>NWBT01000046.1:0-77415 GCA_003386485.1 Colletotrichum lentis
AATAGCATAAGAATAGGGTATAGTGCTTATATTAGGCTAACTGCTGTTGTTTTTTTTGTATTGTGTGACTAATCTTAACTGCAGGATCTAATTAGTTCTACGCTAGTTTAATTAGCGTTCTTAAATAGTAGCTGTTTTATCTTATATAGCGTCTATTATTATTATTATAGGTGTAGTAGCGTACACTATATACTTTAGGATTTATATAGTAAGTATCTCTATCTAGTTCTTACTAGAAGGTAATAATAAAGATCTTTATTATATAAAACTAAAATAGTAGTTATCTTACTCCTAAATACCTAGTTCTTACTAGAAGGTAATAGTAGGTAGGATTAAGGAAATAGTATAAGATGCCTTATGTCTAACTACTTAGTTCTTACTAGAAGGTAATAGTAGTTAGATTTTAGATATATTACTATATAACGTCTAGTATAATAATTCTTATTTTTTTACTCTTACTAATCTGTAATTATATAAAGTAATTATATAATTACTAAGTAATTACTAATTAGTATTAAATAGACTGTGTATATATATGTAGGTACTAAAAGATAGAGTAAACTAAAGAATGTATTCTATAACTATCCTTCCTACCTATAAGATAGGTATTATATAAGATAGATATACTGTCCTAGATTGCCTAAGTTAGTTAGATAACACCTTTAGGTAGTTTCCTTTTGCTGCATAAATAAGTGCTACATAATTTAATCTCTATACTTATCTCCCTAAGTTAAGGGTGTTATACAGTTATGTAATAGTGCTGTTCTAATAGCTATAAAGTATATATACTTACTAGTTACTACTAACGCCTAACTTTACTATAATTAAAGGTAATAACTAGGCCTAAGGGCTTAAATTAGTTTTCTTATAGGCTACAGCTAAAGTAACTTATATTAAATATAAAGCCCTACTTATAGTAAAGTTTTTATTATATAGGATGTTGTTTTTAATAAGAAGCTTACCTTTAATAGTAATATTATAAAGCTTACTAATAATATATATAAAAATAATCTATAGGAAATAGCTACTATAATTAAACTAATTCTATAGCATAGTTATATTAATCTTACTTCTAAAGGTCCTCTTAAAATAACCTTTAAAGCGTATATTATTATATAGTGTTTATATTTTAATCTAATGTATGCTTTAATCTTTACCTCCTAAGTATTAGATATAAGGTGCTTTAATATATTAGGTCCTAAGTAGCCTACTCTTCTATACTAGAGGTTAGTATTATTAAGTTAATCTCTTTTTAGGTAGTATAAACTTTATAATACCCTTTTTATCTTCTTATGACTTAGGATTATAATTTCTGCTACACTTATAGTAAGTTTAGAAAGGTAATAAGAAATAAGATTATATTTAATAAAAATAATGTTATACTTTCTATTAAATCTTTTTATAACTATTAAGCTTATAGTCTCTCTATACTAGAGGGTATAGTTTAGTCTATAGTACTATATTCCTATATTCTAAAGTCTTACTTTAGAGATAATATTAATATAGAAGCTTTTAATATAAACTATATTCTCTAGCGTAAGGTTATTAGAAAGTTATCTATTAGCACCCCTAAGGGTATTCTTTAGGATATACTTCCTTTTTCCTTTTACTAAGAAGGTAGAAGTTTTTACTTTAATATATTTATCTTTTATATAAGGTTTATAGACCTACGTAACGTAGTGGTATGCGTCTAGCAGCGTCTATACGCTCTGCGTGCAGACAGTTAGTTTAATTCTAACTGCAGGAAGCTACTTTTACAGAAGTCTAATTAGCTACTAGAGCCTTATAAAAGTAGAGCCCTAGGCCTTACATACATAATAAGGCTTTAATAACAGTGCACTACACCTATATATTATGTTTCCCTTTATAATAATCCTATATTATGTTAGGTAAAAATAAGCTAACCTTCTAATGTTTAATAAGATAGAGTAGTTTTCCTCCTATATAAATTGCAGGAGGTTTTTCTCTCTACCTGTATAGATTAATAAGTACTATATATATAGAATAGTGTAAGGGAATACCTTACTAGTTCCTACCTAGATAGTGAATAATGTAAGACTCCTATTGCTATATAAGGTTTATAGAATCCTTAGACTAAAAGGTTAATATTATAAATAAGGTAGGTAGCACTATAATTATTAAGTATAGTAAAGTCTAAAAGAGGGTGTAGACTAATAGAGGTGTAGCTAAATATTAAGTTCTTAGTAGTATTACTTCTAGTCTTAAAGTTAAGTCGGTTAGAATCTATTCCTATATATACTACTAACTTTAGAACTTTTAGCTTTCTATCTCTTTAGTCTTTTGCTATCTTTAAGTCCTTTATTTTATACTATCCTTTATTAGATAGTTTCTTCTAAAGGTTAGCCTATTTGTCTATTCTAAGGTATACCTATATATTATTAGCTTATTTCTAAGTAATCTTAAGCGTTATAAATTACTTTAACTTCCCCTTTAGAGCTACTTCTACCTTACTATATAACTTTACAGGCTATAAGTAGTAGTCCTTTTTAGTATATAGGTAGTTAAGGACCTTACCTATTTAAAAACGCTAATTAAACTAGCGTAGAACTAATTAGATCCTATAGTTAAGATTAGTTACATAATGCAAAAAAACAAAATTAGCAGTTAGCCTAATATAAGCACTATACCCTATTCTTATGCTGTTAACTTAGTAAGGTAGCTTATTTAAGAATATATAGTACTATAGGGGTTAGTATAGTCTACTAGAGATAGCTTTACTCTTAAGGTCTATACTACTAAGGTTAAGAACTCTTAACTATAGAGATATTTAACCTTAAGAGGCAGGCTTATTAGGTATATATAGTTAGCTAGAATAGAATCTCCTAGGATTCTCCTATTAACTATACCTACAACCTACTAAACCTACAGTTTAGATAAATTACCTTAAAACTAAAGTAACTAAATTAAATCCTCCTTTCTAATCTTATTAAGTCTAATCTTATTAACTCCTTATCTATACCTTAGTTATACCTACGCTTATCCTAGATAACCTCTTTAAACTAGGTACCCCTCTTAATTATAACCCCTTAGAGGTTATAAACAGTTTATAACAGCTTAGATAAGCTTTATTATTAAGTAGTACAGAGGGAACTCTCTATATAATATTATTACTATTAATAGCAGAATAGATAACTATATAGTAATTAATATTACTAGCGTTAGATTAGTAATCTTACTTCTTAATAGCTTAGTAGCTAATATAGGCCTAATTATTAGGGTAAGGTAGGCCCTATAGTAGTATCTTTACTTTTTTATTAGCAGAATAGCCTAGAAGTAGGATAATATATCTAAAATTATAATAATAAATAAGTACTTAGGCTAGCTGCAGGTAGTAATTTATACTATCTAGTAGGTGTAGTATAATTAAGGGATAGAAGTAGAGATTTTACTAGAAGCTCTAAGGTGTTAGTTAGAAACTTAATGTAATAGTTATACTTAATATATATTACTAAACCCCTAGAAAATAAAACATGTTTACATAATGTATAGCCTAGAAGGGTAAGGACCTTACCTATAATGTTATTTTATTTAAAAGGTTTTCCTAAGTAAGAGCTTAGATTATTTAAGTTATTTTATTTAGTAAGTAAGGTATAAACTCTACTTATCTTACTTCTACCTCTTATAACTATATATTATAGGCTTTACTATAGAAGATAAGTATAGGTAGAGCCTATATATAGAATAACCTTTTGCTAACTACAGCCTAATTAGTAGGCGTCTAGTTACCCCCTAAAGAGTAGCTAACCTATAGATTTTTCTCTCTTCCCCTCTTTAGTGTAGATATATTTAATTAAGGCACCCCTATTACTAAGTAATAATAGTACTACCTCTTACACTATATCTTTATGCTTAAGGGATATAAAGATCTTACTAAAGGTTTAAAGGGAATATACTTTATCTTCTATATATTTTTTTTTAATAAGTCTTACTAAAACGTTATTTCTCTATATAGAGGCAAAATAGGCACTAACTGCCTATAGGTAGTTCTTTATTACTAAGATACTATCTGTTTTAGGTATCTTATATTATTATACTTAGAGGTAGGCCTTATACTACTTTAAATACTAAGCAGTAAGATTAATATTAGTATTTACCTTTATAAAGACTATATTATAGTCTTCTCTAACTATTATATAAGTAACTAAATTATTTAACTTAAAAATGTAATTGAAGATAATAATAAGGCTGTATAAGCTAACCTTCTCTCTATTAAGAAGTTCTATTTAGGCTAGTTCTAGTAGGCTTTAGTTAATAGTATCTCTTACCTAGGCTTATAATAGTAGTACTACTTTTTTTTACTCTTTATAATAGTTCTTTTCTGCTGCTTTTATTTTATAGTTTATATTAAACTTCTTAGTAACTCCTAGGGTGTTTTTAATAAACTTTATATTATTACCCCTTTCTATATTAAGTTTTATAAAGTACTCTATTAGGGTTAGAAATTTAACTAAAGTAGTAATATTTAGTAATATTATTACTAATAGGTCTTTTATAAGGTCTATAAATTGCTATATCTCTAACTTAGAGGCTTAGTATTTAAAAGTAATATACTACCTTAGCTAAGAGGTTAGTTTAATAGACTTTTTAAGAGGAATTAAGGAAGTAAGAAGGTTAGTATTTATAAAAAGAGATATATTAAAAATAAAGTATAAAGTTTTAAATATAAATATAGATAGGATATAAGGTTTTAAATATAGATTTTAAAGACTTTAGTAATTAGTATAACATTAGGGCTCTATTAGAGCTAGGCTTATAACTATAATAAGTATTATATATCTAGAAAGTATAATATAAAAAGTAGTTAATCTTCCTAAGATCTAACCTATATAACGTAGTAGTATACGTCTAGCAGCGTCTAGATGTACTTTATGCTGCAGACAGTTAGTTTAATTCTAACTGTAGGAAGCTACTTTTGCAGAAGTCTAATTAGCTACTAGAGCCCTACAGAAGTAGAGCCTTAGGCCCTACATACATAATAGGGCTCTAATAATAATACACCCTACTGTATTATGTTTCCCCTTTATAATAAACCTACATTATATTAGGTAAAAACAAGCTAACCTTCTAATTTATAATAAGATAGAGTAGTTTTCCTACTAAAGAAGAATAATAGGTTTTTCTCTTTATCTATATAGATTAACTGTATTATGTTTAGAGAATAGTGTAAAGGAATACCTTACTTATTCCTACTTAGATAGTGAATAACATAAGACTCCTCTTACTTCCTAAGATATATCCTAAATAAAGGTATAGGTTAAAATACCTATAAGATCTATTATGTAGTAGGTATATATAGCTTATACTATTTAGTATGGCTGATAAAGTAGTTCTGCTTTATAATAATAGTTAAATTGTGAGATAAAGAACAGCTTAAACCTAACTTATAACTCTAATCGGCTTAAGACCTATGCAGTAAACAGCCTGCTTAGTCATTTCCATAGGTACCCGTGTAATTTTACACGCACGGGTACCCGTGAGCCTATTGGGAGCCCTTATATCAAGCTTCTAGGTCAGCCCTCTCCTCTACTGTCCCCTTCATAGGCCCCTCGTTAGCCCTCTGGCTAGCCCTCTCGTTATCGGTCTCAGGGGACAGTCGGGTGGCAATACGGCCGGAGGCCTCAGATCCATTCGGCGGCGGATGCGGCTTTTGGTACATCGAGGGCAAGGACGTAAGTCAAACAAACGGGGATGAGGCCACTAGACCAAGGCTCCCATATGGTGGTCGAGTCTGGTCCTGGTATGCCACCCTCAGCAGAACACGAACCAGAGTCGCTCGTGTTCCAATTGAGGTTGTGGGTGGTTATCTCTTCATCACTGCTGCTTGTCCTCAGATGCAGCAACAGCTCCGCGGAGCGGTTCCCGTAAATCTGTCGATGGTGAGGTCTGCTTGTTCATCAACAAGTCACTTGGAGCCTATGCTCTTATGTACGTTGATGACAATGTTATCGCCGCTCCCAACAAGAAGATGACCAAGCAGGTTCGCGACATGCTTAGCAAGGTTTGCCCCCTCAAGGATCTTGGCGAAGCTAATTGGTTTCTGAGCTTTTAGATCATCTGAGACTGTGCTAACAACTGTATCTTTATCAACTAGACTAAGTACGCTAAGGCTATCCTTGCTCGCTTTGGATATGAAGATGTCAACCCTGTTAAAACTCCTATAGCGTCCCACGAGGAGCTGCTGACGTTATAGGGCCCTAAGGAGTGTATAGAGGAGGAACGCCTCGTCTACATCGAAGAGACTAGTTGCTTCAATTATCTCACCACTAGCATGCGTCCTGATATAACCTACACCGTCGGCAAGCCCAGCCAGGCTAACGCTGGCCCTTCCAAGGCTTATCTGCGTGCCATGAAGCATCTCTTTCGGTACCTCAAGGGAACTGTCTACTACGGCGTCAATCATCTCTCGCAGTTAGACGTGGACTCCATCCCAGTCTCTAGCGACGGGGATCAGTCGTCAGCGCAACGAAGGACTACTCCGACACCTCGTTCACGGGCACAGAGTCAGTAAAGAAGGCGAGAAGGTTCCGGGGGAGGAGAGTGTAGTAGTTCTGCCAGCTATGCATACGTTGCTTTCGGAGGAAGGAAGATCAAGTCAGTGTCTGGAGGTTGGCCGTCTTGAACCACATGCTTGGTGATGCGTTTGTTTTTCCAGTCTACGATATCTCGGTGTGGCCTAAGCATTTCTGAACCAATCTCTCTCTGAGAAGCTTGAAATACCGGGGCGTCAGCTCTGGTATGGTCTATGTTGGGTGAGGCTCAGTTCATAAGCTACCACTCCACTCAAACCCCGTGACATAGGTCAAGATTGATGGATGGGTTATATCTCACATCAACGCAATCCAGTGGTGCTGACTTAGCTAGTTGGTTAGTCGTGATGGCCTCACTTTGTTTGGTTTGGGTATAGTGTTTGTCAATTCGATTGTAGATACGGAGGTGCTGGGTCGTACAGATGCAAATAATACCAGATCCGTCGCACTCAATCTACAACACAAGAGAGTGATTTTTTTTCCCTCCGTTGTTCGTCCGCCAAAAATTCTTCACACTCAGCGAGAAGACTCAGCATGTCTTGAGTCGAGTCCGCAAAGATGTTGGACACAGACTCAGCCTCATAACAGGTTTTGATCTCTTCGTATACAGCACTGATAGAATCGTACTGTCCATTCCAGCAACTCATAATCACACAACCAAACTCTTTGTCTTCGTTCGTTGAAGGATACTTGTGGTTGATTAAACTTCGAACCCTGTCAGGGGCCTCAAGCTCCCTCAACGGAATGTGGCCAAACCGAATCGTATAAATACATGACGCTAAGGCAAATTGCTCGCTGATCGGTCCGGCGTTGGGGGGCTTGAAATATTTGTCGAGCTTGCAATATGGTTCACTTGCAACAAGAAGCTGTTCGCCAATCTTGACAGATGCGTCGAAGTCGGCAAGGCGGACATTATCGTCTGCTGTGAGGAGAATATTGGATGGCCGCAGGTCGCCATGAACACGACCAAGCTCTTCAAGCCATGACAGAGCACTTGCGATTTGCGTGATCCAGCGTATCTGGGCATGAGTGCTCGGTGCATTTGATACCGATTGGCGGTCGATGCGGGCTTGTAATGTTGTTTCCACCCGCTCCATGAAAAAGCCTTCGGGGATGCAAAGGATGCAACGGACAATATTGGCGTGTGGGTGCTCCATCAGCAGCGTATGCGTCAACTTTTCATTCGCAATTCTCCCGGCGCTTTCTGCGATTTCATCTGCTTGGTCGGACGCGGGATTATTGAAGTTCGTAGGGCATTTGAATACCACATTCTTGGTGATGAAAAAGACCTGACCACCGGCTCCTCTGGCGACTAAGCGCTCAACAGTAAGGGAGCAGAATGGGACAAGCAATGAAGTGCTCATGGTACAAAGGAACGAGTATCATCAGCCTTAAGGTAACCGAGGAGATATCTCCGAGCTTAAGAATTTGGAACTTGGACAGAAAAACTATTGACGCGCGCGGATGGTGTTCAGTTTATATCCCTGAGGCGGCGTAATGCGTGGTGCGCGTGGACCCACCTGCATACCCTGATTGGTTCTCACAAATACGCTAAGTTTCCCCGCGCTATCCCCCGCTACTCATGTTCCTAACCTTGGCCTACTCCTCCGAACAGTCCGGGCACGGATCTTTCTTAGACGACATTCCTAAGCTGTAGTTGTCGGTGGGATCGGTACAGTCCGACCCTTTTTCTTTGGCCTCATCGCATTGAACGATGTATGTAGTCTGTTCGACTTTATGTCCACACGAGTGCTTCACTTTAGGATGCATTCGTTGACACATGGTGTTGACTTTCTATAAAGCGATGGTACAACTTGTCAGCGTGGTACAGGGTCTTTATGCGGCGTGAGAGCTTCGTACCAGGTGTAAATGCGGTAGGAGTTGGCTTTTTGTCGGGGGTGTTGGATGTAGTTATGAGGGGCGACGCCGATTTAAATACCCTGGAGTTCCTAATTGCCTAAAAGACGCAAAGCACCTGCGGTCGCAGTCAGCGTGGCCGCAAATGCAGACATGCTGTCATGAAGTGGCAAAGTCATGCAGCACGCCCGAAAAAGTCGTCACACCTTTTATGGCGATGAATTGCTGCACGACTCAATGCCCATGCCATATTCACAGATGCACTTCGAGCGGAGTGCTAAGAAATGTGCACACTATCTGCACTTCGCATTCAGCGCCTAGAAACGTGCACCATGCAAACCATAGTGCTGTAGTTAGCGGGGAAGGCTACGCTGCAGCCAATGAGCAGGGTGAACAACCGCAAACCTACTCTGGTGGCAGGCAAAAGTAAAACCTCCTTGTCAAGTATCCTGTGGGCCCGGCCCAGCAGGCCTATTAGGCCAATTAGGGGCTGCAAATTCACATATAGACCCACTTATTAACTCCTGCCCATTTTTCAGCCTTAGTTAATTTATCCCTCATACAGCAACAACAACAACAACTCGAAGTCATCGATATGGCCCGCCCGAAAGGCAGCAATACGAAGCAGCTTACAGAGGCTGAAAGGCAGCGAATTCGGACTCTTTATTTTGACGGCAATCTCATCCATGCCAGCCCGTTGCCAGGCTGTGATTGAGGCTGACGGTATGCATATCAAGTACTGATTTAGCTATAGAAATCAATCAATCTCGATGCCTAACGCTTATGTCAGCCATCCCTTTCGACCCGGGCATCATTGGCTCTTGGGCCCCTGTTGGTGGACCGGTACGGCGGCAGGGGATTTAACTTACCCCTAACACCATAGTAGGTAAAGAAATTCTATAGAGCTCACTTATCTACACCATCACAGTACCTTACAAAAGCTTACAAATTGCAAATCGCTTAGTTAACCCATAACGGAGAATGAGCTCAATTTGAATATCTGCTAGACACAGGTCGCAAGAATCACATCCAAGCCAGTCTGGCTCAGCAATTGGACTAGAGGGCTTCCACGCCGCAGGTTAGATAGCTTCATAGAAATCATCAGGTTTGATAGATTATCATCGTCATAGGAGGATATAGCGTCTATAACATGACCAGAGCCCTGTTCCACCATGATATCAGTTATGTAAGAAATACCTTGGCTTGAGATCCCATCAGCAGAGGCAGTGGACCCCATTGGAGAAGACACTACGAGAGGAAATAGGTGAACTGTGTCTTTCAGGCTAGGCCAGGCGCATCGGTACAACCTCTCGTCACGCTACTAACACGCTGGAATACACGTAACATCTTGGTCTGATAGGTAAGTAATCAAGAAAAAGGGGCGGTGCCATGAGCTTGCGGGCATTTATTAGTGATCCAAATTGAAACGGCGAAACAGTAGAATCTACGAAATGGAATGGAGCGCACGTACGATTATCTCCCGTTGCGATTAGCACGTTTCCTTCAATAGCGGTTGCCTTGCATGCAACTGTCTGTACGCTAGTCCGCCGTGAAATCGGCTAAGCCTACAGGTAACTGATTCAACATCTTAACGGCGTTGAAAGCTTTAACGCATTAGGACTAGCGGCATACGGTGTGATGGCTAGTTAGTCGCTTCATCCAGGCATGCAACGTTTCCAGCAAGTCAGGTTATTGTGACATTAAAGAGGCCAGTACGGCTCCCGTTTCAAAGACCCTGAGATTCTAGGTATGTTCGCCAGTGCCGTAGGCCAGCTATCCAATGCGTCGCCTCCGCGTGTTCAGACAGCGCCTCCAATTTGACCACCTCCGCCCACGAAGCTCGCTCCAGTTCCTTTCGGCCCTGGTGCTTGAGTACATCGCAAAGTGATACGTATATCATGCGAGTAGCGTGTCCACTCGTCAGAGGAAACTTGTTAATAGCAACAAGTGCTCTTGTCCACCATGCAAATGCACCTTCCTGTTACGACCCGTTATGCATGGATAACAGTTGGCTGACCCACTTGGGCGTCGGGCGGGAACGACAGGGACTCACTCGGAATGGAAGAACTATGGTACAAGTCACGTGCCGATAAGATAGGACTGAGCAGGTGGTGTGGGTCACTGACCGCTCAGCAGTAGTTACTGAGCGCTCACTGATACCTAGTTAGGAATCAGTAGCAGGACAAAAGGAACTGTTCAGAACTTGTATATAGTGTGACCCTGAGCCTGGCTCATGGTCAGACTTCCATAGCTCTTCAGCAATCAACTTTGTATTCATCCTCAGGATACTTTCAGCTTACCTTTACTGCGAATTACTTTTTGAGTCTAAGACTGATCACCTTAGCCTCTAACTACCGATCTACTGCAGCCTACGACCTACAAACCAGACCACAACCTAGTTATACTGTTATTACGTCTCAATCCCTAGCTTCTGTTAGCAGACCCTACTGTCGGATAGCAAAAACCCTAGCTCTTGCTTCATCACCGTTAGCAATCACAATCTGTAATGCGTTATAGTACAGCCGTAGGATTCTTACGTTAGTAATCCCCTCTTCCTCTATAAGATGTTTCATCTTATGCGCTATTTACAGGCATACGTAGGGAGTTAATATAATAGCTATGCTATCTCTAATTCGTTTGTTAAGGTATGTGATCCTATTAAGGCGCTAGTTGCTTTACTTCTATTAAAAGTCTAGAAGTGTACACAGTTTATAAGCGTAGGTAAACCTAAATAATTCCTTTAATTATAACTACCTTAAAGAGTAATTTTCTAATACACTAAGGTAGGATATTATAATTTCCTTACTGTTATTAATATCCCTAAGTGTATAAACTATAAGTTAGCCTTAATTGGCGTTCTAGGTATTCTACGTATTATGTCTGTAGGAGTAGTTAATCTAAGACGCCTTGAGGAAGATACTACCTTTATGTACGTAAGGGCCTAGTAGTAGCATGTTTGTTTTAGTAATACCTAGCCCCTAGCTATAGCGTGTTCTATAGTAGTTATATAAGGCTAAAAAGCTCTATTATTATACCTAGCTTAAGGATTATACCTTCTATGCTAAAACAGCTTCTAGCTTTTATAAGTTAGATTTATCTTTAGGAACTTAAAAGACAGAAGACTCTATAAGCAGATAGGTACCCCTAGCGATATAGCGCGTAGCAAACATACCTTTACCCTTTCTATTAACAGCTATAATACAGTATAGCTTCTAGGGTATTAATATAGACACCTCTATTATAAGGGGCCTTATAATAATATCCTATAGTTACACCTTAAGGTCACTTAGGAATTATTAAGCTATAGATTAGTAAGTAGTGCTAAAGCCTGTAAGCAAAGTTTGTATGCTTCCACTATACGCCCTAGTATAGCCTAATTAAACGCGCTAGCTAGGACTATTACTTACATTGATAATATAGGTAATATCTAGTAGAATAATTCCTATGTAGGTTAACTACAGAAGAAGCCTAAGCTACACTCCTAGTTAATTACTATGCTACATCCTTCTATATAGGTTAACTACAGCATAAGCAGATTAGAACGTCTATGCTGCGCCCTAGTAATATCTATTACCTACAGCTCTCTATTCTTAAGCAAGACTTTATAGATCTAGTGCGTAACTCTTTAGCTACAAGCTGTACTTAGATCACTAGAGACATAGATGCTTATTTTTGCTAGGATAATATTAACTTCTGCAATGTTAGTGTATCTGCCTATGTCTGTTAGAACAATCTATTAGCTTATTACAGTCAGCAGATTACTAAGAGGTATATCCTTAATAATGTTATAAAAATATATTATAGCCTTTACACTACTTACATACAAGCAGACAGCTTTTACAAGCTCTAGATAACTATATAAGCTTACTAGGTCTAGTTAGAAAGTTATAAAGTTTAATAGACTAAGTTAGTTATTGTTTAACTTAACTAACGTAATTATACTTACTTGTTACTTAATAGCTGTAATAGCAAATAGGTAGGTAATAGTATGCATACAAACTATAATCGCTTTAAGAAGAGAGGCAGTATGTAAAAGCAACTTACATGCTTACATAACTTTACACACTAGTTTGTGCTCTTTCTAGTAAGAGCACTAGCAGGCAGGACTACAGTAGGACGTACGTAAAGCAGGCTTATCTTTATAGCCTAGCGCCCCTAGGCAACCTACATATTAACAAACCGCTAGCTTTTAGTAAGCGCTACATAAGCTGCTATAGGGAGCAGATACACTATCTTTAGCTATTACATTAGACTTACTAATGTTCTAGTAAAAACTTCTACAGTCTGTAATGTAGATAAAAAGTAATAGCTATATAGTATATAAGCTTCTGTATAGGAAATAATAGCAGTAAATACAGGGGAATTTATTACCTAAGGCTCTTAAGAAACAGTCTTTAAGCGTAGCAGACTATTACTCTATCCCTACGTTTGTTATTATTAGTACCCTTAAGGTATCTATATAGCTAGTACTAGGCAGTATGTAATTTATGCGATTAGCCTCTATGCGCGACTGCATGCGCGCTAGGTTAGCTGCTAAGCTGCTACTTACTAACTGTATAGCAGGCGCTAGTCTAAAAACACACAAACTAATATAACTTCTATTTGCTTTAATAACGTTCTTTAAGTCTACGCTGCCTATAAGCTATAGCTAGCTTATTTACATTAATCTAGCTGAAAAACTCTTAGGTATTTACTTAGCTTACTTTAATCTACAGCTGTTTTTATACGTCGCAAAAGATAACAATAGTAAAGCCACTATACCCTACTGCTATAAGGGAATACCTTTATAATAAACAGATAAATCTAGATTTTATAGGTTAATAGTTTAAGTATACCTTATGCTACTATACCTATTACTACTATAACTACCTTAATTACTCTAAGATGTCTGCTTCTATAGATTTAGCGTAAGAGGTAATATTCTGTCTTATAATAGCTGCTTAGTATATATACTAATAGTAAAGAAGCTATACAGCTTCTATAATTATCTAGATTATAATTTTAACGCTATTAGCTCCCTACTTAATGTTACAGACTAGGATCGCATAGAGTAGTAGACTTACAAATAGTAAGGTAGGGGTTAGTTAGTTATGTTATTTTAACCTACTCCTACCTACTAGGTAGGCAGCAGCAGTCCTCTTCTATTCTATTCTAACACTCCTACTAATAATAGTCCCCTAACAGTCCTATAGTAATAACCTAATTACGTTACTAAACTACTAGTTAGCTGCTAGTACTCCTTTAGTGCTTACCTATAATAACTTAATATATCTAATTATTAAGCACCCCTAATAATCTAACCCCTCTATTACCTATAGTTATCTATCCTATTCTTTTATATAGGTTATACTACTAATAGCCCTAATATAATTCTCTCTCTCCTAAAGCCTTATCCTAAGGCTTAATTAGTAGTCTCCTATATAATATAGCACTAGTAACCCTCTAGTAGTTACCTATCCTACTAATAAGGCACTAGGTCTAAGGAACCTATTACCTTAGCTACACACTTAGATATAATATTATCCTCCTAGCTAACGTTAAAGTCTTTATACTTAACACTAGTATTTATTTTAAGCTAAATAATTAACCTATAATTATATCTCTTATCTACTAAAGGCTAATAAAGCAGATAACCTCTTAGTAGTCTACTAAGCTTCTTTACTTATAAGATTAATATAATTATACTTACTATAGTAATATGTAACGCCTATAAGATCTATAGATCTTATAGATACGCTACTAACTGTAGCTTATAGCTTAGTAAAGCTACAGCCTATACCTTTTAAGGTTAGACCTCTATAGACCTATATAGAGGAATTAAGTAAGTTACATTACATAATTAGCACCCTAAGGTGTAGGCCTTTAGCCTAACGAATAGTAGCATAACTAGGTTACTAACTATACTATACCCTAAAAAGCTATTTTTAAAACAGTTTTTTCCTGTTATTTTGTAGAAACTGTCCTCTTATACTTACTGCAGCTATTTTAGCTTTAAGTAAATAAATCCTTACTAACCCCTTAACGTCCTAGCTACTATAATAATTATAAATAAGTAGAATTACCTAATTCTATCTAAAACCATTAATCTCTATTAATCTCTATTAAATCTCTATCTATTAGCCTTATTTTAGTCTATCCCTCAGCTTTTTCTAATAACTAATACGCCTATATTAGTTAATAATTAATTTCTAATAATGCCTTAATACTTTCTCCCTCTTTCCTTATTTCTACTTAACACTTATATATAAGCTACCCTACTAATAAACTACTATTCTAGCCTAGCTATATAGGTCCTCTTACTATATATGTTAGTATAGAGTCCTTTATAAGAATAAGATATCTACTAAGTTAATAAGTTTATTATTTAGAATTAAACCCTTAGCTACGTTACCTTAATACTAGAGAATAGTATTAGACTAATATATTACCTCTTAGCTAAGGTTATACCCCTAGCCTATGATAAATAACGCTTACGTAGAAAACTGCTGCTACTTTACTTAGTTTAATAGGATAGAGATACCTAAGCCTTTAAGAAAACTATAGAAACAGTTATTTACCTCCTTAAACGCTTTAAGGAAACAGAATAATTAAAGTAGTTAGAATTAGCTAGACTAAAAAGCACTACATAATAATAAATTAAAGAAGGCTAAAAGAAGCTTTAAACGTAGGAATAAGAGAAAGAATATATAGAAACTAACTAACTCTACTAGCTTATAAGAACTAGAGTAAGAAGAGAAATATTAGCAGAAATAGAATTATCCTTAGGACTAAAAACACTATAACTATTAACACTAAAAGATACTATATACACTTAAGACTTAAGGCTGCTAATACCTCCCTATCCTTTTAAAAAGAGTAAAGGATTAGAAAAGAAACTTATTATAGTAATTCTATTTTAAATAAACCCTATCTAATCCTAGCTAGACCTTAGCTACACTCCTACCTCTATAACTACATAAACATCTACTATAGACACTTCTATAACTATATAGTATATATCTACTTTAGGAGAAATATAAACTACTGTTACTATAGTAGAAATAGAAGCTACTAGAAATAGGGTATAGGTAACCTAGACAGCCTAAATAAACACCTTAGTTATAATATCTTAAGTATAATTTTAATCCCTTTTAGAGTAACTTACTATCCCTATAGTAAATACTACTATAACTAGTAATACCTATTTACTAGATAGTTTTTATCTTACTAATATTAGTTATTTTTACTTTAATGTAGATATTAAATCCCTATCTTTAGATAAAAAACAGACATACTAGTTAGATATAGAAATATTTATCTTATCTATTAATAATAACTACACTACAGACGCTAAAACTAAGCAGGCCTATCTTAACTTAAATTAACTATTATATAGAGAAGCCTAAGCCCTTTTAGGCTATACATTATGTAAACGTGTTTTATTTTCTAGGGGTCTAGTGATATATATTAAGTATAACTATTACATTAAGTTTCTAACTAACAGTATCCTTAGAGCTTCTAGCAAAATCTCTTTTCTCTAACCTTTAGACTTCTATCCCTTAATTATACTACACCTACTAGATAGCGTAGATTACTACCTCCAGCTAGCCTAAGTGCTCCTTTATTATTATAATTTTAGATACATTATCCTGCTTCTAGGCTATCCTGCTAACAAAAAAGTAGAGCTACTACTATAGGGCCTACCTTACCCTAATAATTAGGCCTATATTAGCTGCTAGGCTGTTAAGAAGTAAGATTACTAATCTAACGCTAGTAATATTAATTACTATATAGTTATCTATTCTGCTATTAATAGTAATAATATTATATAGAGAGTTCCCTCTATACTGCTTAATAATAGAGCTTATCTAAGCTATTATAAACTGTTTTATAACCTCTAAGGGGTTATAATTAAGAGGGGTGCCTAGTTTAAAGGGGTTATCTAGGTTAAGCGTAGGTATAACTAAGGATAAGGAGTTAATAAGATTAGACTTAATAAGATTAGAAAGAAGGATTTAATTTAGTTACTTTAGTTTTAGGATAATTTATCTAAACTGTAGGTTTAGTAGGTTATAGGTATAGTTAATAGGAGAATCCTAGGAGATTCTATTCTAGCTAACTATATATACCTAATAAGCCTGCCTCTTAAGGTTAAATATCTCTATAGTTAAGAGTTCTTAACCTTAGTAGTATAGACCTTAAGAGNNGTTGTTTTTTTTGCATTATGTAACTAATCTTAACTATAAGATCTAATTAGTTCTACGCTAGTTTAATTAGCGTTCTTAAATAGAGAAGCCTAAAATTAGTTCTATTTAGGACTCTTACAGTAAGGATGTAATAAAGCTAAGCTTAGCCTTATAAACTAGTATATATTGCTTTAGGCTAGATTTAGACTATCCCCCTTAGAAGCCTAAGTATAACTTACTACACTTTAATTTACAGTATTAGATATTACAGCTAAGAAGAAATTTCTAGACTAAGCTATAAATATTACTTACTTATACTACGCTACTAGAAAGCAGACTTAGATAGACGTTATAAATAAGATACATCTTAGACTTAATCTAGCTATTAAGCAAATTATTAACCTACCTAACACCTAGGATATAATAAACTAGCTAAAGTATATTAATTAGAAGGTTATTACTATAAAGAAGAAAATAGTAAGTAAAGTTATAAACCTAATTAGAATAGCTAATTATTAATAGGCAGTATATATAGTAGAAACTAGTAAATCTACTCACTATAAAAACACACCTAGCAGACTACACTACCCTAGAAACTGCAAATAGGCTAATAATAGTAGAAACTAATTTTAGCCCTAAGAGAATAGTAGCTAAAACTGTAGTAATTACAACTAGGGAGGATACTAATTATATAGATAATATAGGGGATATAATAAAAACTATACCTCTAGCCTAAAATACTTATTAGATAATAATTACTACTGTAGTTAAATCTATAGAAAGTTTAGAAACTAGTAAGGTCTTATAAGACGTAGAAGTTAATAGTACTAGTATAAAGTAATCCTATATTATTACTAATACTAAAGATAGACTTAGTAAGGCTAGCGCTTAGGTAGCATACTATACTAGCTAATTTTTCTCTATAAAGATAATAAAGACTTTAATAAATAACGCACTAGATTAGAAGTAGATAAATACGCTTTTACTAACGTAGAGGAATCTAATAGGGAGGATATAACCTATATTACTATTAAAGATAATAAGGTAGATAATAATATAACTAGCTACTACTTTACTAGCCCTAAACGTAAAGTAATAAGAATAATAGTGTGTACACTAAAGGTAATAGGATTGCAGAAGTAACTAAGGCTAAAGGATATAAAGGTAAAGAGGGCACTACCTCTAATTCTACTAAAGCTAAAGGTATATAAATACTATAAATACTATTAAACTTTTCTATATATAAATATGCTAATATAATATGTTTTTACTAATTAATATATACTGCTATAATACTAGAATATAAAGCTAGTTATAATTAAGGAGGATAACAGCATAATAGTAGAAACTAAGTAAAACACCCCTATAGATAATAGAGATATATTAGAACTAGAAGTTATCTATTATATATTAGATATCTAGCTAAAAGCTAAAAGGAAATTAGTATAGAAACTAGGATAGGTTATAGAATGTAACCTAAATCTAGAAGTAACTTTAGGTTTCTACTATAATACATACTATTATATTAGTATACAATAGGATATAAATAGCCCTAATAAGGAAGTGTATTTAGATATAGAAGTATCCTTAATTCTTATTAATAGACACTAGTTAATATTAAACCTAAAAGGTATATATATATAGAAAATTAAACTAACTAGGATAAATAGCGCTACTAGAAGCGTTAGAATACAGAAAGAGGCTACCCTTAATATATATATTCCTAGAGATATAGAGGGAACAAACATTATAGGCTATTTCTCTATAAAAGCCCTTATAATAGATAACCTTAAGCTAAAACTGCTGCTTAGCACTAAATTTCTTAATAACTATAGGCTAGAAATTAGCTATTATAAAGGGCTAGGTAAGGCCTTATTTAGGTAATTAGTAACTTAATTACTAGTTATCTAAGCTAGGGAGTAAAGAGAGAGATTACATACTATATGCTTACGTAGTGTATAGAGCTTTTATATGCAGCTTACTTAAGTCTGTAGTAAGTAAAGCCTAGCTATAACACCTTTATAGTATAGCTTATAACATATACCCCTTACCTGCCTATAGGCGCCTATAAGAATTATAGTAGGTCTATAGTACCCCTTACTGCTAGTACCCTATAGGCTATAGCCCTACAGGCTGTAGCCCTACACTACCTATAGCCTAGGCGCTGTAAGTAAGTATTATAATAATTTTATAGGCTGTTAGTTTCTTCTCTTTTTTCTTCCCTTTTTTCTTTAGCCCTTATAATTATTAAAAAGTAGGTTAGATTTACGTCTATTAGCGCCCCCTTTCCCTCTGTTAGTGTATATAGCTTACGCTAATTATTATATAGTTAAATAGATTATATAATAGCTATAAGTCTTACCCTTTTAGGTATATACACCTTATATATATATACTTTTTAACTGTTTAGTTTTATTTCTAATGTTACTAACAGCCTCCTACTCTTAGTCCCTCTCTAGAGGCTTATATATCTTCTACCCCTATTAATAACGCTACTACTACTACTACTGCTACTACCTCTACTGCTACTACTGCTGCTGCTGCTACTGCTGCTGCTACTAACACTACTACTAAGCCCCTAGCTGTATATTATCTTACGTAAGAATTACATATTTAGAGCTAACTAATACGTAAAGTTTGCTTTTTAAGTATACTTAGAATAAGGAATTAGATAATTCCTTACTCCCTAAGACCCCTATAAAGCGCTATAAGTATATAAAGCATACTAGCCTTTAGGCTGTTTTCTACTTTATATACGCTAACTAGCTTATAAAACACACTAATATAGCTTTATATACTAATAAGCTTAGTGCTAGTAGTTATTATACTAACTGTATATATAGTAGCTATATCTACTCTCCTTCTATACGTTCTATCTTATAAGATACTTTTCTATAGTTAACGCTAACCTTATACTAGATTCCTATTAACTCTCTCTCTCTCTACTAGGAGATAGTTACTACTACTACTATTATTACTATAGCCTCTTTAGGCTAGCTTAGGGAGCTTATAAGTTTAGCGCTCTAATTATGCTATTTTATTACTAATAGGTATATAAAACTAATATTACTATTTTACTACTAAGGCTTAAAAAGACTTAGTTACTTTAGACTAGGCTTATATCTATATACAGTAAGATAAGCTTTATCTTATATGTTTATATAAGATAAAGCAGCATGCTAGTTCTGCTAGTAGTGTATCTATTATATCCCCTACTGCTGCTACTTCTGCTGCTACTACTGCAGCTACTCCTACTGCTGCTGCTACTACTACCCCTACTACCCCTATTAAGGCTATATTTAACTCTAGCTAGGTTACTTCTACTGCTACCTTACTTACTATTATACCTACTGTTAGTATTATAGCGCCTAGTAGGGCTACTCCCCTAGGAGGCCTTTTAGCTAACTAGGTAGAGCGTCTTATTATAGCTTATAAGAGTATTATTAGTATGCTAGCTTCTATATGTTTTATATACCTTTATATATTTATTATGCTTACTAACTGCTTATAGTTTGTTAATATAGTGTGTTTAAGCTATGCTGCTAATACTGCTGCTACTACTACTGCTGCTGCTACTGCTACTGCTACTCTCTTCTCTTTCTTTAGTAAGGGCTAAAAGCACTCCTTAGAGCTCTAAGTAGGGGCTGCGCTCTATACGCCCCCTAAGCTCCTTTTACGCTGCCTATTATTAGTTAAGATAGTTAGGCTACAGCCTAGAAATAATATTACTTCTACCTTTATGCTTCTTTTATTTAATATATATATAGGTTAGGTTGCTATTATAAATGTTAATTAGGCTATATCTTACTTTATAGGTATTAAGCGCTATAGTGTTACTTATAAGATCTATAGGCTTCTAGGTAGTATTAGTAAATCCCTCCTACTGTACTAACGCCTAGCGTAACTTACTATATCCTTACTTTCTCTACTTAGCTGTAATAATCTCTTTAATATACTATTCTTACTTACTGTCTTCTATTATTAGAGAGGGTTATATATCTATAGTCTATTACCTTAGTAAGAGGTTAGTTATAGCCCTCTACAGAAGGTTAATATAGAAATAACTATAGATACTACTTAGTACATTAAGTTAGATAATAAGGAGGCTAATAACTTTTATAACTATATACTTACTATAAAGCTAATTAAGCTTATAGTTAGGCTAAGGGGAGTAGTAGTTATATAGGTTTAGCTAAACCTTATTACTAACGTTAAACCTTTCTGCTACGCTATAGCGCTTATTTATAGCGTCTTTAGTGTGCTGCTAAGTTATAGCTATAGCAGCTTACGCTATATACATTATATCTATTATCCTCTATATAAGCTTCTCTGCAGCCTTCTTATGTAACCTTAGTTTTAGTCCTTTATCCTTATGTATTTTAACTAGCTCTATATAGTACCTATAGGTAAAGAAGAAGGGGCTAACCCCTATTACTAATACTATGTAATTATTAATTATAAGTTACATAACTAGGAGCTATTATGCCTAGTCCTCCTAGAGGTAGCTAATATAGGTGTGCAGCATAGCTTAAATTTCCTAGTTAAATTATTTAGTAGCACTATTACTCTAGGGGTAGTAAGCTATACTTAATTTCTATATAACCCCTATTAGTATATAGAATTACTTCTAAAACTTACTTATTTAGTTACTACCCCTATTACTAATAATACTTTTAGGTATACTATAGAAGCAGAAGTAGTATTTAAGGAAGTATATTATATAGGCCTCTACCTCTATAGTGTCTATAGCTTTAAAGGTAATTACTTTACCTAGCTAGTTAGAGATTACCTAAAGGAAACATACCTTTATAGCGCCTAAAGGCAGTAAGTCTATAATAAAGTCTATTAAAAGGTTGCTCTATAGGCGCCTTAGGACTTTAAGGGGCTATAAGTACCCTCTCTTTATATATTACTAGACTTTACTCTAGCTACAGACGTTATAGTTATATATAAAACAGTATATAGCCTATATCTAGCCTAGCTAGTAGAAGTATTAAGAGATAATTTTAAGTATGCTATTACAGCCTAGGTAGCCTAATAAAGTTAAATTATAGCTTTACTATATTAACCTTATATATAACTTATTTAATAGAGAGTCTAGGTTATTATCTCTAGAGACCTAAAGACAGCTACGCTAGGTAAGACGCCTAGCTGCATCTAGTATGTAGTTACTAATCTAGATACACACCTTAACTTTAATAGGAAGTATATATAAGCTGTTTATAATAGCGTTATAAATACACTAAAGGTCTATATCTATATCTTATATTATCTTCTATATCTATTATAGGGACTTATTCTCTAATATATAGGTCTTTAGCACTAAAGGTAGTTCTTATTATAAGCGCTAAGCCTCTAGTATGCAGTTAGTATGTAACAGTAGGGCTAGTATAAAGCGTTCTAGTATAACTTAGATAATACAGCTATACTTCTGTTTATTATCCTAGCTTACTAGCGTATCTTATTCCCTACGTAATAACGTATCTAAAATACTTACTTCCTTACTTAGGTAATAAATAATATAGAAGTTATACTTTACTAGTTTCTCTACCTAGCAGCTTTAGCGCTCTATAAGCTTCTGCTTTATTATAAAGTACTTTAGTAACTTATAGTTAATAATAATATAAAATAGCTTATTAGCGCTTTAGAGCTCTACTTACTAGGCCTATAGGCACTTTATTACAGCTAGAAATTCTTTATTATAAATTAGGTAGTTATACTACACTAAAGTAAGCTTCTATAAGTAGAAAGTAACTAGGTAGGAGTTTCTATCCCTATTAAGCTATATAAAAGCGCTACTAAGCATAAAGCCTAAGCAGTCTGTCTTAATAAGGGTAAGCGCTATTAGGTTAAAAGCATAAAGCAGCAGCGCTATAGAAAACATATCCTTAAGCTTAGTAAAGGCTTCTTAGTGTGCTTTAGACTATATAAAAAGCATACTCTTTTTTATAAGTGTATTAAGCAGCTTAATAATAGTTATATAGTCCTATATAAACATATAGTAATAGTTTATAACCCTTAGGAAACTACATACTCTTTTTACACTTATAGGCGCTAGCTATTTATAAATTATATATATCTTCTTAGGGTCTATAGAGACCCCTTTCTTAGCCTTAAGGATAAAGCTAATATACTTAACTTTCTTTATAGTAAACTTACTCTTAGCTATATTAAGGCTTAGTCCTACTGTATAAAGGGCTTAAAAGACATACTATACTTTATCTTTATAGTCCTTTTTTAACCTACTTAAGTATATAAGTATATTATTAAGGTAGGCTGTAGTAAAATTATTAAGGAAGCCCTACAGCATACTGTTATTAAACTGCTACTATAAGGCTAGTACGTTAGTAAGCCTAAAAAGGTAAATAAGCTATTTAAAAAGCCTATAATGTATCTAAAATATAGTTTTTAGCTTATTACCCTTAGTAACGTATATTTTATAAAAGGCAGCTATAATATCTATCTTTATAAACTATCTTAATAACTTTATATATCTAAGAGTCTTAGATATTAGCAGTAAGAGGTATTAGTCCTTCTTTATAATAGCATTAAGCGCTTTATAATTACAGTAGAAGCGTAGTCTGCTGCCTAGCTTATATATAAAAAGAATAGGTATGCTAGCTATAAAGCTGCTTACCTAGATAAAACCCTTATCTAGAAGGTCCTAAAGCGTATTTTTAAGGATAAAGAGCTCCTTATGTAACATCCTATATAATAGTCCCTAGGGTAATAGTGCTTCTTTTCTACTTACATCCTTCTCTAGCTTAATGTAGTAGTTAAAACTACTTTATTAGGGCAGTAGGTCTATAGATAAGGAGGGGTTAAAGAGATCTTTAAATTCCTTTCTTACTTACTTAGGAAGCACTATAACTACAGTAGTTTATTTTACTTCCTTCTCTACCTTTAGTTATAACGCCTTTTCTATATTAGCTAAGCTAATAGCTATAATTTACCTAAACGTAGCTACACTCTGCTGCTTATTAGAGGCGTCTATATTAGAGGTGCCTATATTATATAGGTAATTTACTGCTTAGCAGCAGGCTTTTTCTTTATATATAGCCTAGCAGCAGACTGCTACAAAAGACATAACGTTTAAGATATATACTTCTTATATTTACTATACTCTTTCTAACTCTTTCTATCTAACTAAGTAGAGCATAAGGCTAATATAGCTGTAGTAAACTATTCTTTCTGCTGCATTATTAACAGCTTAGTTATCTTCTATTTAAGGCTTACCTAAGAAGATATCTATATCTAGGCTGCACACTATATATATATAAATATATTTCTAGTAGCTATAAAAGTTAAACGTTATAATAATAACTCTATTAGCGTCTATTTTTATAGCTCCCTCTATAAACCTTTATAAGGGTATTTTATATTAATTAATATATAGTAAGCGTAATTTATATATAAAGTTATAATTAACTATAACGTAGATATTACACCTAGTGTTAATTAACGCTTATATAGAGGTTCTTTTATTAATATAGGCCTCTACTAATGTAGCTAGCCTACTTATTTTCTATTTATATTAAAAGTCCTCCTACCCTATATATGCTTTACTTATAGGCTCTAAGGCCTAATTTTATCCTAAAGCTACTCTTTTTCTAATTTAGATGTTTCCTTAGTGCTGCTAGAGGCAGTTATATAGTCTGTTTTATTATTAGGGTGTAATTTCTACTTAGTAACTACTTATGTAGTTATAAGCTTTTTCTTCCTTTTATGCTCCTTAGGGTAATCCTATATAAGGTAGCCTACTTTATTATAGTTAAAGCACTTTTATGTTTCTTTATACAGCTTATACTTAGGTTTCTTATCTGTCTTTATAGCTACTAACCTTATAGAGCCTATTATTAAAGTATCTCTATTAGTATCTATTTTCTTTATTACAGCTAGATATATATTATGTAAGTAACTTTAGAGCTTCTCTACCTTCTATATAATATAACTAATAGTTAGTACTACCTCTAAGAAGGTCTAAGGTATTATAACTATAACTAATATACTCTTAAGGTAGGAGTTAAGTATATTAGTTATAAGCATAATCTATACTTCTACTACTTAAGTCCCTATACTAGCTTCTGCTAGTATATATTTAAACTTTAGGTAGAAGGCTATAAAAGACTTATATTTCTTTATTTAAGTACTTATTAGCGCTATAGTAGCTTTAGCCTATATGTTTAGGTTACTAAAGGTGTAGTCTAGGTGCTCTATTAGCAAGAGGAGTCTTACATTATTTACTATCTAAGTAGGAATAAGTAAGGTATTCCTTTACACTAATACTATATACATAATACAGTTAATCTATATATAGAGAGAAAAACCTTCTGTAATTTATATAGGAGGAAAACAACCCTATTATTAAACATTAGAAGGTTAGCTTGTTTTTACCTAACATAATATAGGATTATTACAAAGGGAAAACATAATACGTAGGTGTAGTGCACTGTTATTAGAGCCCTTTAATGCATGTAGGGCCTAGGGCTCCACTTTTGCAGGGCTCTAGTGGCTAATTAGACTTCTGCAAAAGTAGCTTCCTGCAGTTAGAATTAAACTAACTGTCTGCGCGCAGAGCGCACAGACGCTGCTAGACGTATACCACTACGTCACGCAGGTCTAGGTGCTCTATAAAGTATGTAATATTATAGGTGCTATTCTAGCTGCCCTTCTTATAGTAAGTAGTAACTATCTATTAGGGGCTAACTTTAAGGTAGGAGTATATATAGTACTAAGCCTCCTAACTAGAGGAGAAGAATATAGTATTAATCTTAAGCTTATTATATATCTAACGTACCTATAAGGAATAGTGCTTATATAACCTTAAGAACTTTAGCAAGCTTAGCAGCTGTTTTTACTTAACGTTAGTAACTATTACCTCTATAGGTAAGAAGGTAGTAGGACTTATTATAGGGGTAGGCATAGTAGTTATTATAACGTTAGTAAGTATCTATATTTACATTATAAGTAAGGAGATAAGTTATTTAAGGGAGGCTAGCTAGTTATTACTAAACGTAGAAAAGCTTATATCTTATATTAACAGCTTAGGCGTTATACCTATTATTTTATCTTAGTTACTTATTATGTAGTATAATTAGTAAGAGTAGTAAATTATAAGCTTAGATATATAAAGGGCTAGGTAAGGCCTTATTTAGGTAATTAGTAACTTAATTACTAGTTATCTAAGCTAGAGAGTAAAGGGAGAGATTACATACTATACGCTTACGTAGTGCGTAGAGCTTTTATATGTAGCTTACTTAAGTCTGTAGTAGGTAAAGCCTAGCTATAACACCTTTGTAGCGTAGCCTGTAACAGCTATCTAGTAAAGAAGGTCTGTTTCTAAAACTATTATAACCTTACATACCTTATAACCTTTATTAAGCTAGTTAAGAAAGTTTACAGAAAGGTAGTTACATAGAAGATAATAATAGTTTACCTAGAAGAGATAGTGTAAATTTTAGTCTGCTATATAGACCTCCCTAGCTAACTAGATTATAGTGAAATTAACTATGTTTTTAAAGCTAAACACCTTATAGTAATAAACTACATCTATATAGATAAATCTAATAAAATCGTCTAATTTATAAACTTTAGTATAAGTATATAACGAATTTAAAGGAATAAAAGACTAAGAATAATTACTAATTATAATATAGATAGGGAATACTACCTATTATAAGAATAAGTAATAGTAGTAAAGGCTATAGTAGTTTCTACTAAGGACTTAGATTTATATACGTTTAAGCTAGATAATATTATTATGTTAGTGCTATAGGCAGATAAAAAGGATATTAAAGACTTTATAACACTATTAAAGGCAGTAAAGCTAATACTATAACTAATATTAAACCCTTAGAGACTAAAAGGAGTACTAGAAATTATAATAAAGGATAGAGTCTATATTTTTATAAGAAACCCTAGCTAAGTAGAAAAACTTAGGTAGATTATTAAGGAACATAACGTCTAGTGTAACTATAGTATTATACTAATACCTAAAGAAGAGAAAATAAGGATTAACCTAGTAGATAACTAGTAAAACTAGAGGCTAGTAGTAAAACTATATAATCTTAGAATTAAAGACTAAGAACTACTTAATAAACAATATAATAAAATACACACCTAAGGGAAATTCTCTTAGATAATAAAGCTAACGCCCTTTAGATACCTAATATTTATAGCCTAGAGAATTATAAATAGTAAGAGAAAAGGATAAGTAGTAGTTAATCTTTAATACTTAAATAAAATTACTATACCTAATATATATCTATACGTATTATAGGATAATATTATTAGTAGACTTTACAGTAAAAAATAGTTTTTAATTTTTAATGTATTAGCTTTCTTTTACTAATTACTAATCCTAATAGAACATAAGAACTATATAGTTATTATTAGCTCTAGAGGACTTAAGATGTTGTATATAGTACTTATAGGTTTTTAGAATTTACTAGTATTTACCTAACGCTTTATAGATTAAAAACTAGATAGATATTAACACTTTATCTAAGCGTATATTAATAACATTATTATTTTTAGTAATACTTTTAATAAACATATAGAGTATATACGTATAGTGCTAGGTATCTTCTAGAAAGCTAGACTAGTAATTTCTGCTAAGAAGAGTTTCTATAGATATAAGTCTATAACCCTTCTAGGATTTAGAGTTAATACACTAGAACTATATACTATAGATAATAGGATTAAAGTATTATAGAAATTAAAATACCTAGATAAGCTCTCTAATCTAAAAATATTTATTAGTAAGATAGAATTCCTATAATAATTTATCCTATAGTATTACTAGAAGGTATTACTATTTAATAAGAGAAAGATATAAATGCTTTAAGACAGAAAGGCATCTAGAAAGCTTAGGGTAGGCCTTACTAAAAGAAATAGGATAGCTATTACTATAGTAATAACATTCTAGCCTACTAAAATTAAAAGAGACGCCTTTAAGATCCTTATAGACTAAATCTATATAGAAATAGTAGTCTATTATTATAACCCTAATAGATAGATATTCCTAAATGTAGACGTAAGTAAAAAAGGTATAAGGACCTTTATGTTCTACCTATTAATAGACTAAGATAGAAACTAGATTCTAGTAAATATAATATAGCTAATTATGTTTCTAAGCTAGAACCTAACAGTAATAGAAAAGACATACAGATTAACAGAAATAGAGGTAGCCTATATTATCTAGATATATAAGAAGATTTAGATAAAGTTATAATTATATTAACTACTAGTAGTAGTACTAACAGACTATACTACTATAAAGGGAATTATTAAGCAGATATTATTAAAGACTATAGACACTAATAAGATAAATCCCTAGCTAATAAATACGTTAATACACCTTAGCTAATTTAACCTATAAGTAGTATATATTTCTAGATAAATTAATCTTATTCTAGACGTGCTGTTCTAACTTCTATTAATAGATAATAATAAAGACTTAAAAGCACTTATAACTAGAAACGCTAAGGTATAAAGAAAACTAGTAGTATAGAAAAGATAACTAAAGCTAGAATACAGCAAACTAGATAATATATAGGATTATAATAAGACTATATATATATAAGAACTAATCTATTCTAAGATTTATATCTCTAACAAAATGTTAAAAGCTATAGCTAATAGATACTAGAAAGAAAAATAATATTAAGATATTATTAACGTAATTAGAAAGCGTAATAAGATAAGAACACTAGATAAAGGGGATAATATTATAAACTAGTGCGTAGAAATTATAGAAAACTGCTACCTAGGACTGCCCTTTATAATAGAAAAGGATCTCTTATACTACGTTAGAAGAGATAGATAAAAACAGCTAGTAGTACTAAATAGTAAAATCTAAACAGTTATAAAGATAGTATATAATAACTATAACTATTTTAGATAATAGTAAGTAATATACGCACTAGATAGTTTCTATTTTTAGTAAAAATTAAGGTATATTAAGGACTACATTAAGTTCTACCTAAAATACCTTAAGAACTTAATAGATTATATAAAGCTACTAGGAGAATTACAGCTAATCTACATTCTGCTAAAACCTTTTACAGTAATAACTATAGACTTTATTATTAGCCTACCTCTTAAAACTGCAAAAAACTTATTCTAGTAACTAGACTCTAAGCTAATTAAGAAATTTAACGCTATAATAGTTAATAGATATAAGAGTAGTAAGAAAACTATACTAATACTAAGCTATACTATATACTCTACTAGAAATTAGGTAATATTACTCCTATAAGTATTATAGCTATTAGAATAGCACTATTATATAACTGTATAACACCCTTAACTTAGGGAGATAAGTGCAGAGATTAAATTATGCAGCACTTATTTATACAGCAAAGGGAAACTACCTAAAGGTGTTATCTAACTAACTTAGGTAATCTAGGATAGTATATCTATCTTATATAATACCTATCTTATAGGTAGGAAGGACAGTTACAGAATACATTCTTTAGTTTACCCTATCTTTTAGTACCTATATGTATGTATACAGTCTATTTAACACTAATTAGTAATTACTTAGCGATTATATAATTGCTTTATGTAATTATAGATTAGTAAGAGTAAAGAGATAAGAATTATTATACTAGACGTTATATAGTAATATATCTAAAATCTAACTACTGTTACCTTCTAGTAAGAACTAAGTAGTTAGACGTAAGGTATTTTATACTATTTCCTTAATCCTACTTACTGTTACCTTCTAGTAAGAACTAGGTATTTAGGAGTAAGATAACTACTATTTTAGTTTTATATAATAGAGATCTTTATTATTACCTTCTAGTAAGAACTAGATAGAGATACTTACTATATAAATCCTAAAGTATATAGTATACACTACTACACCTATAATAATAATAATAGACGCTATATAAGACAAAACAGCTACTATTAACTATAGCTTTATAAAGTAAGTAAGAGGGTAATCCCTTAAATAGACCCTAAGAGGAGGAATTATACCTACCTATATATAAAGAGATAAGCACTAAGAGTAAGATTCTACTTATTATGTAGAAAAAGTTAACAAACCTAAGAATCTAGGGTAACCTAATTAATATCACTAAGGTGTTAAATAAGGAGGAACTTACTATGTATGTTAGATATATAATTATATAAATTCTCTATATTACCCTTAATAAGGACCTACTAAAGATAACTCTATATAAAGAATTCCACTATTAGATATCTACCTAATAGGACCTAGTTAGCTAACCTTATAGATAAGAGCTTATATAAATCCTAAAGCAAAAAGGATTTAGTATTAGTGTAGTATAAAGCTTAACTAAGCAGATTATAGACTTAATCTATACTATTATTTAGGAATTTAATAATTAGGATAAGTAACTAGAGTATCCTTTCCCTTATCTAACATATATAATAACCTCCTATAAACAAATTACACCTATAGAGACACCTACCTAAAACCCTAATCCTATTACTACACTACATACTGCTAAACTAGTAATAGACTCTATTAAGGACTTATATAACGTATAGATAACTTAAACTCTAGTTATGTAAGACCTCTAACTAGTAACCTAAAATATACCCCCTAAAACATAATTCACCTAGGAGGTTAATAGTTTTCTATAATTCTAAGGCTATATAACGCCTATATACTAGAAGGATAGTATCTATAACCTTCTACTAAAGCATATTGTTTAGAACAGACTATATAAACTAAGTACTATCTTAATCTTCTAGAAAGGGTAGCAGAAGGATAGAAACTACACTAGTAAGCTATATAACATCTTATATAATAAAGCTAAAGTCTTTATTAGCTTCTGTTAATAACTTTATATTATAGAAGATTAGTACTATACTGTGTTTCTAGATATCCTTTAGGATTATATAGAAGAATTCTACCTCTATTATATTAGCCTAACTAGGAGGTAGGATAAGATATATAACATGTTAGATAAGCATTTTAATACTAATATTAACTACAGCCTGTATTAGGTAGATTAGACTACTATATCCTTTATATAAGTAAGGAGAAAGAACCCTAAGAAGACTATAATAGAAGTGCTAGAAACTCTCCTTAATAAGATACCTCTTATATAATAAGCACTTAGATCTAGATTCTAGGGCGAAGTAATACTTTATATGTAAGTTACTTAAGTATATTAAGGAGTACCTAAGCTAGAAACTGCTCTTAGTAATCTTAAAGCAGATTATATATATAAAGAGTTCTTCTCTAACCTAGGGCTTTACTCTAAGTAGCCCTTAATTAAAAAACAATATTACATAATATTTACTTTATAGATAGAAGGTACACCTCTAACTAAAAGGGACGCTATAAGTAACTATATAATAATTAACTCTTTAGATAACTATATAACAGAAGATAAGGCTAGCTATTTATAAGATAGAGACCCTTCTATATAAATAATAAGAGGTGCTTTATCTATAAGAAGGAGGGCTGTTAGTTAATAAATTACATAGAGGATAAATAAAGGTATATAAAAGACTAGTACATTTAGGTATATACTACACTTAACTAGGATCTATATAAGGATTTTACATTATACCTAGTAGAAGTTAAAGGAGAGAATCCTATTAAAGACTTATATAATAACAACTAAGATATACACTTTAGTAATAAGGAAGCCTTAACCTTCCTCTTATTATCTGTATTCTTCTATTATATAATAGGAGAGGATATTTTTTTAGCAGTAAGGATATTAGAAGTAAGCTAATTTATACTATAAGACCTATACAGCACTATGTACTAGGGAGAACTCTAGGATATAGGTGCAGCTAAGTTTTTAACTGTTAGGAAGCCTTAAGTGCTAGCGTACTTAAGAGAATACCCTTATATAGAGATATTATAGGTACTAGAATTAGCCTATATATAGTTTAGTGTAAACATATTAATTACAGCTATAGGGACTATAACTATAGATAACCTACTTAGTAGCGTTATATACTATATCTTTAATATATCTACACTATTCCTATTTTCTCTATATAATACTAACTAACTTAGTGTGTATTTTAATAACGTTAATAATGTTATTATATAAAAAGACAGACTACTAATCCCTATTATTTAGAAATAGGGCTATCTATTCTTTAACTTAAGCTATATAGAGGTAGGGATATTCTTTACTAAAGAATAACTCTAATAACTTTACTAATAATTTAGACACCTTTATACAGATTAACTACACTAGCTTCTAAAGAATGCTAGATATAATAATATTAATCCTATTGTTCTAGAAAGGATCTAGAGATTCTATTATTACTACTAGTTATATAACCCTACCCTAAGGAGGTTTAAGTTCTCCTTAAAAGATAAAAGTTACTTTAACTATAAGATAGTTATAGACGTTATATAACTAGGGGAGAAGAATGTTCTTTATATTATTAATATAGAGATAGGATTTTAGGGTGTAATATTCCTAAGGTTAATATTAGTATAAGACACTTAGAACGCTCTTTATAAGTGCTAGATTAGTACGTATATTAGCCTACTAGATTACATTATATATAATCTAGAGATAAATTTTGCTTCTATAGAATTTAAAGGCTAGGCTAAGATTATAGGGATTATATATAATAAGATACTAGTAGAAGCCTACTAAGCAGTTAGTAAGATTAAAAGAGCCTATATACTACTTAGATATATATATAATATCCTCTACTAGGAGATTAGCTATAATATAGATAATAAGATAATCCTCTAGATAGTAGTAAAAGCCTTAAATAATACTGCTAGCCTAAGTAGTATTATACTAACTCTTCTTGTTTTTAGAACCTACTCTTAAATTAATAAGAACTTACTACTATTACTAGATATTATATAAAGAGTAGAGGCAGTCTAAAAGATAATAAAACTGCTTTAGGGTATTTATATAGAAGTTAAAATTAATTATATAATTAACATTAGGAATAGCCCTAATATCTAAAAGGTACTTTCCCTCCCTATTAGGAGTAAAGTGCTAGTATAGAGAGAAAAGAAGGGCTAGTCTAGCCTGTATAAGATTAAAGGGATTGAGGGATACACTATTATAGTTAGGATAGTAAACAGTCCTATATAGTTTTATGTAACATATATAAAACCTTACCTTTATAAAGAAGACTTATAGGTATAGGCAGACCTAGAGGTTATACAGCTAACCTAATAATAATAACTAAGGAAGAGAGGAAGACTAAAGAAAGGCTAGAAACCTACTATATAATAATTACTATAAATATACGCTATATACTTATTATAATAAGAGAAAGACTACTATAACCTTACAGTTTAACTCTAACTTAATAATATTATTACAGCCCTAGGGGCACTATATAAAGAATTAGATAGGATTAAGATTAATACCCTTATTAATTAAGGAGTATTTACTTTTATCTTATATAACCTAGATAAGTATAATAGAATCTACGTTTATAGCACTTATATAGTACAGGAGATTAAGAACTTATTAACTAAGCTATATAAGAAGTTAAGACTTATTATATAAGGTTATAAGGACTAAGAGAAAGAATTACTTCTTACCTAAGCACCTACAATCTAGAGGATAAGCTAACGCCTCCTGCTTACAATTAGTATAACTCTAATTACATCTTTTAGGTGTTATTATAAAGTATAAGATATTACCTAAGCCTACACCTAGGCTACTAATAAGTTAACTTATATAATTATTATATAACTACCTAAGGAACTTAAGGGTAAATATCCTAAGAATATACTCCTCTAGATTATTAAGCTATTATATAGGCTTACTAAATTAGGACTCTACTAGTATAAGATATACTTAGAGCACTATAAGGTAGAACTAAGGATAAAAGAGTCTATATATAACCCTTACCTCCTCTACACAGCTAAGGGACTAGACACTTTTAGTATTATAGTAATGCAGATAGATAACACTTTAGGCTTTGTAATAACTTAGTTTTCCTAGAAAGAGGAGGAGAAATTATAGGAAAAGGGGATTTATATAAAGCTAAAGATAATACTTTAATAAGGAGAGAGACTTAACTTTAATAGAGGATAAATCAAGCTGTATAATAATTACCTAACCTTTACCTAGAAAGGTTAAGTTAAGCACCTTACACTTATTAATAATAGTATGCCTAACGCCTAATAATAATATATCTTACAGAGGATAAAAGGAGCCTATCTTACCTTAATTTGCTAGCTAGAAGCCTTATACAACCTGTCTGTTACTGCTTAGGTTAAGTAACTAGAAGTAAAAGACATTAAAGCATTAAACATATAACTTTAATAGCAGATTAACAACCTAGATTAAGGTCTTACCTTTATACCTCTAGACCTCTTATATATAAAGATATATATATTTATAAATAGATCTTTTGCTAATAATGCTAACCTTTCTTTATAACTAGGATTTATAATTATACTAGCAGAAGAAACTACTTATATAACTATAGACTTTACCTACGTGATATAGTAGCATACGTCTAGCAGCGTCTATGCGCTCTACGCGCAGACAGTTAGTTTAATTCTAACTGCAGGAAGCCACTTTTACAGAAGTCTAATTAGCTACTAGAGCCTTACAAAAGTAGAGCCTTAGGCCCTATATACATAATAGGGCTCTAATAACAGTGCACTACACCTATGTATTATGTTTTCCCTTTATAATAATCCTGTATTATGTTAGGTAAAAACAAGCTAACCTTCTAATGTTTAATAATAGGGTTGTTTTCCTCCTACATAAATTGCAGGAGGTTTTTCTCTCTATGTATAGATTAACTATATTATGTATATAGTATTAGTGTAAAGGAATACCTTACTTATTCCTACTTAGATAGTGAATAATGTAAGACTCCTCTTGCTAATAACTACAGACTTTAAAATTAGAAGTAATATTATACACTAGAGATTAATAAAGTGCAAAAGGATTATAAGAAGCATTCTTATAAGCAAATTATATAGGATAGCTACTAGATTTAATAGTAGTATTTCCCTAAGTATAACGTTTAACTGCATTCTTTATACGCTCTAGATACTAAGGATACTAGTTATAGTGTGTTTAGACTTACAATCCTTATATAAATGCCTTATACAACTAGGTATAACTAACAAAAAGAGACTTATAATTAACATTATAAGCCTATAAGAGTTATATAAAAAGAAAGAGATCTTAGAGGTGAGATAGATTAATAGTAAAGATAACCTAGTAGACACCCTTACTAAGAAGACGCTAAATTTAGTGCTATAACAGCTAGTAATAAGTAACATATTATAAATTTAAATTAAGGTATACATTAAAAGGTTAGGGGAAAAGAGAAATTAATAATTACTATATATAAGCTTACCTTTATACGTTAACTACCTAATTTGCCTTCTAATCTAAATACATACTAAACACTGCTAATCTTAGATTTACTGCTTTATATAACTACCTAGCTATCTACCTATAAGTTATATAACTAGCTAAGGAACCTAAAAGAGTCTGTAACCCTTACTTAATAATAAGAGGAGTATTAAAACTACTAAGCTTATAACTACTTATAAGTAAATAAGCCTTCTGCTTCTTTACATAATAAGTATAAGAATAAGTATAATAAGAAGCATTATTATTCTTATTATTATTATTATTATTATTATTAGTGTTATATAATCCTCTGCTATAGTAGTAGTAATAAGCTCTATATAACTACTAGACGCACTCTGCATAAGCACTATTCTAGTATGTAGTAATATAAGTGTAAGCAGTAAAGCAAAGAGTGCTAGCACTACAGCTGCACTTCTAGGGGTAGGTATTAACAGCTTATCTACAGCTTTAGATAAGGACTGCATAAAAATATCCCTTATAACAGATTATCTTAGTAAGCAGAAAAGAGATATCTTTACTAGCAGGGAGGTAAATCTTAATATTACGTAAGGGTATATAAGCAACCTTATACTCTTCCTCTTATACTAAAAAGAAAAGTTAGCATTATACAAACTATTAGGTAGGACCTATATATATATTAATTAAGAGGGTAATAAAGAAGGTATAGTTATAAGCTATTAAAGTAGGAAGAGTTACCTAATAGGTGCTACTAGCGTTAGTGTAAGTAGTAATAATACCTATAGGGGTTACCTAGCCTCTAGTAGGAATAAGAGACATAATAACTAAAGGAAGCTTAGGTCTATATAAAGGAGTTATTTTAGTTTAGTTAATTTTAGTTTAGTTAAGTTTTTTATATAAAGAGAGAAGTAGTGTAGTTATTAAAAAGAAAAAGAGGAAAAAGATAGGCTGCTAGGTAGTTAAGGTAAAGCTAGAGGGTAAATATAATAACTACTATATATAACCTACCTGCTTAACTAGACAGGAAGAAAGGAAGGACTATATAAGTAGGGTAGGAAGGATTATAGGCGTTTTTAATTCTTCTGTTTTTAAATCTATTATATAATAATTAGTAGTGTAACCTACTAAATTTATATATAAGGTTATTAATAGAATAATTAGTGTAACCTAATTAGCTATATTAAAGGGATTATATAATTAGGTTATAAAAGAAAAATTATAAGTGTTAGAATAGCACTATTATATAACTGTATAATACCCTTAACTTAAGGAGAAAAGTATAGAGATTAAATTATATAGCACTTATTTATACAGCAAAGGGAAACTACCTAAAGGTGTTATCTAACTAACTTAGGCAATCTAGGATAGTATATCTATCTTATATAATACCTATCTTATAGGTAGGAAGGATAGTTACAGAATATATTCTTTAGTTTACCCTATTTTTTAGTACCTATATATATATATCTATTTTTTTTCTTTTGTTTTTTTTTTTTCTTATAGTAATAGGAGTCTTACATTATTCACTATCTAGGTAGGAACTAGTAAGGTATTCCCTTACACTATTCTATATACATAGTACTTATTAATCTATATAGGTAGAGAGAAAAACCTCCTGTAATTTATATAGGAGGAAAACTACTCTATCTTATTAAACATTAGAAGGTTAGCTTGTTTTTACCTAATATAATATAGGATTATTATAAAGGGAAAATATAATATGTAGGTGTAGTGCACTATTATTAGAGCCCTATTATGTATGTAGGGCTTAGGGCTCTACTTTTATAGGGCTCTAGTAGCTAATTAGACTTCTGTAAAAGTGGCTTCCTGCAGTTAGAATTAAACTAACCGTCTGCACGCAGAGCGCATAGACGCTGCTAGACGTATGCTACTGCGTCACGTAGGTATACACAGTCTATTTAATAATAGCTTTATAATTAGAGACTGCTAATTTATATTATATTAGATAGGGACCTAAAATTCCTCTCTAAGGTCTAGTAAACGCTATAGGACCTACTAGGAGTAAAACTAGTAATATTAACAGCATACTATCTACAGATAGATAGCGCTACTAAAAGAAGAAACTAAGAGGTAGAAATCACTATATAATATTATATATTAACATTAGACACACCCTAGCTAGATATTATGCTGGCCTTATAATACTAGTTTAATTAAGTATATATTAGCACTTTAGATAGATTGCTAAGTAAATATATACTTAGTTTTTAGCCTCTTATAGTAGTAGATATAATAAATCTAAATATAAAACTAATAACACCTAAAATACTATAAATTACCTATAAAATCTATAGCTAGGAAGCTAAGATATTAGCTCTTCTAGGTGTAGCAGCTATAAAGATTAGATATAACAAAACTAGGACCCTAACAACCTTTAAGCTAGGGGATAAAATGTATATTAAATTACATAAAGGATATAACCTACTAGGAAAGCTACACTAGAAATAGCTATAATAGTAAGCTAGCTTATTTATAATTATTAAGAGAGTTAGATAACTAGTATATAAGTTAAATTTCCTAGCGTTATAGAGAATATATCTAGTAGTGTCTATAGTATAGCTAAAAGTAATACTAAAGGGATAAGATCTATACTACTAATAAACACTAAAGCTAGAACCTATATTTATTAAGGGAGATAATAATAAATAGAAATTATATAAGATTGAAAAGCTAATAAAGAGATAAATAATATAGTACGTAGGAAAACTATTAATTAAATACCTAGTTAGATAGAAAGGATATAGCGCCTAAGATAATATGTAGTATAAGAGAGAGATCCTTATATAGAACGTAAGTAACTTAGTGTATAAATTTAAGTAATAGAAACTAGTAAAGCTAGTAGAAATAACTAGCCTAAGGATTAGGAAATAAGGTAATAGGTCTAGCAGATAGCTAGCATAAAGTAGGTCTCTAATTCTAAATAACCTACTAATAGATATACTACAGTTAGAGGCCCTACAAACAAACTTCTAGGTAATACTATAATAATAAAAACATAATGTAGATAAATACTATAACTATAGATAAATAAAGGATAATAGTAATAACATAATAAGGGAAAGAGTAACTAAAGTAGTAATAAATAAGACTAGCTTCTTCCCTAAGTCTATAAAAGGCTGCCCTTACCCTATAACCTCTATAAAATATCTACTTACTTTTATTCTTACTTAAGACTCTTTATTTTTATTTTTCCTTTTTATTTTCCTTTCTGCTTATATAACTAATAACTTTGTATCTTACTATTACTATTACTATTAACTATATTACTAGTTTTTACTTCTAAACACAGCCTATATAACATTAGGAATATATTAACGCAAACTATAAAGAAGCCTATAAACAGAAGAAACTATTATAATAATAGATAACGCTTATAAGAATAAGTAATTTAAAAACAAATATAATAGATAATACTATATCTATAAGTATATAATAACTGCAGTGTAACTTATTAATAATTCTATAGAAGAAATTCTATATGTAAGACTTACAGCCCTAGCAGTAGATATTAGTTAAAAACTAAAAGACTATACTACTAAGAACTAAAGCACCTTAACTATCTATAATAATATCTACTACTAACCTATTAACAATAATAAAATAGATTTATTATCTATTATTATAATTAAAGCCTATATTAAAATTAATATAAGTAAAAAGGTAGTACTAGCTCTTAGGTAGAAATTTCTAGAGGAGATACTATTAGGCTGCCTAGATATTAACTCCTATATTAACATAGAAATTGCCTTATTAAAAGACATAGAGTATAAACCTATATAAAAATTTAAGGATGCTTATATAAAGAAACTAAGATACTAGGGTAAGAAGATACACTATATCTTAGGAGTTACTAACATTAAGGTATATAAATACTAACTAGTTCTACTTATTAAAGAAGGTAAAGCTATTATAACACTAAACTAATAGTATATCTATAAGAATAAGTTAAAATAAGACTAGAATAAGAAATAGAAGTATCTAATTATATTACTTATATAAGGTGAAATCTATTAGTTACTAGTACTAAAGCGCCTTAATAGCAGAATAAGGCTACTTATTATTAATAAAACTAACTAAGTTAATATTATATATACTTTATATAATTTTAAAGAAGGCTTTAATACTATTAATTAACATTAGGTACACTAGCAGGCAGCTAAATATAGCTTTGGAATATACATACTATCTATTATAGGTAGGTAGGCTAGCCTACTATAACACTAATAGAGAATACAAACTATATAAGAGACTATAACAACCCTACTTAAACTATATAAATACCTAGTATGTAACTAGTAGGTAGAGTAGATTAACGCTATTATATAGTATTAGTAAATAAACTATAAATAGGAACTTAGTGTGTTTAAGGATGTAGTATATAGTAAATAGTAGGTAGACTTTTACACCTAGTGTAGATCCTAAGATAAAATTAAATATAGGTACTACTATAAATCTAGAGACTAAGATAATAAGGTAGAACTTCCCCTAAAGGTAGTACTAGGAAGTAGTATCTACTATATAGAGTTAACAGCAGAAGAACATAAATAATAGTATTAATATTAGCTTTAGAAGATAAAGAAGAGGTAGAGAGATATAGACACTAAATATATTAAATTAGAATAGGAATTAGAATTAGAAGTAGATACTAGCTAAAACAGCTTAAAGTAATATAAAACAGATTATAATTTTACACTAATTAATCTTAAAAACTAAGGACCTAATATTTACCTAGAATGCTATAAGTTAGTAGTATAAAACCTAGACCTATAAGAATATATTTACTACTAGATAGAAAAGCATAAGAAATTAAAAATTAATAAATAACTAATCCTAGATATAAAGGCTTTTAATAAGTATATTATAAACGCTAATATAGTATATAAATTTTACCTAGAAGACAGCCTGCTGTATATAGATTAATAAGCACTTACTATTTATTAGAAATAAAACTATCTTAATAATTTAGAATAAGATTAAATCTTAGAACTAAAACCTAAGAACTATCTAATCTATATAGTTCTAGACTGCAGTATAGTAATAGATAATTTCTAGATATATATAGATAATAAGTATATAGATAAATACTACTGCTATAAATGTTATAACATTAAGGAGAATATCTTATATTATTACCTATAGGAATTACAAACTAAATATCTTAAAATATATATACTAGATTTCCTATAAGACTTAAATTAAAACTATAACTTAATTCTACATTAGAAGCTGCTGCTTATATACCTACAGCTTAAAAGCTTTAAAGAAGCTCTAGATATAAGGGCTAAAATAAGAGGCGCCTTACATTAGGCTTAGAAGATAATAAAAACTAATACAGACAAACAGAAAATTACTAAAATTAATAAAGCGCTTAAAATTATAAAGGGACGTTAGACTAAATCTAAAGAAAACACTATAAATATAAACGTAAGGGAAGTAATACTTAGGGCAGATATTATAGACATCCCTAACAGTAGATATAATAAAGAAGCTAGAAAGAACTAAATAATAATTTCTATATAGAACATTAAAGATATAGTTAATAGTAAGAAAATAACACTCTACTACTACCTAAAAAGCAATATTAGTATATTAAAGGACTAAATTACTTACCTTAAAGTACACTATAGATATACTATCCTTAAATATAACTATAACTACTACTATTACTTTAGTAGTATTTAGATTAATCTTAATAAAAGATATAATAAATAAAACTAAAAGAGCATTTAGGTAGAATATAAAAATAGGCTTAAAGTAAATATATATTAGCATATTAACATAAAGTGTAATTACCTAGAGCAGAGAAAACTAATAAAGTAATATTACTATATACAAAATTAACACCTACAGACAAAATAGAAGTACCCTATCTGTAAGTAAACTATAAAAGCTAGAGACTATAAGAAACATATTAGAGACTACTAATTATTAATAACTACAGCAGTAGAAATTAAGAGAACCTAGATCCTACCTATATAGTATTATAATAAATACAGTAAGATAAGAAACCTCTTTAGTAGAAACATTAGAACACACTATTACTAGAAATAGAGAAAGATAGTTTACTATATCCTAAAGTAATCCTAGGATTAAGTTAACTATAATTCTGCTAGATAATAAGTAAAGCTACTATACTACTATAGATTCCTCTTTATAATACAGACTATACTAGATAAACCTAAGATGTTACACTATCTACTAGTGTAGATATTACTAACTAGATTCTAATAAGATAGAGGAAAACTAGATAATAGTAGGATAATAGATATATAAGGATATTATAGGTAGAAATAAAAACAAATATATAAAGGTATTATAGAAATAGAAATTAGTAACTAAGGATAGTTAAGAAGTTTTTTTTTTTAGGGGAGAGGTAGATAATATATAACGCCTATAAGATCTATAGATCTTATAGATACGCTACTAACTGTAGCTTATAGCTTAGTAAAGCTATAGCCTATACCTTTTAAGGTTAGACCTCTATAGACTTACATAGAAGAATTAAGTAAGTTACATTATATAATTAGCACCCTAAGGTGTAGGACTTTAGCCTAACATATAGACTAAACTACTATTATTACTATATAATAATATACTTCTATATATAGTCTCTTCTATATATTTACTTAGATAAGTTCTCTCTACTACCCTACTTATAAGCCTCTAGTAATAAGACTAGTATACACCTTATAGTTATACTTTACCCTCTTAAATTACTTTTATTATAAATTACTATTTATCCTATTATTAACTACTTTTATAGCTAAATTTAGTTACTCCCTACCTACGTTATATATATTTACTTATATAGTAATAGGAGTCTTACATTATTCACTATCTAGGTAGGAACTAGTAAGGTATTCCCTTACACTATTCTATATATATAGTACTTATTAATCTATATACCTGCGTAACGCAGTGGCATACGTCTAGCAGCGTCTATACGCTCTGCGCGCAGACAGTTAGTTTAATTCTAACTGCAGGAAGCCACTTTTGCAGAAGTCTGATTAGCTACTAGAGCCCTACAAAAGTAGAGCCTTAGGCCCTACATACATAATAGGGCTCTAACAATAGTGCACTATATCTACGTATTATGTTTCCCTTTATAATAATCCTATATTATACTAAGCAAAAATAAGCTAACCTTCTAATGTTTAATAAGATAGAGTAGTTTTCCTCCTATATAAATTATAGGAGGTTTTTCTCTCTACCTATATAGATTTATAAGTACTATATATATAGAATAGTGTAAGAGAATACCTTACTAGTTCCTACCTAGATAGTGAATAATATATAACTCCTATTACTAAAAAAAAATTAATCTATATAGGTAAAGAGAAAAACCTTTTATAATTTATATAGGAGGAAAACTACTCTATCTTATTAAATGTTAGAAGGTTAGCTTATTTTTACCTAACATAATATAGGATTATTATAAAAGGAAAATATAATACGTAGGTGTAGTATACTGTTATTAGAGCCCTATTATGTATATAGGGCCTAGGGCTTTACTTTTGTAGGGCTTTAGTGGCTAATTAGACTTCTATAAAAGTAGCTTCCTGCAGTTAGAATTAAACTGACTGTCTGCATGCAGAGCGTATAGACGCTGCTAGACGTATGCTACTGCGTTACATAGGTATATATTTACTTATAAAGCCTATTTATTATAGTTTATCTTAGTTATATAACATACTTATATAGTAAGTTACCTATTAGGGTAAGTTACCTACCTTCCTAAACCCTTTTATATTTTATTTAAGTTAATTTAACTATAACGTATAAAATTAATTAAAACTACTTATTACCCTCTTCCTTATTACTATCCTAAACTACTTTATAGGTTTATACATTATATCTAGACTTTCTGTAATTACTACATTATTATACGTATAGTCTAACACCTTCTATATAACCCTCCTTCTAATAGTTATTTTCCCCTCTAGTATTAACTACATCCTTTTCTCCCTATAGTGCCTCTACTTTAGCAGTATTAAGTAACCCTCTAAGACGTAGTTAGGTCTTTTTTACCCTTTAGCGCTTACTTAGTACCTCTATCCCTATATAAAGCTTATAGTTCTTAGCCTTAATAATAGTAAGCCTATAGGCTAACTTACTAATACCTTTAGCCTAGAAGTTAATTACTTTATATATTAGTGTTAGTAAGCTACCTTAATATACTTAGATCTTCTTTTTAAGGGAGGTAGCACTTTATATACCCTCTACTGCTATAGTTAGTGTCTTTAGGTCCTAGAAGCCTTAGCTGCTTAGCTGTAAGTTTAATAGTGTTAGCGTCTTTAGCTTAAAATCTAAGTAAGAAAGAACTACTTTAGGGTTAAAAGGTATAAGGCCTACTTATTAAAAACTAGCTTATATATTATTTTTACCTATTAAGGTAAAGAATACTACTTTAAAGGTAGGAAAGAAGTTATCCTTAGTAATATATAAAATCTATATCTATATTATCTTCTTAATTTCCTTACTATATAAGTACTTTAATAGGCTAAAGCACCTAATATTAAGAGGCTAAAGCTTATATAATAAATAGGGAGGTATATAAAAAGTAATAATACTTTATTCCTTATAGTATTTATTAAAGTTAGTTAATTTATAGCTATTATAACTATTAAGGATTAAGAGGTAATAAGGGCTCTTTATATAAGTCCTTATACACTAATTAAAGTGCTTTAGCTAATCTAGGCTAATATTATTTATTATCTATCTATTTTTACTTAGATAGATATGCTATATAGCTAAGAATTAGCAGTTAGTATACTAGGAGGAGAGGTAATATTTACCTTTTATAATAACGTATAGAGGTAGCGCCTAGCTATCTGTATATACGCCCTAAATAATAGAAACCTATTTGTAATTACTAGGCTGCTTTATATAAGGCCTTCCCTTACAGTTAGATATTATAATAACCTTTATATGTAATAGTATTCCTGTTAGGAAACTAGTCTTATTAAAGTTATAGATATTATAATTTAGTATCTTATACTTTAGAATTATGTTTTATATAAGTGTAAACTAGCCTTATATAATTATAGAATCCTTAGCTAAAGCCCTCTAATAGTTAATTTAATATTAAAATTGCATTTTTAATTTAGGGATGCGTTATATAAAGTTCTCTACCTATTAGGGTCCTATATGCATCTTATTATGTAAATTTAGGAGTTAGTTAGCTATTTCTTATACATCTTCTTATTACAGAGGGAACCCTTAATTAATTAGGTTAATAACTTATTTAAGAATTACCTCCTCTTTAGGTATAGTTAACTTTATTAAATTTAGTTATCTTTTGCTCTGTATAATACGTCTAGCGCGTTAGTTACGTAGCGTTATTTAAGGGACCTTAAAGGTAGAGGCAGCTGTTTATATAGACATTTTTAGGTCTTTTTTAAGAGCCTAGATAGTAAGGATAATATAACTTTTAATTAAGGTAGATTATATATTTGTATGTAGAGGGAAAGATATATAAAGGTAAAAGAGATAGAAAGTTAGAAAAGTAGGTAACTTACCTTAATAGGCGACTTACTATGTAGGTATGTTACCTACTTTTTAAATTTTTCCTTCTATAAGCTTCTTAATACCCTTTTTTTATTATTTTTTATATTATTTTTTATTATTTTTTACTACCTTCTTTTTCTTTTAATTAAATATTTAATTTTGCTATTATTACTGCTATTACTACTACCTCTGCTTTATTACTACTATTCTCTTATCTGCTACTACTACTATACCCCCTAAGAACGCCCCTAAGACTACCCCTACTCCTACCCCTAAGGTCCTACCTACTATAACTATTAAGGAGGTACACCTAAGCATCCCTAATAAACCCTTAATCCTCTCTACCTAACCTATCTCCTATACCTACTGCTTTTATTATATAATAAAATAGACCTCCTCTAATAAAGGTTTTATCTCTTATTATGTAGATACTACTAGTAGGTCCTCTACTATTCCTCTAGTATACTTTACTAACCCCCTCTAGCTAGTAGTAATAAATATTTAGTATACTACTAGGCTTATAGTAAGCCTTATATTCCTATAAGTTACTTCCCTCCTTATATAACTCTTACTAGCCTTCTGCTAATTATCTATAGCTCCCTTATACTACCTACTATATTACTACTAACCTCTACTACCTCTTTAATAAGATAGCTAAAGATAGCTTTACTGCCTTTAATAAAGACTAAGTAAGCTGTTTTCTATCTTCTCCCCCCCCTTCTCTATAAAAAGCTTATAGTTCTTAGCCTTAATAATAGTAGGCCTATAAGCTAACTTACTAATACCTCTAGCCTAGAAGTTAGTTACTTTATATATTAGTGTTAGTAAGCTACCTTAATATACTTAGATCTTCTTTTTAAGAGAGGTAGTACTTTATATACTATCTACTACTATAGTTAGTATCTTTAGGTCTTAGGAGCCTTAGCTACTTAGCTGTAAGTTTAATAGTGTTAGTATCTTTAGCTTAAAATCTAAGTAAGAAAGAACTACTTTAGGGTTAAAAGGTATAAGGCCTACCTATTAAAAACTAGCTTATATATTATTCTTACTTATTAAGGTAAAGAATACTACTTTAAAGGTAAAAAAGAAGTTATCCTTAGTTATATATAAAATCTATAACGTATATGTATAGTGAGTCGGCTATTATAGTGAGTTAGCTACTTCCTTATTGTATGTAAAACCCCTAGTTTTTAACTATTTTTTAAAAATCTATTTTAAGCCTAAAAAACACTAGATTTTCAGGATTAGTATTTAATAAGAGTTATATTATAGGGAAAGATACAGTAGAAATTCTAGCTCTAACCCTATACCTAGATCTCCTAAACCTTATATCTAGAGAGTTAGATAATCTAGCTTATATAAAGATACATACTTACTAGGGAAGGATTTTCTACTGTATTCTTTCCTATATTATAACCCTTATCGAATACTAATCCTAAAAATCTAGTGTTTTTTAGGCTTAAAATGGATTTTTAAAAAATAGTTAAAAACTAGGGGTTTTACATACGCTAAGGAAGTGGCTAACTCACTATGATAGCTGACTCACTATGCATATACGTTATTTATATTATCTTCTTAATTTCCTTACTGTATAAGTACTTTAATAAGCTAAAGTATCCTTACTATATAAGTACTTTAATAAGCTAAAGCACCTAATATTAAGAGGCTAAAGCTTATATAATAAATAGGGAGGTATATATAAAGTAATAATACTTTATTCTTTATAGTATTTATTAATATTAGTTAATTTATAGCTATTATAACTATTAAGGATTAAAAGGTAATAAGAGCCCTTTATATAAGTCCTTATGTATTAATTAAAGTGCTTTAGCAAATCTAGGCTAATATTATTTATTATCTATCTATTTTTACTTAGATAAATACGCTATATAGCTAGGAATTAGTAGTTAGTATACTAAGAGAAGAGGTAATATTTACTCTTTATAATAACATATAGAGGTAGCACCTAGTGTAAGAGGTAGGGCTGTTATTAGTTAATAATAGGGGTGCCTTAATTAAATATATCTACACTAAAGAGAGGAGATAGAAGAATCTACACTCTAGCTGCTCTCTAGGGGATAACTAGTAGCCTACTAGGTAGGCTGTAGTTAGCAAAAGGTTGTTCTATACGTAGGCTCTACTTATGCTTATTATCTATAGCAAAGCCTATAATAGTATCCCCCCCCTTAGGCCTTAATGCCCCCCTAGTAGCCTACTTATAGTCCTCCTAAGCCTATATATCTTTAACCTAATCTAAAGGTTCTTAAGTAGGCTTACTATACCTAACCTATTTAACTAACGCCTGCAGCACCTTATTCCTACTACGCTCCCTTATAGCTAAGACCTTCTTAATAGCCTACTTAGGTTTACCCTTAATGTAGGTAATAGGCAGTAGGTAGAAGTTATCTACTTATTATCTAAGGAGGGGGTTACTAGGTGCCCTCTAGAGGAGATCTATATTAAACACCTTATACACCCCTCTTAGTATATCTAGCTTTACTACATTAGAGGAGATAATCTATATAACCTTATACTTATAGTGTAGCTAATTAAGTTTCCTTAAGGGTCTAGGTGTAGTTATATTAGCTAGGAATAGCTAGACTATATCTCCTACTTAGTACCTCTCTGTAGGGCTGCAGTAGTAGTTTGCTAACTCCTCTTAGTTATACTTAGCTACTATTATTACAGCCTATACTATATAGAGGGTATCCTTCTAGCACTATACTAGCTTAGTAGTAGCTACCTCCTAGCTATCCTTTAGCTGTATATCTACTATAGGAAATAGGTCTATATAGAACCTATAATTAAGGAAGAAGAGGCTAAATCCTATAGCAGTAGTAGTTTAGTTATTAAGTGCTAACTAAGTAGCTCGTAAGTACCTATCTTAGTTATCTTAAGTAAAGTATATAACTATCTAAAGGATAGCTTAGATCTCCTAATTAAACTACTTAGTGCTGCTATCTATTTAGAGATAAAAGGAGGTGCTAAGCAGCTAGTAGGCACTAGTAAGCTTATAGAAGCGTCTCTAGAAGCAGCTAGTCTAGTTACTCCCCCTATTACTAACTATAGTCTTTAGTATCCTATAGGTAGTATAAAAGATCTTTATAAAGCGCTCTATATAGGCCTCTACTTCTATTATCTCTATATCTTCTAGTATAACGCCTTTACTTAGCTAGTCTATAATTACCTATAGGTAGTAAGCGCCTTTTGTCTTTATTAGTAAGAGGTAGGTAATAAAGTCTATAGAAATCTCTAACTACCTCTAGCTAGGCACTAGTAGGGGCTGCAGTAGGCTCTTCTTAGCCTGCTGCTAGATATAGCTATAACTATAGTTACTAACAAACCTCCTAACTAGTTTCCCTAGGTGTAGTTAGTACTACTTTTATGTAATTAGTTCTAGCGTCCTATTACGCCCTAGGTAGGTAGTAGTTAATGCATTATGTAATCTCTATGTAATTACTATTTACAGCTAGTTAAGGGGATTATCTAAATTACAGCTTCCTAAGACCTATATCTTATCCCTAAAAAGGAGCTAATAGTATTAGTTAATATAGCACTCTATAATCTACGCTTTTAGCTAAAGCTTTAGTAGAAAGCTATAGGCCTACTAGTGTATAGCAGTATATACTCTCTAGTAGTCCTTATTACTAGCTACTATATTATTCTATAACTATTACAGCTTATTATTACTTAGGAAGACTACTATATTAGAGACCTTAGGTGTAGTACGCTAGGTAGGGACTAGCTAGGCCTTATTAGGGATAACTTAGATAACCTAGCCCTACTCCCTCTTATTATCCTATCCCTTTAGCGTATTCTATTCCCTATAAGATAGGGCGTCTAGTACTACTACTAATCTCCTAGGCCTATACTCTAGGTAGAAGTTATACTAGGTAAGCTCCTCTACCTACTAGCTCTACTGTTTAGTAAGCTATTACTTCTTTATAAAGTACTATAGGCTTTAGTAATTAGTTAACACTTAGAACCTAGTAGTACTCTAGAGCTCTACTCTCTACGCCTAGAGGTATATTAGCACTACTAATAACTTCTTATTATATATAGGATAGTTATATTATATAGGTGTAAGCTTTTATAAGTAGTAGGCTACTATATAGGTATTCCTATTCTTATCTTCTTAAGATATTACCTCCCCTAAGGTATAGCTAAAGCAGTTAGTCTCTATAGTAGTAGGGGTATTAAGGTTAAACTAGCAGAGTACTAGTTATCTTATAAAGAGTCCCTTTAAGCGCTAGAAGGCTGCGTCTTCTACTAGCGACTACTAGAAGGTTACCTCCTTCTTTATAAAGGCTATTAAGAGCTCTATAAGTGCTATATAGTCTAGAAGGAAAATACAGTAGTAATTTGTAAATCCTAGGAAGCTTTACACCCCCTTTACGCTAGTAGGCGCTAGCTACTTAATAATAGCTTTAACCTTATTAAGGTTATAAGATAGGCCTTACTTTATATTAATAATAAAGCCTATATATTTTATAGTAGTAACTATAAATTTACACTTATTAGGGTTTAGGTTAAGACTAGCTGCTTCTAGGGTGTGTAGTACTTAACGCACTTTATCTATATAGTCCTTCTTAGAGCTGCTTATAAAGATAAGTATATTATTAAGGTACACTATAATAAAGTTATTAAGGTATTTCTAGAGGATAGTGTTAATATACTGCTAGAAGGTTACTAACGCCCTAGTAAGGCTAAAGGGGGTAACTAGCTACTTAAATAGGCTGTATCTTATATAGAAGGCTGTCTTTCCTTTATACCCCTTTACAACCTAGATCTTATAGAATGTAGTAATAACGTCTAGCGTAGTATACTACTTAGTAGTAGCTACCCTCTAGAGGGTCTCTAATATTAGGGGTAGTATATAGCAGTCCTTTTTTATAATAAGGTTAAGTATGTAGTAATTAATATAGAAGTAAAGTCCTCCCTCTAGCTTCTTTATAAAGAGCACTAGCGCCCTAGCAGCAGAGCTGCTAGCATATATAAAGCCTTTATCTAGGAGGTCCTTTAGGGTCTTTTTTAGAATAAGAAGCTCCTTATAAGACATATTATATAGGGGTCTCTAGGGGAGCGCTAGCTCTCTACTATCTAGCCCTTTTTCTAAGTTAATCTTATAGTTAACGCCTAGCTAAAAGGGTAGTAAGAGATTTACCTTTACTAGATTAAATAATAGGTAGAATTCCTCTAAGAGGTCTGCTAGTATTCTTTTGTTAAGGTCTATAGGCTTCTTAGGCCTTAATGCTATTTTAATATCCTTTAAGCTAATAGATATTACTTATACTGCTGCTTCCCTAGAGGGTAGCTTCTCTTAGGTAACTTACTAACATACTACTATAAATAATAGGGCTAATAGGAACTAAGTAGAGTAAATCTCTTATAGTTACGCTAGCTCCTTTTAGGTAGTAAGGTAGGCCTTTACCTATTCTATACTGTAGTAGACTAGTTACTTCCCTACGTTATATACTATATAGTTAGCCTTTATCTATAGTTTCCTAAGGAATATATCCTTATCTAGACTGTTAAAAATGTATATATAGATAGTCTGTATGTAACTACTAACCTCTAGCTAAAGAGTAGCTACCCCTCTAGTGTAGACTATTACACTCCTATTAGTAATAGCACTAAGTATATATCTAGTGTAGTCTATAAGTAGTAAGTAGAGGGAATAGGTAAAAGTGTAATTTACTATAGCGTAGGTATTACACCTAGTGTCTAATAGGGCTTCTATAATATATTCTTTATTAACTTATACTGTAATTAAAGCTAATAAGCTCTCTATATAGCTCTTCTCTTTAAATACCTTCTACCCCTCTTATTCCTCCCTAGTAGGCTTAGGTGCTTAACTTTACACCTAAGCTACTTTTTTTCTAAGTTTGTATTTTTAGTTAATTAATTAACTTCTTTATTAGAGTAGGTAGATACTAGCTATTAGGGTAGTACTACAGTCTTTATAGCCTTAGATACTTAGAGGGTTCTAGCTTTAGCGCGCTTTAGGTAATCCTACTTTAGGTAGCCTCTTTTATAGTAATAGTAGTAACATTATGTTTCCTTCTTACTAGAGGAGTTATAATCCTTTAGAGCCTTAACCTTATAGGCTTTAATAGTGCCTATTATCTAGATGTCTCTATCTTAGTTAATTTAGGTAGTTACTAAGTGCTTTAGTCTATAGGAGTTTATATAGTCTAGCTTCTCTAATACAGTCTAGACTCTTATAAGCTAACTACTATAGTCTGCTAGTAGGTTAACTACTACTAAGCTCCTCTATAGACTAAGCTTTAAGGCTCCTTTAAAGAGGGTAATCTTTATATTATCTACCTAGCTGCCTTTATTAGCTTTAGCTAGGACTCTCTCCTACTTTAGTAGGAAGTTAGAGAGGGACTAGTTCTCTCTCTAGCAGAGGGTATATAGTAACGTAGCAGCATAAGACTAGGTGTTTAGGTCCTTATATGTTTAGTTAAGGTATACTATAAAGTCTTTAGGGTTATATATACTATTATTACCTCTTAGGATATAGAAGGTAGTAACTACCTACTAGAGACTAGTTTCTAGATAGGAGTTAATTAGGTACTAGACTTCTCCTTTAGACTAGTAGAACTACTAGTCTATAGTAATTTTATCTCTTATCTACTAGGCCTAGCTAGTATATTTACTTCTCTTACTTAAAAACTTTAATAGGTTAGGTAGAGGTTTATATTAGATAGTCTTATAGGGGACTACTAGGGGTCTACTAGTAGTATAGCTTAGAGTTATATTCCTAGTTATTAGTGTAGTTTTAATCTACCTTAATAGTTTGTTAGTAAGCTTAATAATCCTCTACTAGAGGGGACCTACTGTAGTATTTACTGCTATAGTAATCTAGGCCTCTAGGACCTCCTAGTTAGTTAGGGCGTCTATAGTATAGGTATATAGTAGATTAGTAGGGCACTAGAGGGATGCTAGGGTTTAGTTAAGTGTAGATATATAAGGGGTAGGGCTGTTATTAGTTAATAATAGAGGTGCCTTAATTAAATATATCTACACTAAAGAGGGGAGATAGAAGAATCTACACTCTAGCTGCTCTCTAGGGGATAACTAGTAGCCTACTAGGTAGGCTGTAGTTAGTAAAAGGTTATTCTATACGTAGGCTCTGCTTATGCTTATTATCTGTAGTAAAGCCTATAACACCTAGCTATCTATATATACGCCCTAAATAATAGAAACCTATTTATAATTACAAGGCTGCTTTATATAAGGCCTTCCCTTATAGTTAGAAGTTATAATAACCTTTATATATAATAGTATTCCTATTAAGAAGCCTATCTTATTAAAATTATAAATATTATTATTATAGATTCTATACTTTATAATTATATTTTATATAAAGGTAAACTAGCCTTATATAATTATAGGATTCTTAGCTAAGGCCCTCTAATAGTTAATTTAATATAAAAATTATATTTTTAATTTATAGATATATTATATAAAGTTCTCTACCTATTAGGGTCCTATATATATCCTATTATATAAATTTAGGAGTTAGTTAGCTATTTCTTATATATCTTCTTATTATAGAGGGAACCCTTAATTAATTAGCTTAATAACTTATTTAAGAATTACCTCCTCTTTAGGTATAGTTAACTTTATTAAATTTAGTTATCTTTTAGGTTATATAATACGTTTAGCGTGTTAGTCTTAGAGTGTTATTTAAAGGACCTTAAAGGTTTAGGCTGCTTTTTATATAGACATTTTTAGGTCCTTTTTAATAGCCTAGAGGGTAAGGATAATATAACTTTTAATTAAGGTAGTTTGTATAGTTATATATAGAGAAAAGTTAGTATAAAGGTATAAGAGGTAGAAAGTAGGAAAAGTAGCTAACTTACTATATTAGCTAACTTACTATATAGGTATGTTAAGTAAGATCTTATAGCTATATACTAAGCTCTACTATATTAATATTTATAACTACTAGCTATATTAGGAGTTTACTAATAGGTATATAGATATTTTTTATACTCTATTAGTAAAGCTTATAGTAGACAGCCTTATAAAGGCCTTAAATATAGTAAAGTATAATACCTTCCTTCTTTAGCTGAATATAATTAACAAAAAGGAGGTTCTTAAGGCTAACTATATAAGAGATCTTATAATTAATAAAGCCTACTTAGAAGTAGAAATAGTTAAGCCTAACGTATAGGCAGTAGAGGAAATAGTCTTATAAGCATAAAGGCTAATAGGAAACGCCTTCTTATATATACTAAAATTACATTATATTAACACCCTTTTTATAACCTATAAAGGCTGTTAAGAAGCCCTTCCCTAAGGGGGTATATTAAATTAGAGGGTATATATATATAGGGCGTAATAAGTATGTATAGGGCGTAGGCCTAGAGATAGGCTTAAGCCTAGCGTAGCTAGCCCTTTAGTAAATATTAGAGAGACTGCTATAGACTTCTTTCTAAGTATTAGGCTCTAGTTATAGCCTTAGGCACCTAGTAATTAGGTTCCTATAGGCCTAGTTAAGCCCTTCTAGGCTATACATTATGTAAACGTAATTTATTTTCTAGAGGTCTAGTAATATATATTAAGTATAACTATTATATTAAGTTGCTAACTAATAGTATCCTTAGAGCTTCTAGTAAAATCTCTACTTCTATCTAGCCTTAATTATACTACACCTACTAGATAGCATAGATTACTACCTGCAGCTAGCCTAAGCGCTTTATCTTAGTAATAGTTAATCTGTCCTCCCTCTGCTAGGCTATTCTGCTAACAAAGAAGTAAAACGTCTACTATAAGGCCTACCTTACCTTAATAATAAAGCCTATATTAGCTACTAAGCTATTAAGAAGTAAGATTACTAATCTAATACTAGTAATATTAATTACTATATAATTATCTATTCTGCTATAAATAGTAATAATGTTATATAGAGAGTTCTCTCTATACTGCTTAATAATAAAGCTTATTTAAGCTATTATAAACTATTTAATAACCTCTAAGGGGTTATAATTAAGAGGGGCGTTAATATTAAAAGGGTTATTTAAGTTAAGTATAGGTATAACTAAGTAGGATAAGGACTTCATAAGATTAGACTTAATAAGATTAGAAAGGAGGATTTAATTTAGTTACTTTAGTTTTAGGATAATTTATCTAAATTATAGGTTTAGTAGATTACAGAAGCTTTATCTAGATTATAGGTTTAGTAGGTTATAGGTATAGTTAATAGGAGAATCCTAGATTCTATCCTAGCTAATTATATATACTTAATAAGCCTACCTCTTAACGTTAAATACCTCTATAGTTAAGAGTTCTTACTATAGACCTTAGTAGTATAGACCTTAAGAGTAAAGCTATCTCTAGTAAGTTAATCTAGTATTAAGACTATACTAACCCCTATAGTACTATATGTTTTTAAATAAGCTACCTTACTAAGTTAACAGCATAAGAATAGGGTATAGTGCTTATATTAGGCTAACTGCTGTTTTTTTTTTTTTGCATTATGTGACTAATCTTAACTGTAGGATCTAGTTAATTCTACGCTAGTTCAATCAGCATTCTTAAATAGGCCTAGTCAAGGGCTAGCAGCAGGGCGTAATAGTTACACACACACAAGCAATACACACAATTAACCTATCACTGTTACCCTCGTCAATTCGACACTTACAGCTTACAGCATGAACTCCATCTAGAACAGAAACAGCAAGTGAGGCGCCGTCAAATCTAGACAAGCTTGTTAGTAATTTTATTAAGGGATAGCGAGGAGACGAAACGCCATTGTTGCAAAGCTAGTGTGGACCTAATCTACAAATAATGAATGAAAGCAAGATACAGAGCGATCTGGTCACAGCAAAAAAGTGCCTATTAAACCTGCTTAAGCAAGTCTGGCGGTTTCTAGAGGATCGCCGCGCTTACCTCTCGACCAACAGCAAGTGCATTGCGCAGATACCCGGCAACAGGAAGGCGGTTATACGCCGATTTTCAAAGCACGATGTTTTAGGAAACCTGGCCGGTCAATGTATTGCTGCCCAAAGCACTTATCTCCCAGGTGTTTAGAGGCCACAAGAAGTGTTTAGATACTGCGTCTACCGTAGGCGACATTGTCGCGTCTAGACACTAAACTATCTATCTATTCCGCTAGCACTACTTCTTGCTCTTGCTTTTGCGGTTACCTCTGTTCTTACTCTCAGCCTTGCTTTAAGCAGACTTCTTACCGGCCTTCTTAGCAAGTTCTTTAGACTTATTAATAGCCTCGTCCGCCTTAGCAATCAACGCATTGTCCTTCTCGACCTTGGTCGCCTCCGCGTTGGCGGTGTTAGCGTCAAACTTAAGACCTGTAGCAGGCTTGCCGGCTTCGGCGAGGTCCAATGCAATGTTCTTATCAAGCTTCTTGGTCTCCTCGGCGAGTCTTTCCGTGATGTTATCCTTATCGCCCCTGGCCAGCTGAATTTTCAGAGCGAAGACAGTAGCCGTGAGCTTGAGAACTTTGTTCTGGATCTTGCCGCGCTGGTTGTGTATAGTTATGTTAGCCCTGTCTATGGCGACGGAAATGAAATAAAGAAGATAAGCTAGTGAATAACAAACCTCAAGAGCTAGAACATCCTCTCCCGGAGTTGTTGCCGCAATTGTCTTGGTATAAGCGCTAATCTCAGCGTTGTTGCATATCTGATTGACATGGTCGAGAAATTTGAAGTCAAGCTTGTCGACAAGAGCCAATTGCGCTGTGTCCTTCGGCAGGCCGGCGAGCTTTGCTTCGGCGTCAGCCTTAGCTGTACCGGCTTTGCCGCCGCTGATGCTCAACTCGTTAAAGGTCTTGTCCGTGAAGACCCGGGCGCGCTTCTGGACCGTATTGCCAGGCGCGGCTGAGGCGACAGCAGCAAGGGTAACAAGGATAAGAGAATACTTCATGTTGGCGATAGTTCTTGTTTTCTTGGATAATTGGCAAGCAAGGTGGTGCGGAAAAAATTTAGTGGCTAAAGAGCGAAAGATTAACAGCACAGCTGTATAGAAACGAAGGTAATGGAACTTGGGGTTAACTGGATGCAAGAAAGAATGAGATGAAGAGAATGAGATTTAAGAAATCAGATAATCTGACAGTTCGAACAGGATTTATATACAAGCCACTCTCTGTGTCTATCGACAAGGAAAGACGGGGCAGGCTCTAGGTAAGCATTCGGGACCGCCGCTGCGGAAGACTTAAGTTCTCACCCTTGTGTAACAAAATCTACAGACAAAGTTTAATGAATGGGTAAACAGAGAATCATAACATTATGCTTAGTCGAATCATAAAAAGCGCTAGAAGAGGGTGTAAGAGTAGCCCTACAGCTAGACTGACTTCGCAAGTCTGTCAAAATGCTCACTTGCAGAGTTGCTATTAGGGTTTTCCCTGTCACGCGCGTTCCAAAATGCACCGATGGTCATTATTTTCTTATGGGTGATGGGTTTGAAGCCGTTTCAACCTGTCTCATGTTCCTATGACTGCATGCATGCGTTACGAGTATTGAAAAGCTGGAAGCAGCAGAGGACAAGCGAGATCCCGTTGGCGAAGTCAGCTGTTGGCGAAGTCGGCTCTATAATCACTTAAACACGCAATACAAGAGAGAGGAATAGATAGAGAGAAGGGCATTCCATAACCATCGGCGGTAAGAGTTGAAGAATGTAATAGTAAGATGGGTTTTCGTGTTTAGAGTCCGCTCCTCAAAACGTTATGTGCTGATCTTGATCTTCTGCCTGCATCCGACTAAGCTGAAATTCCGCAGTCAAAGTCCCATCTGGTCTGGGGTCTGGCACACGCCTACTTCCAGCGTCCATCACCATCATTTGATTCGAGGCGGCGGAGCAACGCACCAGGGTGTCCGCAGCAACACATCAGATGAGAACCCGGCCCCAGCAACTGTGACTGGGTTCAACAAGAAGCCTGCATTTTTCATTGCTGGACTCCTTTTTACGTATCAACAGGTCTTTGTGCCATTGATAATTCAAAGGCACGCCGGGAAAACCCTTCACTGGGTATTGGTTGCCTGCGTGTCGGGGAGCTGCTCCGCCTGCACGCCGACAAACTTAATTACAAAACATTACCCACAACAATTATCTTAAGCGCGCTGAGCAATTGCAAAAGCGTCTGCGACATACACCTGGTAGAAGGGCTCCGGAGCTATCATGCCAATAGTCATGATGCGCCTCCCCCGCCTGGGCCTGTCCGGGCCATCCTGGTTTTCCTCGGAGCATTCCGGTCCCATTGGTGTTCCAGCCCGACTCATGATACCTTCATTGGAGCCATGATACATTCGTTCATTAGGTTATGTAGATCTCAGCAGACGCTTTCCTTTGTATGCTTAGTCATAGAAGGAAGAGGCACTTATAGATATGATTCCTGCGTCCCACGCTCATGACACAACAACTGCCAGGCTTCTCTGAATTATCACGATATTACAGCTACCGCAGTTTCTGAACAGTTGCCGGAGAATCTTCCGGTAGAAAGACCCCGAATCCTACAGAGCTTCATTCAGTATTCTTCAGCCCCTGCCATAAAGGGAGCAGGGCCATACTTACCCTCCCACGCGGTGACCTTATGCATCCTGCGGGTGGCGGTGCTGGATATGTGCTTTGGTCGTTGATGCAGGTCTAAAACTTCAAGATGATTAGGAAAGGCCTCGTAGGGCTGATGTGATGAATGGCGCAAAAGTGGACCCATAATTGCAGTGCAGCAATTGTAGCTTATATAGGGCGTCTGCACCTATCACGACAGCTGACAAGGAAAGGACTTCCTGGTCAGACTTAGATAAATATGGATTCCCTCACCAAACCCTACGTTCACAACATCAACTGCAGCAGTTCGAGCGCTGAAACGCACACGTTCGAGCTGCAGGCCCTAGAAATAATTCGTAACGGCTACGACAAATCCCAAACGGAACGGCAAAGACCCGGCGCTAAAGATAGTACGCCTTTTCCTCAAGAAAAGCTCACTTCACCAAAGAGCTCGGCATGCCGCATGCCGGTTCACACTGTTATCGCAAGACCCCTCAAGAGTCTACAAATCGACATCCTCCCGGTGTGGAAAAGCTATGAGGCTGACTCGGTACCGATTCACAGCGTACTGGTTACTAGTGCACCGGAAAGGGCCTCAGGAACGCCGGCGAGATCTAATAAATACAAGGTGCTCGACAGAGTAATTCAGTAATTTGTTCCAAGAGACAAGTGTTTGTTGATCGAGGACATCAAGTCGCGCCGGGGATGGCATCAAGTTCTAGAACCTCTTGTTCGACAAGTACACGACCAGATATTTGCCGTTTAGTCAACTCAAGAAAATCAACAGCTGCATCGCATGCCAGGAGGAACAACTTTAGTTCACTACTTATATCATTAATTAGCACTAACATAAGCTTTTCTAGAGAATCTCTATATATTCATTAACAGATGAAGGGCCCAGCCGGCGTCTGCAGTGTCTCGTCCGAAGGGGCGAAAGAACGCGGCCCCTGGCGCTCACATTTAACGATGACATACGCAAGAACCACGGCAACTGCGTCTAACTGACTCCAGTTCCATGTCTTGACATTGCGAGGTTTAAACTCCACCTCCTGCTTTGCATTTCGGAGCATTACCTGTTTCAGGTTAAGAGACTCCTACTGTCTTACTTATTATCTATCCTAATAGTAAAGCTAGTATCCTATCGACGGCGACAAGGCCCTAGATCCACTTTAAATACGGTGGATCTGGGGCCTTGTTGCTGTTAATAGGATACAATCTATTGCCAGTAGGTTTATTACTGCTTTTAGATACTTTAGTAGCAGTATACTTACTTAAGTAGTAAAGGTAGAATCTCTTAGTAGGGGTAGGCTTCTTAGTATTCCTAGTATTAGTTATAACTAAGTTATTAACCTTATCAATAAGGTTCTAGAATTCCTATTTCTAAACTTAATAAGAGTATTAACGTTATTAGCCTTTTTTTTTTAACTAAGTAACCTTACTATTACAATATAACTTCTAGTTGTTTTATCTGCCTAAGCAGGTCTTAATCTTAGCGTCAAGGCTTTATTGCTTGTCAGTGCGCACTTCCTAGCATGTCTCTAAACAAATGCTGACGCTAAATCCCCACCAAGAGTATTGCACTTTGAATTCCTACAAAGTTGGCGGGCCGCTAAAGATATCCACACTTGTTTATCCTAGTCGCTAAATTCAGATCATACCTATACCATTATTGCATCCTCTTAATGGAGAAGCAGCCATATGACTTATTGAATCTGTGATAGCAGCGCTGGTTGCTTGCATTTGAGGTGAACAGGTCTAGTTGTAAAGGTTACACTAAAGGAGCTTTCTCAACACCTCCCAGTCATAGAAAGATATCTACGACAAGCGCAAAAGTCATAAAACATTTGCCAAAGATGATTCCCCTGACGGCAGTGGTTTCGCTGCTGGAACGCACTCTATGGTGTGTGGGCGCGGGGCCCTAAGGAGCATGCCCGCATGCGAAGATACTTACGCAATGCCTTCTCTAGCCCATCACTTCGCAAGCAATGGAATTTAATAACCAAGCTTATTAATATTTTTGTGAACAAGATAGGTGAGTTGGGGAATAAGCCATTAGGTATCGACATCGTTATGTGGTTTAGGTAACCTTTGACATTATTAGCAGTCTTAGCTTTAGCTAATCTTTTGGCGGTATCTCGTCCGATAAGTTCGCTCGTCATTAACAGTGCGATTCTTTTGTTTTTATCGAGTCGATAGTTGTTAAGAATGCCTAGCTGTCCATCGTGGTTAAGAGTCTTTAGATAGGGCTATAGGGCTGTTTCAGTAGGTTCCTACTAAAACGGAACATTATAACGATGTAAGAACGCATAAAGAATATAATAGACCTTATATAGAGGTAGAATTTTAAAGTCACTGTTAGCAAAATTAAGAGACTTAAAGTCTTTAGGAGGGTAAACTAACTAAATAACCTTAAGGACTTCTAAACTAAGATTCTTTAACATTAACACCTTAACAACATTTCTAATATCTAAATTACAGCTTATTTATCTAATTTTCTAAAATAAACCCCTAAGACGCTCTAGTTTCTACTTTATTTATTAAGAATAAAGTAACTACTAAAAAGGTGTAGTAAAGTAGGATAGCTAGAGCAGTAAGGTAACTAGGTAATAATTACTACAATCTACTAAAGCTAACATAAGATACCTCTTAATTAGTATAAGAACTATCTTAATTAAAGTTATAAAGGCTCTAATTAGGACTTACTTCCCTGAACCCTAACTAACTAAGAGAGAAACTCCTAAATGTCTTATATAACTATAATTAAATGTAAATTATAATAAAAGGCTTTAAGTTAATCTAAAGGATTTAGGTCTAAATTAAAGGAAAAGAATTAGTTATATGTTTGTAATCTCCCTAATTAGAAGTAAGCAGCTAAGGTGTAATATCTATCTCTAATTAGGACTCTTAGTTATATAATTAGAAACTAAAGAATTCTAGCACTAATAGGCACCCTATTGCACTATATAGGTGACTACTTAGCTGCTTACTAAGTTACTAACAGGCACTATAGGATTATAGGAAGTAAAACAACTACTACAGCCTTATATACGTTACTTACTCTCTTTAGGAAAACCCTAAAAACCTAATTCGATTATATAATAAAATCTGTAGCTACTTTAAGTTACTTAATTATATTAATAACGCGTTAGCTACAGGCCTGCTGTTCTTAAACGCTGTAATATTAGTCTATTAGAAAGCATAAGAATGTATCTACCTTTACTGTTTCTGCTACCGTAAGTAATTCTTTGTAATTACAATACAATTAATAAGCACTTCATACCTAGAGTTATAGGTGTTCTAGGATTAAAGACAACTAGTAGACTTATTTTTGCAAAGGAGACCTTATTGTTAAATTAGAGGGTCCTACAGAGGGCACTTTGCCACTTTGTGCGCGCCGAAAGGGTGCGCAGAGATAGGAGTTATCAGCCTAATTCAGCCTAGTTGCTTAGCAAATCACAGAGGGACTGCTGCAGGCTTCATCCTAGGCAGTAGGCTTCGTAGAGGCCTTAGGCACCTAGAAAAGGGGTTACTAAGGGCCTAGTTAGGTAGTAAGGCTAGGTATAAGAGTAATATAATAGTTATAGTTATATATATAGTTAGATATATATATAACGTATAATATATATAATATTAACCTATTACTATTATCCCTATTAATTTAATAATTAAGAGTCTTATATACTTAGAAATTAATAGTAATAAGCTTAGTAGTATAATTCCTATAAGCTAAAATACATAATAATAACTAATAATATAAAGATTATATTAAAATCCTTCTCTAACTAGACTATTTAGTTTAAGTAGCTTTAGGTAAAAGCTAAAGCCTATAACCTATAAGAAGTAATTAACCTATTAGTAAGTAATTCTTATATGCTTAGTAAGACTATTATAACACTTATAAAGCGCCCTATATACCTTAAGCCTTATAACTATCTAAGATACTAACCCCTATATATAGAAATAAGCTCCCTAGGCGCTTAAGGGATAATAGTAACCCTAATCCTAATAGTAAGTTAGAGGTTACTCCTTAAGCCTACAGCAGAAAATAACTTATAGGCTAAAGAGGTCTATAAGCTCTTACTAAGTAACCTAATATAGGGTAAGATTGCTAGGGGAGAGATCCCTAACGCCTATAACTTACTATATACTAGTATTTATAGGTAGGAGTATAGATCCCTAATTAGGTATGCTTAGGGCTGCATCTAATAAGCTTACTAAGCGTAGTATAGGCCTAGGTAAGCTTAGGTTAACATAAGGGTAGTTACTTATTAAAGGCTTTATAGGCTCCTTAAGGTATTTCTTAATAGTATCTTTTATAGGGCGTATAATAATTAATAGGTTAATTACTGCTTAGAGCTTATAGGACTTTACTTTTGTTTTTAACTAGTTAAACTAAAGCACCTAGTTAGTAGTAGAGTTAAGGATAGTCTTAGTAGTATTAGTAGTTATCTTACTAGTTAAAGCACTTATAAATAGCTTTATAAAGCTTATTATAGTTAGTATATAGGCGTATAAGACTCTTAATTATTAGATTAATAGCGGTTATAGTAATAGGTTAATATTATGTATATTATTTGTTATATATGTGTGTAACTATTATGTGGTTTTTCTGCTTAGCCTTACTACCTAACTAGGCCTTTAGCAACCCCTTTTCTAGGTGCCTAAGGCCGCCACAAAGCCTACTGCCTGGGGCGAAGCCTGCGGCAGTCCCTTCGTTACCGCCGAGCGACCGGTGGGCTGGCCGATATCTCCTATCCCTGTGTGCGTTATACCCTTCAATTCAACAATAGGTTAGGTGAAGGAGTAAGGGTTGGGGTGCCCTGACGTGGGCGCGCGTAAGGTGGGCAGCCTGGTGGGGCTGCCTGCCTTAACCCCGATTTCGCTCCTTAACTCCGACATCCCACTATTTCGCTGCATACATATTCCCACACTTACTGTTGTAATTCCTGCTTTTCTCCAGTCCTTTCCAAACATAATAACATGGGTTGAGTTCCAGGGATTGATGGCTAATGTTTTCGAGTCGCCAACCGCCAGTGATATTGGAATAATCGAGCATGTTGTAGCAATTTCCCAGTCACTCGCTTGGTTTGATGATTAATAACCTTCACGTAGTTCAACAGCATTTTGCTAGCCATATCTCCTCCTTTCTGAACCAAATAAAAGAGCGCCTCCAAAGGAGTCTCTTAGATAACGTTGAGCGCTGTGGTGATATTGGTGTTCTTCGAGACCTGGCAATGTGTCACAAGGAAACCCTCAATACTTCAAGGCTCACTGAATCAGTTACCTCACGTGCCTTTTCACGTGTACACATGTATATAACCAGGACATCATTTCTCTCTTTACTTTTCTAGAGAATAAGCATCTTTCGCTTCTATTCTCCTATGCCTTACTGCGTGCTCTAACTCGTGACACAATGAATGATTAGCATACATTACGGCCTTTGGCAGTGGGCCTCAAGCCCCCGGCTAAGGGTGAATCCATACCAGGATAGTTGACCTATGCAGTTCTCGAATGTGACTCCAAAAAGTGAGCAATTTCTAAGTATTCTTTGCATGTTGTTCGCACCGCAGACTCAATGTTTCCATCCCGATGAGAAGTTTCTGTGCAGAGGCTGGGCTCAGAGATGAGGCCACCTCCATCAAGATGTTAATTCCCATAGCCATGGCGAAAGATATGTTCCCAAAGGCTTTCCAGTATGAGTAACCCTAAGCTATTTTTCTTGATCATCCGAGGGAACCTCTTGCCTGCTTAGTTTGAAGAAATAGGATGATAGTAACAATACAGTTATCTTATGCCTCTGTATTAGTTGCATAGCTAACTGCTGCAACAGTAGAGCCTGCTAAACGAGCTTAAAAGCTTGCATAATTTCTAGGTACTAAGCGAATTAACTTTATTGACTTCCTTTCTGGTATAGAGTGGGTTGCAAGCGTTACAGAACAATGCCACTAGTCACAATAATGACATCATAACCTACAGAATAATAACAGGCAAATATGCCTGAAACGTTTAGGTTGAGGTTATTAATACTCTTAAGCCGACGATGTCATATTCGAACCTCAACTACTGGTGATGTTGAAACTCCTATAAGCTGTTCATTTCTGCCTTGAGGAGTTGTCTCGCAGCGCCGACAAATCGCATTTAGGTAGAGAGTTGTGCTAATGAGATGGCGAGTCGTTCGGAATGATAATGACCTCGAGTCTTTCTGGCGTTTATTCTACGTGCTGCTCTGGCTCGGTGTTAAAGTTGTTTCCTAAGGTAGGCTCCAGGTTTACAAATAGTTTTAGTTGCATTATCCGATGTAACACTATGGAAGCTGCTCAAAGTAGCATAGAAAATGAGCCTGACTGGCTATTCATTCCAGCCTGCCTCCAGTGAGTACAGAGCTTTTGCCTCTCGTTGTGTCAGGGTAACAACCAGGATTGTCTTATCACAGGCGCATCCGCCCTTCTGAAACGATATCATTATGTAGGTAAACCACAAAACAGGCGACGATCTGTGGCGTAAAACACGCTGAAGGCCAAGAATAAACCACTCCAGTTATATGAATGATAATCGAAGGTTTCTCACCTATCGGCCCAGGACATGCATAGACAGTGTTACCACCACGCCGCGGCCAGGACAATCAGAGAAAACAGCAGACACAAAGTTGCCAATCTTACGAAAACTCACTTGACGCAACATGCGCGTGTATTCAGCCTGAGGAAATAAAACTCGCCATGGTGGTTAGGTCTCGTTCAACAACCCCCTATGCCAATGCCCGCAGCCTCTGGGGGGGCACATGCGCCCTCGGCACGCTGGTTCTCACCGACACTGGGCCGGTCCCTAGCCCAATCAGCAAGACCATCTTTGGTCATGCCAGTGTACTTCAACAAGTCTTCCTCCGAGATTTCGGCCCTCTTTGTGCTTTGAAGCCGTTGAAATAGTGACTTCTTTGCTTCTTTTCGCTCAGTCGTGGAGGGCTTCGGATCGGCCGTGTCGTGTCTAATGAGCGATGTCTGGCTCTCTGTTTTGAAATTTTGATTGAACATGTTTGTTTGCCAAAGGAACGTGTTTCGGGTGCTCGGCTGTGGGCGCTTGATGAGTGAACTGTTGTGAGACGAGAGTTCAAACGACCGTGTAGATGCTCTTTACCTTGGGGTCGGTCGGTTCGGTAGTAGTTGTGACTTGGATGGATGAAGTAATGAGCTTGTGGTTTGCTGAGAACTTGTTCGCGATGAGGAGACCCGAGATCCGAGATGGACATGACATTTTGCGGCGCAAGTCCCGTTATATAGGCGAATGCTAACGCTACTGACCCACATCGGGCACGAATGAGAGATCGTGGTTGCGATAAACAAACAGGAATGCCGACTCCATTCCATTGCGGCACAGATGGTACGAGAGGTCACAAGGTCACGGTCCCGAACACCGATGACCTTCCTGTCCTAGATTCAATAGTGGCTGCGTTGGTTGGTTGCGGAGGACCAGGTTTCTCTAAATGGAGTTGCCGAGTCTTTGCGGAGCCGTAGAGTGGGGGGCAAGGGCCTGTCGGGCAACACGACCTTGTCGGCTGCGTCACGGCGACACCGAAGAAGTTGCTGATGAGACCGAGGCCGCATGGCTAGGCCGGGCACATGACCCCGAGGCTGTCATTGAACCCTCTCAGTGACTAACTGATATGGACAAAATTGGGTGGAATCAATGTGATTGGTTTCGAACCTCGGCTAAGCTCGAGCGGCACCCTGCAACTCGTGTGACTATCTTACAAAGATGCTCTGATGAGGTGTAGAAGCTGGTGTTATTCTATTGGCTCCCAGGATATCTACAATAGGACGCGATGTTCAAATTCGCGCCGCTCGCTCTCCAAGACGAGCGGGCCACCACTGGGGCCGCTGGCGTCGAGGCTCAACGTCACCCGCTGCAAGTCGGCAACTACGCGCACCGTCTCCCCGATGTTCTGATAGTCGATCTCGTGATGCCCAGCGGTCTCCTCGTTCTCTTCCTTTTTGACCTCGCGAATCTCAACGTTGGGGTACGGCAGCCTCCCCTCACGCAGTGGAACGATAAGAACAGGCACATGAAGCTCGGACTCGCCAAACTTGGCATCCGACATGTCTACACCCAAACTCTTGAAGTTTCCTCGCTTCCGGCCACCAATGAGCCATGTGTCACCAGGGCCGGTGACATCATAACTGAATTCATAGTCCCGGTTAATGCCCTTGCCATCGCTGACAGCCGTGTCCCAGACCCGAGTCCATCGCAGCCGGAGGTTGGCAGAGAGCAGCTGGTTGACGGCTACAGTCGAGCCTGTGAGTTGCTCGTCAGGGGGGGGAAGCTGGATGTCGACTGAATGGAAGACGGGAATGGAGGGCACGTCAACAGGGATAAGGATCGAACGGGTCGCTAATTTGATATCCCCAATGGCCAACTTGGGATTTGCTGACTGCCAGTCCCAGAGGAACTGCCTTAGCGCCGCGGAGACATCCTCGCTGCCTCCGGGAATGGTTCCCAGGCCTTTGAAAACATGTTGGGAGAGAAGGGTCGAAATGAATGACGTCGGAACCTCCCCGAGGAGAGCGGCGCGCTCCAAATCATAGGCTGATAGGCTGGACTGCACCTCGGCGATGACTCGGTTGATCAGCAAACCCGAGAACGATGATACCGGCGATGTCTGAATAGCTTGCGAGAGGGACTGCTCGACCAGGCTGACGATATCATCTAGGAGGATGTTGTATTGAAGCTTGAGGTATAGTGTCCGCTGTGTCTTCGGCGTGGTGGCACCCGCAGCTTTGCGAGTGATTTTGTAGAGCAAGCTGGCAGGCTGTCTTGGGAAAATCAGGACTGGCTTGTCCGACGAAGGCGCAGAATGGGCGGCAAAGACGTCCGAGTCAAGAAGTTCGGTCTTGAACAACCTCAGTGGACTCGGCGAGGCAGTCGAGACGCTGAAGCGGGAAAATAGTGCGTTATGCTTGAAAACATCCTGTACGTTGACGCCCAAGGCGAGCGCGACAGGAACAGAGAAAATGTTGGAGTAATGATAGGTGCCGTCTTCTGTCGTGTAAGACAGTTCGACTCTGGCCGAGATGTTAGGGACATCCTGCTCGATTGTATAAGGAAAGCGCATCTTCACAGTAGATGAAGCGCTAATGGCTCCGAAGCGGAAGAGACCTGCTTCCAAGGGCCTCTCGTACTCGAATTCGGGCCCGAGGAATTCTGCTTCAGTCGAGATGATCCTCAGACCACCAGTCGACGGCTTCACGGTGAGTTCGCAAGACTTTATGGAATTCCAGCCTGTTGATAACTCCAGGTCGACTGAATTGTTCTTGTCCAGCTGAATATCTCTGGCTGCCTTGAGTCGACAGCTCAAACCGCCTGCTGGGCGATAAAGCTCCAGATCCGGCAAGCGGAAGATATGTGCTGTTTTGCTTGGTGACTGGTTAACGTCTCGCTCCCAGTGCAAATCGACCTTGTTACATATCAAATCTGCTCGGTCGATTCTGTAATGCCCAGATACATTTGTCTGTCACTAGTCAGTCATCTGCACTACTGCGTTAAGTCAAGGTCACCTACAGTGCTAGTGAGATGGAGCTTGTTGATACCGGGCTTCAGGATGTTCGCCTCCGAGGTGTGCAGCCAGACCTCCTTTGTGCCCCCAGATGTAGTTCTAGAAAGACGAATCGCCGCCTTCTCTAGCCTGAGGTCGTCCATAAGCAGACTGTGCAGCTTGATGGTGAGAGAGAAGCAGTCTTTTCCAGTGTGGTATTCGGGAGACCCAACCACTTCAACTTGGGTGAAGAGATGACCTAGAGGAACTCTCACTTCGTTGGAGAGCGTATTGGCCACGCTCAACACTTCGTCAAGAAAGCCAAGAATTGCGCTCTTGTCAGGGTATTGAACCTCCGAAATGGTTCCTAGAGATAGTGTCTTTTTGCGCTGCAGCTTCTCGTTTTCGGCGGCGGCTGCTTTCGTCAGAAGTTTCAGTCCTACGCGAACGAACTCGTCCTTCCTCTGAAGCTCCTTGAGACACTTTGAGTACATTACGAGCATCGACAGCTCCAACAGACTCCAGCTGTTCTCGCCAAAAAAGGGTGTGGTCATGTAAAAGAACGATGCCGCGGGCCCATACTCGCCAAGGTGGTATTTCAGCACGGCCAAGTCGGCCATGCTTGTTTTGACGGCATGGTTGTGGTTTGCAACGGTGTAATGGCGCAAAGCCTTGTCGGTGAGGGTCTCGTAAAGGCGGTAGAAGTCATCTCGATTGTCAAGAGCGGCGTGCAAGAGGCCATTTTCGATGCCGGCTGACCCTATACAGATTGGGCCCGAGTCGTCCGGGCTTGACTGCTCATTGTCATCCCCATCAAGCTTCACGTCCTCGAACTCGTTACCATCCATCTCCCCAAGAACCGGCGCCGAGGTCCATCCAATATCCCAGCCACGCTTCTTTCCGCTGCCCTGAAGTACATTCCTGGAAAGGGCGTATAGCTCGGCACGACGCGCAGCTAATTCTTCCAGGCCAGCCTTGAAAAAGTGAGCGCTCGGTGCTGCCGAGACTTCGCCATTGGATGTCGTTGCGCCAGGGAAGATGCCGGGGCTCGGCGGCTGTCTTGTGGTTGCGTTTGTCCCCACACGCAGAGAAGAGTTCCGAGCCGGATGCATCATCGTCTTGAGCTCTGGGATCGAAGACTTGGGTTCGTGGCCATCGGTGGGGGTCAGAGTGGATGGCGGGATAGGGAGTGCTTTTGTGGAAGTCTGAGCAAGGATCTGCTGCGCGACCGAGAAGGCGAAGGATGCGACAAGGTTGTCAATGGCTTCGGCCAGAACGGGGTTTAGGATGGGAGAGTCCGCTTCGGTCAGCTTATTCTTCAGTGCCGCCAAGATGTCTGCTCTCATCACTTGCGAAACGGCAGGGACGAATTCCAATGTCCTGCGACAGATCTCGGCCAGCATCGACAAGTTCTCGGCCTCATCCGTCTGCTTGGGAGGCGGTGCTCGCGGGGCAACGCCGTGAAGAACCGACTCCTGTTGTTCCCTCAGCTTTGCCAGGAGCTCCTCTCTGGTGGACCAGGCGTTGCCGAGGCGAAGCAGCAGAGAGATCTGTCTCGCAAAAATGTAACAGCGGAAGTCATAGACCGAAACGTTGTTGGCAACGATCATCTCGCGGTATGGCTTCTTCGTGGAACTGATGGGAATGTCGTCAAACTTGTCGGCTGGCGGGGTTTCGGTCGCCTGTAGGTCAACCGGCTGCTCATCTTCCATGGAACCGCCATCGGCGCCCAGCTGGGCTATAGCGGCTTCGGCGCGCTTAACCAGATCCTCGGTGTGGCTCAAGAGCGAGCCACCGTGCGTCTGGGGGTCCCCGGATGTCGCCTGCTCCTGGATGACGGCGTCGAGACCAACACTGAGCTCATCGTAGCCGACGAGGGCATCTTCGACTAAACCTACGCTCTCAAAACCACGGGCCAGGCCCTCCTTGAGGATGAAGAAGGTGCAGAAGTTCCAGCCTGGGAGAGCGCGCTGGGCGTCTTTCTCTTTGATGTCCTCCTCGTACTGAGATACCCTCATGTCAAAAGACGACAGGATCAGTTCCTTGAACTTGCCGATCAAATCTTCCCAGGCATTTTCGGCGTCCTGGCGCGACTCGGTGTAGCCGGTCGGGGTGGCGGGTACCACGCGGGGAAGGACGTCATAGGGCACATCGTTAATGCCAATGCGGATCTGGGCAACGCGGTCAACAGCGCCCTTGCTGGAACTGTTGAAGTCGGAGCGGAGCTTCTCCAAGAGTGTGGAGGAGCCAGAGCCCCATCTCGACGTCCTCGACTTTTCGGTGGCATCAGGACCCTTGCCACTGACCCTGGGCTGGTTTGCGGCAAAGGTATTGGGTATGACGACGTGGACGATGAGGAACTCAAAGGCGTCGTGGTTCTCTTGGGTATTCAGCTTCCGGGTCGACTGCGAGGGGGGCGTGTTCTTCTTGATCCACTCCCTGATCTCGGCTCTCGTCTGGGACTTGTACGTGTCGCTGTCGTCGCATCGAACGAGCAAGACCTTGAGGTAAGGTGTCCGTCTCAGGCCCGGAATCTGATGGCGTCGTTCCTTGCCGGGCTGGCGCGCAGCTACCGTCGGGGCATCGGTGGTATCGGACGACGCACTCTTGCCTCCAATTGACTGTGTCTGGAAGCCGTCATCCTTTGTGCTGGCACTGACGGAGCGGCGCAGCGAGGGAGGGACGGTGGGCGAGGACGGCGCAGGGGAGTCTCCGCCGGCGGACGTGAGCTCTACGTGAAGGGTGTCGATGGATCGTAGAGGGCCGGCGTGGGACTGCCAATGCAGGTTGCGCAGGGGCAATCGTGGGACGAGGCCCGGGGCCACGAGCTTATAGACATCGTGGGGGTCGAAGTACTCGACTGCGAAGCGCATGCTTTGGTTAGTTGGTTCAACACACTGTCCGTTACACGCAATCGCAAGCGTTGCGGTCCGAGAGAGCTGGGGGGAGGCAACAGACGTACGTACCAGTGACTTTGGAGGTTGAAAAAGGCCGCTCCATCTTGAACGGCTCCTCCAATTTGGATGTTAAATTACATGGTCCGTCAAGGCGCCATTTCACAAATTGCGGGAGGGTGGGTGCTCGCGGTGCCGCCTACTGCAAGGTGTCCAGGAGGTGTCAAGGTGTGACATCTCGGTGAGGTTCGAGCTTCGGTGGAGGTGGAAGGGGGTTGCGGGCTTCATCATCCGATAATTCCCCGGAGGCGGTGTATCGTGTGAGTCCGGTTGGTTGGCCCGAGATGACGCCGGCTTGCACCACCATGGCGCACGGCGGCAGAACCTTTTTAAGGTTTCTCGGGACCGGTTGCCCCTCGCCTGCAGATATTCACGATCTTGGATTGTCATTTGCTTGATCCAGGCAAACAAGAGGTTCTGTCCCATTTCTTCCCGGTAATACACGCATTTTCCCCTTAGCAAACCCCTTTTCGTCCTTTCGCTTAATATCATACGCCATGTCTGGACTTCAGGCCGTCAAGTACACCCGGGGTCGACTCGAGGTCTTGGACCAACTCAGGCTTCCCCACGAGTTTCACTATGACGAGGTTTCCACCAGTGAAGAGGCTTTCGACTGCATCAAGTCCATGAGAGTCCGTGGCGCACCCGCCATCGCCATTGTGGCTGCTCTCGCCCACGCTGTTGAACTGCATAACGGCAGCTGCAAGGCCTCTTCTCCTCAAGACACCGTCTCTTACATCGACTCGCGCTTGGACTACCTCAAGGAGAGCAGACCGACTGCTGTCGACTTGACCAATGCCATCAACCAGCTCAAGGCCCGCATCAGAGGCGCACCCCAAGAGGACGCCGCGTCCATCATCGCCGCCTATATCGACGAGGCCGAAAGCATCCTGCGAAAGGACCTCCAGACAAACCTCTCCATCGGTGACCACGGAGCCCAGTGGCTGGAGGATGTCGCCGGCGCGTCGCCCGATTCCAAGATCTCTGTCCTCACTCACTGCAACACCGGGTCGCTGGCAACTTCTGGCCACGGGACCGCCCTCGGCATTATCAGAACCCTCTGGTCCGGCAACCTCCTCCAGCACGCCTACTGCACCGAGACGCGGCCCTACAACCAGGGCAGCAGACTGACGGCCTTTGAGCTCGTCTACGAGAAGATCCCCAGCACCCTCTTGACAGACTCTATGGCGGCCGCGCTCTTCAACCTGCAAAAGGAGAAGATGAACATTGCCGCCGTCATCGTCGGCGCCGACCGCGTCGTCCGCAACGGCGACACCGCCAACAAGATCGGAACCTACCAGCTCGCCGTCCTGGCCAAGCACCACGGCGTCAAGTTCATTGTTGCCGCTCCCACCACCAGCATCGATCTCGAGACCGAGACCGGCGCCGGCATCAAGATCGAGGAGCGCAGGCGCGAGGAGTTGACCCAGATCTCAGGCGCGGTCGTCCAGGCCGACGGCGGCGTCGACGTCAAGCAAACAGCTCGCGTCGCGACAGCCGACCAGCGCATCAACGTCTGGAACCCTGCTTTCGACGTGACACCGCACGACCTGATCGATGCCGTCGTCACGGAAAAGGGCGCCGTCGTCAAGAACGCCGAGGGACGCTTCGACTTTCGTCACATCATGCCAGAGAGATGGGCCAGGGTGGTTGGCCAGTAAAGACGAAAGGATCGTTCAGGCTTGTTTCGAGATTGACAGGCCCGCACGCTTCCCGCTGCAGTCCAACAGTGGTACACGATTAGATGATCTACAGAGGGAGGATACAGCGTAATGACAACCGGCTACTGTATATATACCGAGACCACGCTGCAGGAACCCAGTTCAGGCGGAATCCTTGAGAGCATGTAAGATCAGCTTCTGGTAACCTCCCACGGCCTCCTCGAGTTCGCCGACCGTAATGTTCTCGTCGCGGCCGTGGGCCACCAAAATGCTGCCTGGGCCGTAGAGATAGCGCGTGTGAGAGCCCTTGAGGTTGGGGATGTCAGTGCCATAGTTGGCCACGGTCGTCTCAAAGCCTACATCGTTGTGTTAGCTTTCTTTTCCGTGCCTGCTTCCCGCGCCGATGGAAACCTGCTCACCATCAACATCACAGTTGGCCTCTACGACGCCGTATCCGTGTGTGCACGTCAACTCGAGCGACTCGGAATCGGTCTCGTCAAGAATCTTCTGGATCCTGCCCTTGACGATGTTGCCACCGTCCTTCTCAGGGCCGATAGCAACGCGGACTGCGATTCTGGCCAGAGCCGCGGCAGGGATGACGTTCTGGGCGACGCCGCCATTGAGCTGGCCGACATTCACCGTGGTGTTGCCCCATTTTTCGGTGCTTCCGAGGTCGGTCGTGATGACTTTGGCCAAAGCCTTGATCATAATTTCGTTGGCCGACTTGCCCAGCCAGGGGTAGCCGGAGTGGCCAGCAACACCCCTTGCCGTGATGTCACAGAACACCCCGCCCTTGTGACCGCAAGCTAGCTTGCCTTCGGTGGGCTCGCCGAAGATGACAGAGCCAAACTGCACAGGCGGGTCGGCCTCCTGCAAGGAATCGGAGAAGAAGCGCATTCCGTCGCCCGTGTCCTCCTCGCCGATGACGAACAAGAGCATCACATCGTCAGGGTCGACTTTGCCGGCGCTGAACAGGTCCTCGAGGGCAATGATCTGAGCAGCGACGCTGGCCTTGGCGTCTACGCTTCCCCTACCACTGATTCGGGTATCGGGCGTGATCTGGTCGTCCGAGATGCCATAGGGAATGTGCGGCGGTACGACGTCGTAGTGAGATGAGATGACAACGCGGGGCTTGGGCTGCCGTTGGTTCGTCTTCCAGGCCATTACGTTGAAGCGCGGTGTCTCGTTGGAATCGTTACTGCGCGGGGGCAGAAACTGGAGAGACGAGACGTAACCTCGGCCGGTTAAGTAATCAACCAGAAATTTTCCCGCCGCACTCTCATTGCCCGAGATGGAGGGGATTTCAATGAGGGAGCGGTGCAGCTTTAAAAGTTCCCCTCGCCAAGAAGGTGCGGTAGACGAAGACGACGAGGAGCCCGGAGTTGCAGCCGTAGCATGAGGGGTCAGCCGGGGCGTGTCGGCGCCGAGGGGTTGCTGGATGCCGGAGGTGGCTGCCAACGGCAGCAAAGCGCCCAAGGATAGTAGCTGAGAGATGTACATGGTTGTCGGCAGTTTGGAGCTCGAATTCGACTTTGAGGTTAGACGGACACACGCGCACACCCACCCAATCTTATTGGAGAGAAAATGCGCCTCGGAACCAAGTAGCAGCAACCAGGCGGCGTGGAAGTTAGCCTGAGCTTGGCTCTATTTACAGGTAGAAGCGGTGTCGGAAGAAGAAAGTGGACGGAGGTTGGCTTGCCTTAAGGCTAGTCTAGTAGGTACTGTACTCCATACAAATGAGGTCATTCCCTTCCAAGCTCCCGCCATTGGCTCCAGCCACATGCACGGATGAAAAAGCACTAGCCACCCCCATATTCCCGCATGTGCATGGTGTGATCCATGCTTTTTGTGAGGTGTCACTGTGTCAGTGTGTATTAGCTGAGAGAAGCTGCCGGTGGGGGAAACCTTCATTCACGTTTCAGACACATGAACTGAGCATTCATGCAGCATTCATGCCTCTCTTGCTGTTCAACAACACGTCTCCCTCTGCTCAACAGCTAATACAATAGTTGTCATATGTAATAAACTCAACTACAGTCATAACTTTGTTGTTTGCACCCTGGTATTCAAAATGAGGTGTTGGCGCAAACCTGGAACGCCAACTCGAGTCTAATCCATAATATAGTGACTTGCTAAGAGGAACAACAAACTGCTTGTTGCACAGTTGGTGGCAGTCAGTGGCAGCATTGTCGACATTAACATTTGGGCTGCGAAACCATGCGGTTTGACTCTTTGAGCCTCTTGGATGACTGGACGCAGCTGCTTGCAGCTCATTCATTCTGTGCCATGATCCCTCCTCATCATGGTCTGATAGTAACTTGGCTGTTATTACTAGGCGTCATAAAACTAGGCCAGTTCATTTTGGTTTCCCACTCTCCCTCCTCTCTGTTATGCAAATCCATCTGTCAGTCCATCAAAGACAGACTGTAGATGTCGAGAAGGCCAAGCTAATTGCTATCATCACTCACCCCAAGCAACATTAATTACAGAAGAGCAAAGCCTTGGGGGATAGAAATGGAAGCCCATTGGTACATCTTTGCTTAGTCCAGCTTGATATGCAAGGCCTGGTTGTTTGATGGGTTTTTTTTTTAGAGAGACGCGCCGAACATGCAACAGAATAATTCCAGGCGGCTTCAGTGGGTTCACCGCGGCATGCCCGCCCATTCTTTCCCCAGACCTGCTGATCTCGGGGGCTAGATGTCCAGCCTGGACTCCTGGAGCACTCAGGAGTCAGGAATTTGCGACGGGGTCTGGGTCATGCCGTCCACTAAAATCCCACTGACTCCACCCGGCCGCTGTTCTTTGCCTCTCTGGGATTGGAGCGCTGAATTGCAATGCCTCGCCAGGTACCTGGTTCCCTCCTCTCTCTCTTTTGGTCACATCCCTCCTATCCTCGCTTCGCCTCGACTCGCCTGACTTGGACCCTTCTCGGATTCGACAGACCTCCCCCAACCTTGGCTTCTTTTCTCGACACTGGGAGCTGTCTCGGCTTGCACCGTTTACCAGCTTCAATTCGTAACACCAGAATCCGCCCACCCCCTCCTTACGATTCCCGACGACGCACACACGACCCAAGCTTACGACGCATACATACTTGGTCATCTTCGACGTCCTAGATGCAGTTGGCGGCATTATTTGCGCGCCACTGTCGGCTTCCGAGACGTTCGTTCTAAAACAACCTCGTGCCGTCCTCTCGACTTCGTCCTCAAGTTGTCCTGGATCTTGCTCGAGCCCGCTTTTTGCGCCGGGCTTCGCTTCGGTCGGCCTTGACGTGCTAGTCATCGCCTTGCGAAGGGATGCAGGCGACCAGAGGGAATGCCGAGGCCCTGGGTCGAAAGGCCAAGGTGCGTCACCACAACCACCCCGTCTTGATCTGTTGCGACGTAATGCTTGACTGCCCGCTTGTCCGGGCTGCCAATTGTCCTGCGCTGTGGCCCACCACATCATCTCTTATCTTCTGACTCTTTGATAGCTTGCTCGCTCATACCAAGAGCTTCTTGAGTGAGTCCCGCTGCCTTCCTCCTCCCGATGCTTCGACTCGAGCTGACCCCCCTCCCTTCTTGCAGTGAATTCTCCAACAAAGATCTCAGCTCCGTCGGCAACTATACGCTCGGTCGCCTCATCGGAAAAGGTTCATTCGGGAAAGTCTACCTGGCCACTCACAAGCTCACCAATGGCTCCAAAGTAAGTCGGGCCCGCCGGCAACGGGACAATGACTACTTCTCGATCGATGACCGACTTACTAACATGCTTCGCCAAAGGTAGTACTCAAGTCCGCGAACAAGGGCGATTCGAACCTCGCGCGAGAGATCCACCACCACCGGCAGTTCGTTCATCCCCATATCGCCCGGCTGTACGAGGTCATAGTCACGGAGAATCTGGTGTGGCTGGTATTGGAATACTGCTCTGGTAACACTATGCTCCGACACCTCGGCAGTATGAACACAACTGACGTTGTCCCGATAGGCGATGAGCTCTACAATTACCTCCTCGAACATGGCCCCTTGCCTGTCCACAAAGTTCAAAAGATTTTTGCCCAGCTTGTTGGCGCCGTTGCCTACGTACACCAACAGTCTTGCGTTCACCGCGACTTGAAACTCGAAAACATTCTCTTCGATAAGCACGAAAACGTTAAACTGGTGGACTTTGGCTTCACGAGGGAATACGAGGGCAAGTCCAACTACTTGCAGACATTTTGCGGCACCATATGTTACTCGGCGCCAGAGATGCTCAAGGGCGAGAAATACGCCGGGGAAAAGGTCGACGTTTGGAGCCTGGGTGTCATTCTCTATGCTCTGCTATGCGGAGAGTTGCCATTCGACGACGATGATGATAGCGTCACACGAACGAGGATTCTCAGTGAAGAACCCAGATTTCCTGAACATCTGCCGCCTGCCGCCATTCCCTTGCTCAAATCGCTCCTCTCAAAGAGGCCTCTACTTCGACCTTCGCTCCCCGACATACTCACAAATCCGTTTCTCGCCGAGCATGCGCCGGCACAGCAGGCCATCTTGAAAGTGCAAAGGCCCGCACCATTCTCGACTCATTTAGAAAAGGAGACTCTTCAGCGAATGCGGAGTGCAGGCGTTGACATCGACTCGGTTATAGAAAGTGTTCTGGCCCAGCGATGCGATGCCTTGGCTGGCTGGTGGACCCTCCTCATTGAAAAGGAGCAGCGCAAAGTTCGCAGGAGGGAGAGGAGACGTCGCGAACGAGAGGCTGAGAACAGGAGTCTGCGTCGTCTATCTGCCGCGTCAAGCAGACTCGAGCGGATAGCACCGGTGCTGCAGGAGGTCGACGAGGATGGCGGACTGACAAACCGTTTCATCAGGCTCGAAGACGCGCCGGTAACCCCGAGGACAAGGGGCCGGTCCGAGAGGAGGAGCGCCCACTACTCGGATTTCGGGGATTTGCCAGGGCTTCCGGAACACAGCAAGGAGAATGGAAGCCTAAACACGGAGGAGCCACCGCCTCCCATTGACAAGGACTCGATCCGGTCTGCCAGTACGTCTAGAAACCGTCGTCCGGTTCCGCCTCCCAAGGAGGGCGTGATCCGCAGCGCGAGATCGCGGGGTTCGACCTTGCACCTAGTGACCACCTCGGAAGCTTTGGCGGCTAACGGAACGCCAGAGCGACCTCCCGAACAGGAACAAAAAGTGCGGAAGAAGCCCTCCCAGGCTATCATTGCCCACTGGAAGAACTGGACGCACTGGTTCCTCGAAAACACTCGTAGGGGGAGGCATGCCAATAAGAGAGGCAGCCATTCGACACCCAACCTGGTCGATAAAAACGGCAGTGTTGCCGGTAACAGTAGCAAGCACTCGAAAGAAACCAGTCCTCGGCCGCAGACGAGCAAGTATCCAACGACGGACGAGGCCGTGTCGCAGGCCAAAGCTGGCCTGCCTCGCGGAGTCATGGCTAACGGCCACCTGAACAAGGCACTGCCAGGACAGAGAGGATCTGGCGGGTTCAACAGCCCGATGACAGGAGCTGGTTCGACGCCGTCGCATATGCCTTCTCGGATAACGACGTCGTACAAACGGCAGTCCTTGTCACCGTCTCCTATGACCCCTCGAACAACCATGAGGCGCTCCTCGGCAGGACTGAGGGGCCGGAAATCCACTTCTTCATCGGTCTCGTCCATTCGTTCGATGCCCCATCACCATCACTCCCACTCCAAGGCTTCGTCAACAAGCTCCAACGGCTCCGTGTCGACATCAATGTCCAAAAACACTCTGCAGCGCGGACAGTCACCTCACCATTCCGTCAAGGTTCTTCCCGCCACCCCAACCACCACAGCGTTCCCATCGAACATCCGCCTTGTTCGAGGACCGAGACCTCCGGCTCCTCTTGCCCTATTCAACGAGGGCATGCCCCCGTCACCAATCTCGGGAAGGCAGGCTCCGGGCTCACCGAATCCTTTTTCGCAAGGAGGAGGGATCCAGTTTGCGAAAAGGAAACGGAACATCTTCAAGGGGCCGATGCTGGCCTTCGGCGGTGGTGGGGGCGCCAGTGCAGGCGCAGCCGGAGGCAGCGCTATCCGAAGTACAGGGTCCAGCCACTCGCGGAGCGCAAGTGCTTCCGGCATCGGGCGTCGGTCCGGCGAAGTAACGATACAAGAAGAAGAGGAAGGCGAAGAGGCTGAAGAAGAGATCGAGGAAGTCGATGCCTTCAGTCCCGTTGTCGGAGGACCGGGTGAGCGCATTGAAGAGCAGATCATTGAGGATGGCGAGACGGAAGCCGCAGGAGGTCAAGCCAAAGTAGACACGGATGCTGTCCCGGTGACACCAACGGCCAAGGTCCCGCCAGCTGAAGCATGATCGATGATCGAGAAGGCGATCACAATTCTGATGGCATCACAAAAACACCCCACCCA
>NWBT01000046.1:77421-94847 GCA_003386485.1 Colletotrichum lentis
CCCCCTTTTTTTTTTTTGTTCTCAGATGAACTGTACATTTTCAGTTCCATCATCCACGCCTAAAAGAACGAGCCGAGACACAAGCTCTCATAGTGTTATTTTTCTATGTTTCAATTTCGGAGTCGTGTACCATACTTAGAGGATACCTTGTACTAAATAGTAGGCGCTGATGCTTTCACAAATGGGGGGGGGAAGATATACCTAGTCAACGCTGGCCGCCGTTGCCGCTTTCTGCAACATTTTTTTGGATGGCTATTCCGCCCAATATGTCCTGAGTAGGGATATACAGTCCTGTGATCATTGTCGCCTCGCTTTGGCTGCATCCCTGAGCCCCTCCCTTGCAGCCACAACCTTGTCGACTGTTTCCTGTGTCGCACACACGGATGCATCAAACGGCTTGAGGGATGAGTCCCCCATGATGGCTAGCGCGGCTAGGCCTAGAAAGCCGTGGTAAATGTCGGGCGGGGCGCCTGGGTACTTGGAGAAGCCGCCGATGAGGTGTTGTGTCTTGTTCATAATAAAACGGCGTGAGGGCTCGGTGTCGATGAGATCAACATGACCCAGCATCTAGATATGCTGTCAGATTTACACGGTTTCACGAAATCCACAAACCAGCACGCACCTGTAATGTCCCTCCAACCCACCAACAATAGCAGGTATCCGCCAACTTATTACATCTCCCGTTGAACCCCACAAGACGCAGGTTCGGGTCTAGCGAGAGATCGTTCAGCGAGTAGGGCAATAGAAAGTTGTCGGTGGCGTGATCATCCGATTCGTCCTCCCCCTCCCGTTCGAGATATTCAAACTGGCGATAGGCGAGAAACTTGACCAGCAGCGACATGTCTGGAACGCCCTGGTGGAGAATCTCGCTGCGGTGAGGAATAGCACCTTGGGTTGGAGGCCGATCGAGAAGGACGAGGGCGCTTACCGCGCACCACGCATAGCCGGCTGATGGCCGCTTGACTCAGGTTCCATCATTCAGGAGACACTTCCGCTATGTAGGGGACGTACCGTGGGATTCGTTCCGGTGGGAGCTCTGCGCGAGCCCACCGTCGTAGGTTTGGCCCTGGCGGATGTATTTGACCAGCGCATCAACGTCAATGTCCTCGACCCAGTCGTCGTCTCCCTGCTTCGTATCGCCCCGCAATGCCCACCGTATGGTGGCAGCCAGAAAGCACAGCCGCATGTCGTTGCCGCCTTCTATGCTCCCGTCGTCCAGGATGAGCTCTCCGAAGCTCCCATCTGGACGCTGCAAACGCTTGAGCCACCGCAACGTCACAACCCTGTCCACGCCCGCAAAGGCACTCGTTGCCGCCTCGTGCCCGTCTGCGATAATGGCCAAGCTCAAGAGCGCAAAATACGTCGACGCTAGGTTCGCTGAACTCGAGTTTCTCGTCCGGCCCGTGCCCTCTTCAATGTCCCAGTCCGCGTATAGCTCGGTCGGCAGGGCGTGGGTTGGCGAGCCACAGAAGCCGCCGCCAGTGTTGTATAGGCCTAGAACGAAGTTCCGCGCGGCGACTCGATCGGCAGCCGTGAGTAGATGAGGGTTTTCTTTGGAGGGCTCGGACGGCGAGAGGATGTCAAGAGCGGCGATAATGAAGAAACTTAGGGCGATGCGCGAGCTGTCGTTGGAAGTGTACTGGTGCGGGAGGAAGGTCTTATGGCAGCGCTGCCAATACTTGATATGGCGCGCCTTTTCGAGCGGCATCGTGGCATCGGCTGTCATCTTTAGTCTTGATTTGCTCGTTGTTGCGGACCCGGAAATAGAGTGGTGGGATTGTCGGGGGTTGCGATGTTATCCAGAAGAGAGACATTCCCGGCCGTTGAGAAGACTGCATTCATTCTAGGAAGGGACAATGCAATCAGACAAAGGCACCCCCACCCCCACTCAGCTTAGGTAGGAGGTAGGTACGGATAGCTATGGACCTACTCCGCTCCGTAGCTGCCCCTGCGCTAGCAGGGTAGCGGCGCTGGAGCCTCATTGCACACAAGCCTGGAACTAGACGAATGAGAAGCTCCGCTTCGATAAGCCTGGCAGCTGCAGGCTAAGCTCTTGCGACCCCATCCTCCGATATCCGATAAGACATGTGCTGGTCTCCAATGCGCAATCCATTCTTTTCTGCGTAGGACGCAACATTCCCCCCCCCCCGAGAACTTGTTACTGCTATCTTGTCGCGCCCTCGTTCAACTAGTTCCAGGATAGGCTTGCAAAAACCGCAATCATGGCGCTCATCTCGGCGAAAACGATCATCACCTCCCTCTCCCTCTTCCACATCACCCTCGCTTACTTCTTCCTTACGAGCCCGGTCACCATCGCCGATCAGGCTCTGGTTTACGTGCTGGGCGAGGCCATGGGCATGGTCAGTTTTCCCGCTCTCTGCTCCCACCGCACAATAACTTTGCATATTCGGGGTCTAACATGTCGTCTGCAATTTCAGCCCTATGCGCGAAGCTTCGAAAACAAATCACCCGCCCTCGCCTTCCTCGCCGCCGTTCTCGCCATGCTAGGCTTCAGCGACCTCGTCACACTGAGCATGCCCGAGGAGGTCTGGCTCATCTACTATTGGGGAACTCAGGGTAAATTCGCTGTCCTTCTCGTCCTATTCTTCTCCCGTCCGAGGCTTCCGCTGACAAAGCTCTGAACCTCAGCTCCCGTCCGCCTCTTCCTGTCCATGACGTTTGTCATATACACATTTCTCTTCGGCCCCTCGTCGCCCCTCTATGGCAGCCCGACCCGCGGCGGCAGCCGCTTCGCCCACCCCTCAGCACATGTGATCAACCCGCGCTATACGCCCTCAACATGGGGCGGGGACGGCCTCAAGAACCGCGTTTTCCTGACCTTTGCCTTCCTGGAAATGATGTGCTGGTTTTGGGCGTGGATGACGCTGCGCGAGGAGCAGGAGCAGTTTCAGAGGAAGCAGAGAAAGAGGAGGGACAGCGAGTAGAGGAGGGCCCGCGTCAGCATGAAGATATTCTGATGTTTTGTGAGGGCGGTCTGACGTTGCAGGCGCGTCCTGCAGTGTGATGGGATGATGGCCTGGATGGGGGAAGTAGAAGGCTCGGGCTGCCAGTATGGACCCGTCTTGCATCATGCGGAATTGTCGGACGAACGATCTCATGGGAAGGGTATACCCGCGCCACTGTGCTTTTAATAAGAGTTGTATGAGTTGATCCGATGGTTCTCTATTGAGGCGCTGTAATTGCAATAAGGGGGGTTGTGACCGACTACCTCCATTTACGGACGGAAAGAGAAACCTACTCCCATCGCACCAGCTCCCAGCCCTTGATATTCGTCCGCCAGCTGTCGGTCACTCTCTGTGACCAAACGCTAACATGGGGCCTGGCAATATCGTGGATCTGCTTCGTCAACTTTTCTTCCGGATCCGCCTCAAATGTCCAGGAGCTCAGCTTGGCGCTCAAGCCGTCGCTTTCTTTCTTCAGATGAGCAACCCGTGCCTTTCCTTCCGCCATGGCGGCGCCCGCCGCGGCTTCCAAAGCCCTGATCTGAGTTAAGACTTCTTTGGGCACGTTACTCGGTCCTGAACGGTCCCTCTCCTTCTCTCGCTCGTTGAACGCCACAATGTGGGATGTGGCCATATACACGGCCGCGGCCGCATCTCGTAGAGTGAAAAGACCGTGCAGCGAGCTTAGCATCAGCAGTGCCCTGAATCTTTCCGCATCGGCTGGCGTCGACAGAGAGTGTGCGCAAAGAACGTCGAGGCCGCAACTAATGCCTGAGACGATGCTCGACAGAAGCTGAGGGGGTGCCGGGCTTCTGCTGTCAGTGAGAGCGAGAGGAATCAAAGTGGTAAGTAGGGAGATGATGCCGTAATACGTCTCTTCGTGTTGGGTGAGGTTCCTTCCTCGAGCGTGCAGGAACCTGTTGAGGGAGTTGCCAAGCCTCTGAAGTGAATCGAGAACAAAGGTCTGCTCCGCCGCCGCCGTCTGAGCAACGCTGACTACTTTGTACGACGATGCAGGCTTAAAAGACAGTATCTCGAAGTATCTCTCTGCTGCCAGAGCCAAGTGTGAACGGACGTTCTGCTCCCCTCAATTAGTACGCGTCGGGCTTTGGATAAACGGACTACATACCGACGGGTCAGGACCAAGCCGCAGGACATCGTAGATGGGCCGGCTCGTCGACGCTTCCAGGTTGGGAACGGATCCGTAGTCGATGACTTCGCTCAACACGGAGTCGTCAGTGATTTCCTCTGTGTACCGTTGTTAGTGTCTCGGCAGTATCGAAGGCGTCCACTTAACTCACCAATCGCTGGCTCGTCGAAGATCGAGTCGTTACGAATGCCAAGAGCTCGAGCAGATCGAGCTTCCTCGACGTAGCCCATGACCAGTGTGCAGCTCGATCTCAGACGCTCGATGTAACTAGGGATGTCGAGAATTGCAGTGTAGCTCTCGGCCTCAAAGGCATCGGCTAACCTTCTGGGCATTCTCAGCTTTAGCGACGTGTTGTAGTGTGCCTTGAGGCCCTGCAACAAGCCTCTTTCGGGTCTGTTCGGCGGAAGGACCAGGGTAGGAGCAATGGTGGACAGTCGGTCGAAGAAATAGGGGCCAAGCGAATCTACAATGGTGCGCTTTACGTCTGCCGTATCCCACACCTCACGAGCCCGGGATGCACAACCAAGCACGAGATAGATGCGCGCCAAAACTAATGTCAGTCGGGTATGCTTCGGAGTTCTGGTGAGTTGATCCTCGATGAGAAGTGCAGCTTGAAGAAGGCGATCGGGCTGGCCGCTCTTCGTCGGCGCGGTAGGGTTATCGGCGCCGCGTTGGTGTGCACCGCTCAGTCTGATACAGCATGTTGCTGCAAGAATAGCAAGTTCCGGTATGCAGTCGAGGGATGGGCTGATTTCAGAAGAGTTGATGAGGGTAGAGTAAAGAGTTAATACAGACTCCAGCAAGTTCTGCAAGCAGGTCGTGCAGATGGGTGCCTTGTTGGCATTTGCGCATACAGCACATTTCCAGTCATTTCCCTTCTTGGGGTCCTCGTTGGAGACACGGATAGCGGTTTTCGGCGAGGACAGACCAAGGTACTGCAGCTTGAAAGCTAACGCCTTGATAGATGCCGACTTGGCAGCATCGTTGATCTCTTCTGCCAGCCGGACGACGTAGTGATAAGCAAGATCCTTGATCTCGTGGGGTGAGAGGCGCTCAACAAAGCCCCTGACGTCGTCGAAACAAGCAGGTGACTCGCACTCAATGTCGATGTACCGACACAGCTCTTCAAGCTTGTCAGACTTGGCCTCGGATTCTGACTGCGTGGGTCGCGAGAATTGGAAGGTCATCTCGACCTTGGCCAGTCGGATGTTGCGCTTGTAAATCGAGCGGACGTTCTCCTGTGACAAGAACCGACTGATCAGCCCCGAAAGCTCGGTCGACGCCCTACTGCAGGTCAGACACCATCTACTCAATCAGGTACGTCTCCACCTACTCTTGAGCCTCTCCTGTACGGCCAGCGGCATTGAGAAACTTCTTCCAAACCGCCCAGTCGCATGCGAGGAGGCTCATCTGACCCTTTTCATCCGTAGCCGACAGACATTCTTTGCAAAGGTCGTATACTGTGTTCCATTTCCCCTTTCGCTCAAGTACCTCAATGGTCTGCAGAAAAAGATCCTTACGACCGGCCTTGAACTGATAGATGGGGTTGAGCGTTGAACCCTTGAGAGCCGCGTCCCACTCTGCATCAGAGCCGTGAGCCTCAAGGATGCGATAAAAGAGAAGAATTTCTTCTTCCGTCTTGATCGCTCGATCGGAAACTTCACCGTTCTTCTCTGTGCCGCGCTAAGCCAAGTCAGCCACCAAGTCGCATTCCTTCTCCGACGGGCGTCTTACTTGTTCCGCGAACTGGGCAGCGCGCTGCATCTGCTTCAGGGCCAGCATGCCGTAAAGCTGCTTCTTGCCAGCGGGGCACTGGTCGCTGGTCTGCAGCCTATCAGCCACGTCCTTTGCTCAGTTGGGAGCTGAAGCGACTCACCGCTAAAAGATGTGTGATGGCAATGTTCCAAAACATGAAGCTTCTTTCTTGAGGAAACGACCTGTCAAGAACTGCGGCAATCTGCACGTGCGTAAGTATCAGAACGGCGTGTCCATCATCCACAAGAGGGGGACTGACTTGTTGTGCGCTAACCAAGTCCCAGTGCAACAGGCAGGACTCAAGGCATCTTGTCCCGCCATTCTTATCCTTAGGGTTCGCCTTGACATAGCGCAGCTTCAAGGGTCCAAAGGTCGCGGCAAAATCTTGGCCCTCCATGATGCCATCAGCCGCCCACTCGAGCAACTCGAGTGAATCGGCATCTCTCACGGCAGACGGGTCCTCGACGAGCTTCTGAACCGCAATGAGAGGTGAGGCCTTGTCCAAAGGCGACTCCAGATGACTCTCGGCACATATTTTTACAGCCTGATAAATGCGGTCAGCTTTTTTATCTGGGTTTGGGTGAGGTTGAGCGGTGAGGTGAATTCACAAACCTCAAAGTAGTGGTCGTTGAAGGTCCGAAAACGCTTTTCGGCCAGACGAATGACGTTGGCCCATTGTCCGTCGTTGAAGGCCGACTGCAGCTGCAGATCGGTGCCGCTCCTCAGCTGAGGCCGGTTCCAGGACATGGTGATGCTTCTGATCGGATGGCGGGGCAGAAATAGCTTTGGAGGGGCACCGCGCGCTCTCAAAGGTGCAGCAGCACGCATTGAGAGCTCGGGTTCGTGAGGCGTCGAAGGGGTGGGGACCGTAATAGCTGATTGGTTGGTCGGGTCATTTGTCCTCCGATATCCGCCGTCCCGCTTTCCGGTCGATCGACGGGAGTCTTTCCGGCGCCGTTCAGAACCACAGGGAGGGTGTCATCATGGCCGTCTGAGATGATAAGAATATAGCCGGCAAACTCTAGGATGCGGGAGCACGTCATTCTCGAATAGGCCCGGTCCTGGAATGGGTTTCTTCCAAGAAGCGAAGCGCAGGCGCACACGTGGCCCAGCGGTCGCTTAACAACATCCCTATCCGATTCTTTGGATCCAACAGACGAGGTATGCCATCTCATGCCAACGTAATCAAGTTTACTCAAACAACATTATAACTCCTGGCCGGGTATGCAGCAAAATACATAATATACACTGTCCCTCCTTCTCGCTCAACGTCCCTTTCCGCTGGCTTCGAAAGGTTCGGTCCGTCTCGGGGTCGTCACGTTCGTCGCACGAGCGAGAGTAGAGCTCGATCGATTACCACCAGGCGCCGTTCTTCTTCCTCTCTTCTTTTCGTCTGTCAAGCTTCGACAATGTCAGTACCCCAAGATCGGTTGAATGGAAGGGCATGTGGATACGAACCCAGGCCTTTTTACAATCTCTGTAGGCCCTGGAAGAACGTTAGCATCAAGAGACGGGCAACATCCTCGGGCTTGGGATTTTTCAATGCATCAACATAACACCATGGAGCCTTCTCACTGGAAATAGTCGCCACACATGGTTTTATCGCCGCCATTTCTGTGCAGGCACTTGATGCTCTTCTGGGCGAGTTCCTGGCAAGGATCAAAGTACTCGCTCTTTGCTTTGCTGTTTTCCAGGTGTCAACTGGTTTGATCCCCTGCAGGCGCTGTGTATGTGATCCGGCCTACTTTTCGAACTTGGCCTTACTTTCGGCGTAGGATTCGTCAACCTTTTCCGGCACGCTCGTGGTAGGCTGTTGCGGGTTGCCGGTAGACATTATGGACACTGGAGGAGATTACCGGCGAAGGGACGAGGTTGTGGGTATTTCGGATCGAATTGGTCGAGTCAATGGCGGCGCTGGTTGCGACGGATGCGGCTGCGCGGCTGATCGTTCAAAATGCGACAGACATTTGATTCGGTGACGTGACGACGCGACAATGGCTGCCCAGTGCGCGGGGAGGTGATAGTGCGATAAGATAAGAGGTTTAGTTGCTGCCTTAAAAGTTAGGCTTGAGTTTTATTTTTCAGGCGTTTGTCCTCTGTACGGATAGAGACAAACCCTTTGAACAGTTTTCCCACGCACCCGCCGCGGTAGAAAACACAGATGCTCTGCAGCTGCCAGCGAGCAAGGACGGGGCCACAGGCAATCCGCTACATTAAAGGTACTGACCCATTAGTTTGCAATCAGGTATGCCTGTATTTTAGAAGGGGGGTGATCTCAGACTTTCGAGTTGGGACTGTCTGCGCACAGGCAACTTAAGATCCACTGCTATGATTGGCGTTCTTTGTCGTCTGGGCCTCCTTCGCGGCGTAAAGTTGCCTTGCAACCCCCCTCCCTCTCCCTACGCCTGCCTCCCTCGATCAGCTCAAGTCGCAGTTCCCCAAGACCNCCCCCGTTCGAAGTGGTAGTGCGGCCATGACCATGCCAGACTATGCCAGCCGCCACTTCACCGGCGCCTCGAGCTTCCTCCGTCCCGTGCTCCCCAAAGAAGGGAGGGATGCGGTAAGTCGTGCCATCTACGGCCGATTGTGCCGAACAACCTCGAGATCGTTCTCAATAGAGTTCATGGTTCACAAACTCTATCGTTGAGATAATATGTGGCGATGGAGAATGTCTGTCAACATGCATCGTCTCTATTTCAACCTCATCTGTCCTCTTCCTTTACGATCTTCGCTATCACTCTTACTTGGAGCTTCCCGTATGCCGCCTTTTGATGCCTCCGGAACCATTTTGTTTGCAGTTTTTTCTCAGTGGGAGGCTTTTTTTTGTTTTTTAACCCATCTTTTTATCAGGGTGGGTGCCCCTGGCCAAGCCCTGCCCGGAAAACTTCAGGTGAGTTGCGTGGCGATCTACGTCTTGTTTATCTGGCACGGCATGCAGGTGCCAAGATCAGACATGTGGAGGGCATGTTAGAGAGAGAGAGAGAGAGAGAGAGAGAGAGAGAGAGAGAGAGAGAGAGAGAGAGAGAGAGAGAGAGAGAGAGAGAGACGTTTACTTTTTGAGGACCCTCAACCGCAGCCGATCTTGGTCAGATGCCACTGGTTCGAACCTGGAACCGACCCAGCTCTGAAGCGCCGCTGTCAGCGGCTTGTCTTGCTTTGTCTCTCATAATGTCACACATCAAACCTGGTTGCAACGACCTGCCATCTTCCAATTTGAAAGTCACACCCACTCAGTCCACGTGCGAGCGTGTGGTCGCTCGCGTGGGTATGGATAGCAGACGGAATGCACAATAGTATCTTGCCGGTTAGCCGCATTTGCCAGCGGCCTGTCTCGCCTTTCGGAACCCGCGGGTGAGACTCGGTCTCGGCCTGCACTCCTGCAACCGCAATCACAGTCGATGTCAATCCGTCTCCAACTCCCACCGCCAAAATCGAGCGGTGGGAGAGAAGAAAAATTACCGACGATATTGGGCCGACGGCCGACCTATGCCGCAGGCCACCTCATAAATATGCGTCGCCGGAATCCTGCCTAATAGGCAAGGTCGCTCGTCACTCAACGCCTCTGCGGACTTGCCAGGTTCATGCGAAATGAGTTTATCTTGCTCCGCCGCTTTAGCGAGGGTCCATTGCACGAGCCTGGAAGCTGGCCCCCTATTCTTTTTGTTCTTGTTTTTGTCTTGCTGGGTTTGCTTGTCGGTCCAAATTCATCCCGATTCCCCCACAGATTCACTCGCCCGAGGTTTCGCTTCGTCCAAGTTTGCTCGCCTGCCTGCCTGCATGCTAAGCTGAGCTTGCTTACGAGCAGGCCCGGGATCAAGGGAACAGAGTGGTCCTTGGGTCTCTGGGGTGGTCAGGCCTTTATCAAATGCCTGCCAGCCTACGTCGCAGAAGGAGAATGTCGCAATGATGGACAGGAGAGCGAGACCAGATGGCACTGGTGATGCAGCCCATGATCGTTGGCCGACACCATCGCCAACGTCATGTTCAATTCCGCCCCAACCAAGGACTCACGCACATACTTACTTCTGTACAAGCCCTCCCGGACTCGTGGCCTGGCTCTCGGTATTTGTGGGGGTCTTTCTGAGGGACGAGCTCACGGGAAACCTGGAAGACAAGGAGGGTCAAGGGAGGGGCTGGATTTTTCTCTCGGGTCGGTGCAAGCAGCCGCCCAACTTCCAGCATCGATATTTGAGGATGGATGCCAATGCCTGGGTTCGGCCCCGACAGCTTTAACACGCATTCATTTCGGTTCGCTCTTCTTACCGCCACTAAGCAGGCCAGGCTGCACGTCCTAAAACGCAAACAAGCTGGGGGGCACTGATGCAATCGATAAGCAATACTCGAGGCATCAGTTCACGATTTGTTCATCTAGTCCAGTGACAGAGATAGCCATAGGTACTCAGGCTTGGTATTCTAGCTCTGTCAATCATTGCCAAGTTGGTTCATGATCTGTCTGGCCTGAGCCTGGTTGGTTGACTTGCGATGGCCGATGCTAGCGTTGCGTCGAGCATCAAGAACCTGAAACTGGGCGTTTATTTCCTTTCTTCTTCGTTCTTCCCAGTGTGTAGTCCCGAATTACGCCTCCTCGATGACAAAGTTGACAGGACAACCCCACCAGGAGACAGCGGGCCACCAACGAGAATGTCTTTAATTCTTCCACCATGTTTCTCGAGCGAGTGCCCGGAAACGACCCCTTGAAGGGGGCAGGTCCCCTGTCAGACGAGGAGGGGGCGTGGCTACCAGACAGGGGTGGTTAACTCGTTCCAACCCCGGGAACCAAGGCCCAACAAGGTTGTTTGGGTTAGCCGCGCCGCTGCAGGGGGGCTCGATGCGATCCACTGTCTCCCTGTCTGCATGTTTCATATCCCCATCTTCACTTTAATCGCAACGGCTTCATAAATTGCACCCATCCTCGGTTGCCGCCGAACGACCGGGCTTGACAAGTTGACAGGGTTTGATGTGGGCTGACCCGCTCCCACGGCCAGGCCATCTCATAGACCCGTCACTATTCCGATAGCTTCATTTCTTCTTGCAGCGGTCCTGCAGCTCTTGGCAGGGGGAGGCGATGAGACGAAATTCTCTATCACGATTCACGGACAACATCTTCCCAGGGCACTCCCCTGTCCCCCGTTGGATCACACTGGTGTACGGAGCACGAATCTATACAGAACATGGCTGCGCAAGTCCAGGGGCCCAGATCAGTTCATGGTGTTTTCGTGGAGTTGCTGGATGAGGTGTTGTTCAAGTCCCCCGGGGGGGGGGGGCAGAATAGGCTTGCTGAGCAACTGACGGAACCGCCAGCTCTAGCCGCGCAATGAGGAGACGGTATGCAGTCCCGGCTTGGCTCCCTGCCTCCGGTGAGAATGGGCCTGTCCCGGAGATGGGCATAGATGATTCAACATTGAGGCGAGTTAAGAGACGGCGCTCGATTGGGTATGGCCTGGGGGGGGGGGGCTGCTGTGGGTGAGGAGAGGGATTAACACCGCAACACAACACGCACACATGTTATAAAGTCTCTTCGTCCCACTGGGTAATGTCTACTCCTCCCTTCTCCTTTTCCTTCATCATCACATCGGTGTCATTCTTTCCCTGTACTCAAAGTCTCTCTCTCTATTGTTGGCTGTGCCATACACTCCTTTTACGAACTAGACGTTCGCCCACGCTCACTTTAGCACAACCTCAAAATCACTCTTCACTTCTAACCCCAAACAACTTTTCACCCCGAAAGCTCATCACAACCTTCAAGATGCGTTTCTCTCTCACCGCTGCGGCTCTCTCCGCCCTCGTCGGCTACTCTGCCGCCCACACCCTCACCCTCGACCTCTACGTCAACGGCAAGCCTACCGGCGATGGTGACGGTCGTGCCATCGGCGGCAAAGGCGCCAAGAAGTACATCCGCAGCCCTCCCAACAACAACCCTGTGAAGGACCTCTCCAGCCCCGACATCGTCTGCAACGTCAACGGTGGCAAGGCCCTCACCGACTTCGTCCCCGTCGCTGCTGGTGACGACGTCAGCGTCGAGTGGTACCACAACACCCCCGGCGACGACATCATCGACCTCTCCCACAAGGGACCCGTCATCACCTACATTGCACCCTACACCGAGGACGCCGGCACTGGCGCCATCTGGACCAAGATTGGCGAGCATGGTTACGAGAACGGCAAGTGGGCTGTTGAGACTCTCGTTGCCAACAAGGGTGTCGCCGAGCCCGTCACTATCCCCAAGTCTCTGAAGGCCGGCAAGTACCTCGTCCGCCAGGAGATCATTGCCCTCCACGAGTCCGACACCACCTACGACGTCAACCCCGCCCGCGGCGCCCAGTTCTACCCCGCCTGCATCCAGGTCGAGGTCACCGGTTCCGGCTCTGAGGTTCCTCCCCAGAACTTCAACTTCAACACCGGATACACCTACGCCGACCCCGGCATTCACTACAACCTCTACAGTGCTGATGCCTCTACCTACAAGATCCCCGGCCCTAAGGTCTGGACCGGTGGTGCCGGCTCCGGCTCCGGCTCCACCCCTGCCCCTGCCCCGTCTTCTGCCGCCCCCGTTCCTACCACCACCGCTGCCCCCGTCGCCTCCAGCGCCGCTGCCCAGCCTACCACTCTGGTCACCTCCGTCGCCAGCTCCAGCTCCGCTGCTGCTCCTGTTGCCACTCCCGCCAACCCCCCCAGCACCGGCTGCAAGGCCCGCCGCTCCCGCAAGGCCCGCCGCTCTGCTCACTAAGCAGTTGAAGAGTGTTGTTTTGAGGAGGAAGAGAGATGTCGTAAGACTATGCGGTCATTGACACGATGGTCTCATGAATCGAAGGATGAAGTTGTTGTTTTTTTACACCCAAGACACCAGATGTACAATCCAGGCTTACTGCGTCCTGCCCGGTGCACGGTTCCAGAAACCCGAGGCCCAATCTTTTTCTGGACTCGGTTTCAAATTCTGCATTCCTGTACATAGTACCTTGAATAGCATTTAAGCCTGCATATACCATACCTTCAGTCTTCTTCCGCATTGTGATTTGCGGCTGTGATGACCCGTGCCAAGAAAATGCGACAGGGGGGGAAGTGTGAGGACTTTTATTGCGCTCATGCCTAACTCTTCCAACCCGTGTGTGCGGCAGTGGACTTTCAGCGATATACAGAGAACCAAACGCATGGGACTCTTTACTTTGGCTAGACTTCTGAGGGGGCATGATGAACCACTTGGCATGCGGAATCAACTGTTGGTATCACAGGTCACTGCAGTGAACGAACGATCTCAATCGTGTGAGGGTATCTGTATTGTCTGGCATGAAGGAGGAAGGTTTCTAAACTGAAGGGCAGCGAACGACGGAGGCCGTGATATGGCTGGCCAAGCGGACCCACGGTGCAATCGGAGATGGATCCTCGTGATCTGATTGGCCCATCTAGGCCCCGGTTCCACTTTCCCATGAATAACCCGATCGGCATTGCAACAACAATCAATTGCCGTCGTCAGATCGGGAGCCTGGACGATGTCGCAATAAGATCCACCAGGTATAATCTGGAAGGATAAAGGATATTGAGTCAAGATGAATGATGAGACGCCAAGCCAATCACACACCGCCGCTCACTCTATCTACCATGTAGTCCGTGACTGCGCTGACCGACCCCTGCGTCGTCATATTCGACGTGTTTATCTGTGACACTCAGCCCACGAGCCGTCGAGTCTACAATTTTGTTTGGCAACTGAAGGTAAGCAGTTCGTTTTCGTTTAAACCAAGCAGGTGCTTGTACTCATTGTCCGTCTGGGAGCTGTCCGCCATTGACGGCATCCCGGTCACACGAAACATTGAATCCAAACATCCTGTGGTTGGCGGATGGCGCATAGTAAAGTGTCCGCTGTCCGCTCTGAGTCATCAAGACCATTAATCGAACTGATCAAATAATCACTTCGCGTTCATGGGTTCAATACGTTTGCTTTTGCATATGGATCCTCGACGTTTTCTCGTGAGGCCAAGGACCGGCCTCGCTGACAAGGTCGAACAGCGCAAGATACGCAAATGCAATCAATATATGGGCTATCGCCGATACAGTGCCATTGTCTAGCGGGCTTTGCAGTGGCGTATTCCCGTCTGCCCGTTTCCTTCGCCACACACGTTGACCATTCCCCGGCAAGGCTGGATGAGATGATCAAGAAAGCGCCGCCTGCCTCATGGTCGCCGGCTCCCCCACTGCAGTACACGTGTCGCCACCATTTCGGAGTGAAAGCAACACAGAGCCCAGAAGTAAATACTCGTCGGAGTCGTTAAATGACCGCAACTTGCGGCCTCACAAAGGAGGTTTCATGTCCGCCAATCATTATACACATAACGGCCAGTCGACGGTAAGCCTCATCCACGTATAGTCCGTGCTGGTCATCCGTGAGCCACCTACGTGAGCGCCTCCGGCTTGATTTTTGGCGGTGGCCATGAGATCCAGAAGAAGGTCAAGCCCGGCCCTCAAGTTCTATAGAAAAGCCTCGATCCGGAGTCTTCTGGGTCCTCCAACCAGCGGGACTTATGCAGCTTGTTGAGGAATGCATTGCATTTTCCCGATATTGCTGCGTTCACCTCCGTTGTCGAGGACTCGAGACCATCCATCCCCGAAGGTGGCCTGGCATTCCTAACCCGCAGGATACCTGACCGACAAAAAGGCCCAAGATCTTCCTTCCATTCAGTTCCGCTTCATCAGTTGAGGGGTCAATCCTCCATTGGCTTTTTCTAGCGTGTCAGAGACCCCCTTCCTCCCGCGTGTTGCTATTGTTGAACGCGGGATTGCAACTCGCCCGACGCTTGAACCACGGCCCTGTCGGACGGACATGGGAGAGCTTCCAGACAAAGAAACGTGCTTCGCAGGGCGCACAAGAACGGACGAGTCGACGTCAGAGCTTTACATGCAAAGGCGGACTAGGGGGCCAAACTTGGGACGAAAATATCGCCTTGCGGCCTAGCGTCTTCTTGTTCTCTACTAGGTAGTAGTCCCCCAAGGCTCACCAGAAAGAACCCTTGAATCCAAGCGGGAGAAGAACGAGGAGAAGAACGAGAAGAAAGGCCCATCAGTGCGCCGCTTTCGTTGGGCTGCAAGGCCAAAGTCTGTTGCTCGGTGCACCTTTCGTCCCAAGATTCCAACAGAAAAAAAGTCCCATTTAGCCGCAGCGGGATCGATCCGGCTCTGGAACCGGGCTGCCGGGGGTGGTGATCAATGCCCTCCAGAGATCTGCCCAAAGCCCGGCAAGAGAGTCGAGGGTCCTGCTGCATTAGGGCACACGTAGTAGGGCCAGCTCGATGGTCTGGTGATATGCCATTCGTGCATTCGGGTCCCATTTGAGACAATGCCAGATCGGCTTCCTAGGAGACAACTGCCGGCGGAGCGAATGTCTCCAGCTCGCGCTGTTCTCGTTGCCTCCTGAACGAGGTGCGGGGGTGGTGATTTCGAAAGTAAACACGGCAAGGAAAAGAACCCAAACAAACTTCCCTAAACAGATTTCCCAAGCCAGGTTTTGCCGCACTGGACTCGAATAGGGCACAGTCTAGATGGTCAAGGCACGGGGCGAATTTGGCTGAGGAATGCGCCACCAGACAAGCGCTCTGCGCCGGTGTCTGCAACAAGATTGCCCGAGCGGCGGGAGGAATGATAAGGGAGCATGAGAACCGACGTGAACGACGAGACATCAATAACAACAAGGCAAAGAAGATTAAAAGAATCTCCAATTGCATGTGAATAGCCACAAGATTCAACCTCTCGTGTCTGGTTGAAACTCCCGGCTGCTCTTCGTTCCAAGGCTCAAGGTTCCATATTTCTCGCAGCACCTCTTTCCATCGCCCCATACTCTCTCGTGTTTTTCTATATCCTCTTCTCGCCCACCTCCGTTTTTGGTTCCCTCCCGAAGCTCTTCTTTCCCGATGCCGTTCATAGCAGCGAGAAGATCTCCAGCCTCCTCGCCCGTCATGCCTTGGCTCTCGAGGTCACCGTCTTACCAGTCGCCCATCAACTCTCCGCGTACATCACCAAGGTCGAGCACATGCGGACCGATCAAGACATGCGGCCCCTCGGTGACTTACGTCCCGCCACTCATCGATGGCGCCTGCGGAACCGTCCCTCTCGCACAGAAGCCGACGCTGCCGATGCTTCACGAGGATCTGCGGGAAATGTGGCAGATGATGCCGGGTCTGATGGCGTCGCTGCGGACTCACGTCGCCAACCACCGCCAGCACCTCTCAAAGAGTCACCTGAAGGACATCGCTGTCCAGCTGAGCCTCGCCATCGTGGAAGTTGGCATGATCACGCTTGCCATCCCCCTCTTCGCCGTGCTGCCTGGGATCCTGTTCTCCGTCTGGCTAGGAATCTCGATGAGCTTGGTCTTCGGGCTGAGCTGGCTGATGAACGGGAACGAAATCATGGTCAGCTGTGACGAGTTCGGCAACAGCACAAACGACATCGACGACGACGACGAGAGGTGGATCTTCATCGGCGGCATGGGCACAAGGTNCCCCCCCCCCCCCCCCCCTAGGCCTGTCCGTCAGCCTGGAATCACCCAACTTACATCCCTCTAGTTCCCTCCACCTCACACAATGCACTGTCCCTCGTCTCGCCCGTCTCTTCGGACGCTCCTTCAGCGGCATCCAGATGGCGACTTACGGTCTGCCCTTCGACATGCTCCTCCTCGCCATCCAGCGTTGCTTTCCGTTCCAGACGCAGGCCTCGCGCGCCCTTTATACCGAGCTTCGCTCAGCCCTCCTCGATGCCGCCGTGCATCGGGTTGCCGTCCTCGCCCACAACAATGGCTCCCTCCCCGTCGCCCATGTCCTCGCCCGTCTCTGTGCCGATCTCCAGCCCGAAAAGCTGACCAAGCTGGAGATCTACACCTTCGGGGCAGCCGCGTCCGAGTTCGTCGTCCCTGTTGGCGAGAACAACCGTAGGCCCGCCCGCTTCGACGACGGTTCGGCTGCCGCTGTGGAAGAGCGTGGCCCTCACATCGAGCACTTCGCCTACGCCAACGACCCCTTCGCCCAGATGGGCGTTCTCCGTTCCGTCCACAAGAAGCTGGACGGCCGCTTCTGCGGCGGCGTCTTTGTTATCCACAACCAGGTCCCCCAGCCGTCGGGTCACTGGGTCGCCGACCAGCGCCCGGTAATGCTCCTGACAGACTACCTTTCGGCGCTCTTCCCGGATCCTTCTTCGCCGCACGCACCCAGCAGCATCCTCGACCACGTCATGATGATTGACCGCGACATCGCCGAGAGGCGTGAGCTGGCAGCCATGGCCAACTACGCGCAGACCAGGCGTTCCCGTAAGGACAGTCGCCGTCTCAGCTGGACCGGCCTGGGAGCGACGGTCGGCGGCAAAAGCGGCGTCATGGACGGCGTCATGGGGCTGGAGATGGCGAGACGCGGATGCCGGGACTGCGATGGCCATCGGGGTCGTGAGGTTAGCTGGCTCGCCAACTACGTACAAACCGGCTGGGTCGTCGAAAAGGAGTCTCACATCGTCGATGCCATGGGAATCGGTGGCAGATTCTAATGCGTTTCCCCACCCTCCCAATGTCTTTCATTTACTAACCCCCA
>NWBT01000046.1:94908-131547 GCA_003386485.1 Colletotrichum lentis
CCCATTTTCTCAACGTAATGTATTGGTGCCACTTCTGTATCTTGGCTTTGCTTTTTGTTTGTTACAAAAGAGGCTCGGATGAGATCAAATCGGAGGACGGCCGACGACAGAGTGTGTAAGGGACTTAGAGAGGATTGTGTGTTTTTCCATCAGCATTCGGCGCCGGGGATCTTGGCTAGGGCACTGAAAGAATTATGATGTAACGAATCGATGTATTATGGGATAGACGGGCAGAGGATATGAGTCGCCATCTCCCTCAAACCCTTCCCCGTCATAATCTGCTTGGATCAATGCGAAAAATCGGTTGGCTCTTAGGAATGGACATATAGATGAACGCAGTACTAGTTTAGATTAATTAGACACGTTCATCTCCCCAGTAATATGTCTTGATGTCCAGGCCGTGGAAGTCGTCCTCATACACGTTGGCAACCTCGTCTTCAGCCGCACCGGCGCACACCAGCAGGGGCATGAAGTGCTCGGCGCCGTGGGGAGGGTGCATATCGTAGCTGTGGGAGAACTTCCGCCAGCCAGAGAGCGCCTCCTGACGGTCATTACGCTTCTCCTTGGCCACGGCATCCGTCAGTTCTGAGTTCCACTCGTTGACCTTCTTGGCGAACTTCTTGGCCGCCGTGGGATCTCCCGTGAACACGGCCCGCATCTTGCCCATGTTGTGGATCGAGGCGAAGCCGGAACCAAGGATGGCGACGTTGGAGTCCCGCAGCGCCGAAAGGGCGCGGCCCATGCGGAAATGCTGGTCGGGGTCCTCGGAGGCGAGCACGGAAAGCTGAATGACAGGAACGTTGGCGGCGGGATTGACGAGGAGAAGTGGAATGAAAACGCCGTGGTCCCAGCCTATGTTGGTTGCCGTGTTAGTCTTCAAACGGGACTCGGCCACGTGTACACTCCCACTCATCGCGGCTGAACGCCTCAGCCAGCGGCCGTGAGTGGCTGCCAGACATACCTCGCCGTGAGTCCAGTGCCGGTGAGAGACCCTCCTTTTCGAGAGCCTGCTTCAGCTCCTGTGCGATGCTGGGTGATCCGGGCGCAGGGTATTTGAGCGAATACGCCTCCGGCGGGAAACCGCCGTAGTCGTAGTAGAGGTCATGGCGCTCTCCGGATGAAATGGTGGGTCTGTCTTCGGACCAGTGTGCAGTCACGACCACAATCGCTCGCGGGGCCTCTGGCGTGCCGAGCTTGAGGATCTTGGGCACACGGGTCTTTAGTGAAGCCGTGATGGAAGCATGGCTAGGCTCTCCAAGTACGGGCAGCGGGCCTAGATTTTGTAAGTCAACGCTGCCGTGGAGGGTGGTGGTGATGTGGTGGGGGGGGGTGCTTCTCCGTACCTCCGCCGTGAGCAACACACACAACTGCACCCCGAGTCATTGTAGGGGCTGTTATTCTGAACTTTCGAGTATGTGACAAGGGAGATCTAGAAATGCAAGTTTGGAACAATGTAGATAATCTCGACGAGTTTATCTTTGGTGTCATTCGGTGTTGTTTGACTACGAGGACGGGTGGTAATGGTGGTGATGGTGGAAGCGAGGGAGCTCTCATATAATACTAGCCAACTGCATCTGTGTGGTTGATTTCTTACTGATTCATGCATCATTGGCCAATGCATGATTCACGCCGGCTTTTGGCCGCACGGGACCAGATTGGTAATACCCGCGCGGGATCAGCTCCAAAGCCCAACCATCGGCACGGCCGGCGGCAACTCACTCGCCCCGATAAGGCCGACTTAGCGCTTTGTCCGGTAAGCACAAGCATTAGAATCATGAAATAATATTCCGCGAGGCAGTCACGGGCGCAGAGCGCATCCACAATGATTCTTTAACCTGGGGAGAGCGCGCGCGGTTCGGAACCTGGTTCCGATAATTTGTGGGTCTTTCGGGCTGCACAACAGGCTGAGCGTCACCGGTCTTTTCCCTCCCTCACAACACCCGTGAATCGGGTTACACAAACACAGACACCGTGTCACGGCCACTGCCAACGGCGCGGATCCGTCCTCCAATCTCGAGGGGGCTGCCCTCGTATACAGCAAAGTGGCGAGCCTTCCCGGAATGCTGCTCTTCGATGCCCAGGATCTTGTACACGTTGGTGGAAACCAAGTCCAACGCCTTCTTCTCGCTCAGCCGACCATTCCCATTCTTGTGCGCAATGCCAGCGAGAAGCCCCAGGTCGCGGATAAGCCAGTCCTCCTCCAATCCGATGGCGGTCACGACTCCCGCGTCGATAAGAGTGTCGATGGCGGTGCCGTTCGTGAGAGGAGCGCCCGTCAGCGAACGTCTCTGGTCCCAGGTGGTAGAGTACGATTGGAACGGGGCAAGGACCACGCCGACACCAGCGGATGCCAGCTCAGAAGCGACAAGATGAGACTCTGCGCCTCCAATGATGGCGACGCGAAGCTTGGTGGATTCCGTCGACTGGCGCTTGGCAGCGAGAGCCTCCTCGACCGTCGCCTTGACGCGCAGCGCAGCCACAATAGCATCGGCGCTGTGAATCGTCAGGACCAAGGGAAGGTCTCCGTTGACAACCTTCTTGAGGTAAGCAGCTTCCGAGAACGGGTCTGACCCCGTGTCGTTGGTTGCAACCGCCTCCAAAAGGCTGCGCCGGAGCTCTCCAACAGCGCTTGAGATGGAGGGGTTGTCGCCTCTCTTGGCAGCCAGCGTCAGCGTGCGATGAACTGCCACGTCCTCGCTCCAAACAGCACCCTTTTCAAGCGCGTGCCGGGCATCGGTGTTGAAGCCGACACTTGTGCCGGAGTGCGTCGAACCACCGGTGAACTTGGGCGCCGAGATACCCCTGGTGACGCCGTACCGCTTGGCCACATGCAGCTTCTTGTTGTCCAGCACAAGCCCGTCAAGACCGCGGCTGAAGCCGGTAGGGTTGTGACCATTGTCCGTGTTGCCCTCGTTGTCGATCCCGTTGAGGCCAATCAAAGAGCCGAAGGCGGTGAAAGACTCGGTTATGTGGCCGTTCTTTAGGTCGATGACCCTCTTCGACGCAGACTTGGCGGTTGCCACTTCTTCGGCGCAGGCGCCAATGCACTTGATAGCACCGTCGGCGAAGACAACGTTAACAGTCTCGTCGCCGCCCTTGCGAACATCTTCGTCCGAGAGCCAGACGTTGGACACGCCGGTGAAGACCACTTCCTCCAAATCCGTTGTCTCCTCCGTCGTGTTCGACAGCTTTAGGTCAGGGGAGATGGGCCCGGTCAGGGGCTTCTTGAGCTCAAAGGGGTCGGAGAATTGGGCGGCTCCGTCGATCCAGACTTGCACCGGTGCAGCACCAACGCTGAGAGGATCGCTGTCCCAAACAGCGATATCGGCGTCGAACCCGGGCTTGATCTTTCCGATGCGCTGACCGAGACCAAGCAGTTCGGCAGGTGCAGATGTCACACCCGACAGGGCGGCGTGGTAGGGAAGGCCGTATCTGTATGCCTTGGCAGCCTCGAAAAGAACATGTTGGGCGTTCAGAACAGGGTTGTCGCTGACATAGATGGGCGTAAGGCCATTCTCCCATAGGATCTTGCCGGCGTACTCAGAGCCCACATACGATTCCGACTTGTAATACATGTTGTCGGCGAAAAGCGCAGAGGCGGGCGGGCGACCTCCCCAAACTCGCTTCAAGATCTGCAGCCTAGATTAGTCGTTGATCCAGCCGGTGTCACAAGGCATCGGCGCTTACCTCGGGAACAAGGAAAGTTTGGTGAGCGTGGTGGAACGCGCGAACGGGGAACTTGAACTCGTTGGTGTGGTCCACGAATGCTTCCAAATCAGGGATTGTGTAACAGTGGGTGTTGATGTGCACTTGGCCACGCAACGCAGCACCCAAACTCTCCCACTTGAGGTCCTGCGGCAGATACGAAGTCTGGCTTTCAACACCAAACTTGTCGGCGGCAGCACACCAGTCATCTTGTTCTTGCACAAGCTTCGCAGCTTGCTCAAACGCATGACGAAACTCCCAGCTCTCCCCAAGACGGGAGAAAGGGCCGTGGCCGATCTTTCCATACACGCGCTTCGCGTTCTCTCCACATGCCATCTTCATGTAGCGCCAGTTGCGGTCTGGGTCGGCCAACATGTCTTCGGCCGAAAATTCGGTGCGGCCGTCAGCCTTGCCAACAGCGTGCTTGATAACGTAGGCCTCGCCTCCAATGTTGTTACCAGAGCCCGGCAGAACCAAGGATGTGGTGACGCCACCAGACTTGATGACCTGGATCTGTGGGTCGAGGGGGTCGAGGCCGTCGATGGATCGGACGTAAGGGGTGATATCGGCGGACAGCTCGTTAACGTCTTGGTTGCCATTGAGCACAGGTAGAGCGTTAACGCCAGCGTGAGAGTGCATGTCGATGATGCCACTGGTCAGTTGACGGCCTTTGGCATCCCATATCTGGGTGTCCTCAGGAAGAGAGTCGAGGGAGATATCGGCTTCGACCTTTTGGATAAGGCCGTGGCCGATCAGAACGTCGGCGGTGATCCACGAGTAACCCTTGCCAGCACGCGCATCTTCCGGGGAAGTTCCTTCGACAGCCTCACCAACCCAGATCGTGGCGTTCCTAATAAGCGTCGGGCGCTGACCGTCAACGTAACGAGCGTTCTTCTCGCGACCAAGACCAATTGGGTCCTGGGGCTTGTGTCGCAGCTTGGCGCAAGTCGCCAGATCCCGTTGCAGGCGGTCGGCGGACAGGTTGCTGGACGACTGGCGGCTGGGCAGAAGGGAAAGCTGCTTCCATTGGGCAAAAGCAATGAAGGCGAGACATGCGACGATCAGCTTCATGCTACGGCTAGGTCGCAGCCACCGCTTGCGATGGTGTGGTGAGGGGCGTTGGCCAGAAGGCGGCGTGACGGCCGCGGCGCTGTACCGCGGCAACAGGCCGCTCTTCTCCGACTCCATATTGACCATGATTGGGTGTTGGGCAAAAGGATTGGGGACGAAGTAGCCAAGGCTGGAAGGGTCTGAGGGCGAAGATGGGTATTTAACTCAAGACATGGAATGCAAACCCCGAAGGATCAGGTCGCTTGGCCAGGTCCTTTACCCAATGAAGAAGGTGACGGACGGTTCGGATAGCTTATCGGCCGACGTTTCAAAGCTAGAGCGCAGACATCGCCGTCCGACGGTGAGCCTTGGGTTGTCTGGAGGGGCACACGGGCTGTGATCGGTTCCCTTCGGTCGCGACTTCGGCGTTGTTACTGGTCAATGACATGGGTGATGATGAGAGCGTGGAGCCGAATGAGGAGCTCACCTTTGTAAGAGCTTGCGTGATTACGTAGCTGAAGCGATAAGCTCTTGCTTACTTAAGTACTCCGTAGGATTTCTGCCGTATCTATGCACTTTTTATCTTATCTTATCTTATCATGCATTGGGGGCTCATTCTACTCTGTACTGGCTGCGGGGAAGTGATGTTCACCATGACTTGACTGTCTATGTTGCGTTGTGAAGGTTCCTCCGTTCGGTCAATCTGCGACGTCGGAGGATAGCGCCGCTGACTTGGCACAAGAGGCCTCTTGCTATGTCTAGCTGTTTCTCAAATGAAGCAAAACACAGGTTGAAATACTTATAAAGGTGTGGAACTGACACACATAGATAGCTAGGCAGTCTTATGAGTGTTCCTAGTCTTTTTTTTTTTTTTTGGCTTCCTAGGTAACTCACAAACTTAAAACACCTCAACCATCTTTTTCTACTATCTAAGCATTATGAATTGTTGTCTTCTTAATTCTCTCCTCTATCACCTAGTCTTTATGGAAGCCACCCCCGTCTTATAGCTACCATGTAGTTCGTCAACGAAGCCGACGGCCAACCTGGTGAAGCCGGTAATGTGCAGTAGTTAACTCCTGTTACGTACAAACTATCTAAATCCGTGTCTAGATCTCCATGTTGTCACATCACGAGATAAGGTCAGTGTCACTCTTCTTTGCCAATGGCCAGCGCGGCGTGCGGGGAAAGCCACTCCCTCCAGCAAACTACCTAACCGCGAGTATACGCTATCTAGGCTGAACATCTTCTAGTCGCGTGGAAGAGGGAGTGGACACTTCAGCATGGGTATCTGTTAACAGCCCGATTGCATTGAATCTTATCTGTGGATAGACCAATCGATTTGACTGATCTCCTGTCGGATTGCCAGGGGTAACTGTGATTAGTCAATTATGTGTATTACTTATGTGTAACTGTAACTATTTCGCCCTGCTGCCAGCCCTTGACTAGGCCTATAGGAACCTAATTCCTAGGTGCCTAAGGCTGCAACTAGAGCCTACTGTTGAATTAGAGGGTCCCACGGAGGGCACTTTGGGCGCGCCGAAAGGGTGCGCGGAGATAGGAGTTAACGGCCTGATTCAGCCTAGTTGCTTAGCAAATATCGGAGGGACTGTTGTAGGCTTCGCCCTAGGCAGTAGGCTCTATAGAGGCCTTAGGCACCTAGAAAAGGGGTTGCTAAGGGCTAAGTCAGGTAGTAAGGCTAGGCGTAAGGGTAACATAATAGTTATAGTTAGATATATAGATATATATATATAACGTATAATATATATAATATTAACTTATTACTATTACCCTTATTAATTTAATAATTAAGAGTCTTATACACTTAGAAATTAATAGTAATAAGCTTAGTAATGTAATTCCTATAAGCTAAAAGTATATAATAATAACTAATAACGTAAAGATTGCTTTAAAATCCTCCTCTAACTAGACTATCTAGTTTAAGCAGCTCTAGGTAAAAGCTAGAGCTTATAACCTATAAGAAGTAATTAACCTATTAGTAAGTAATTCTTATAAGCTTAGTAAGACTATTATAGCACTTATAGAGCGCTTAATACACCCTTAGCCTTATAACTATCTAAGATACTAAGCTCTATATATAGGATTAAGCTCCTTAAGCGCTTAAGAGGTAGAAGTAACTTTAATCCTAATAGCTAGTTAGGGATTACTCCTTAAGCCTATAGCAGCAGCTAACTTATAGGCTAAAGGGGTCTATAAGCTCTTACTAAGTAACTTATTATTATATAAGGAGTAGTAAAGTAAATATACTAATATACTAAAGGAGTATAAAACATATATATAAAAATACGCCTTACTGTAGGACTAGTTTAGAGATACTATAAGTATTAAGCTTTTAGAACACTATTACAAACTAGATAAGCACCTTAACTAATAGGTAAAGGAGCTTAAGAATTATATTACTAAGCGCCTAAAGGAAAGGCGTAATAAGGTGTAGATAAAATATAAAAGAATTCTCTATAAAGGCGCTTAGAATTACCTTAATAACGTAAAGGAGCTTAAGAAATAGCTTCTTATATAGGAAAGCACCCTTTATAACATAAAGGCTAATAAAGTCCCTAATATATAACACTTAAAGCACTAGTTTTAGGATGTTATAAAAGCCTTTTTAACTAGTTACCTTACCTAATAGGTATTTACCTACCTATAGTAAAGTAAGAAGGACGCTAAGAAAGGGGATCTTATAATCTTTATAATAATAAGTAATATATAAGGGGTAATAAAACTCTTAGTAATATACCTACTAGGTAAAAGGCTATATATAGTATCTTTAGCCTAACTAATATAGGTTATAAGAACCCTAAAGGTAACTATAGAAATTAAAATAATAGAAATTATAGTAATAGGAATTATAGCTATAGAGGCTGCTAGCAGATATAATCTTATAAGCTAAGTGCACTTTATAAGTAATCTTTATTATTATTAAGGCCCCTAGCGCCTTTATAAAAGTAAAGTGTACTACCTAAGTAAGAGAGTTTAAGTATAAGTGTAATAAAGATACTGCTTTTAAAATATATAAGCTGCTAGCTTTACCTTACCTTAGGGCACTATATTAACTACTATTAGTACGCCCTTCCTTATATACGCCCTAAAGGGCAGTAGGAGAGTAAAGTAGTTAAGGCTATAATTAAAAAGTGTGTATAATATAACCTAAAGCTTACTAAATACCTATAAGAGGTAAGGGTAGTAACTATTAAGAATAACTAACTATATAGTAGATATAAGAGAAAGATTACGCTAGCCTCCTTTTACACTACAAAAAGCCTTTATTACCTAGCTTACTTAGTAATATTAGACTTAAGCTTAATAGTATATATTTTTAATAAGCCTTTATAGTTTAAGATAATAAGGGCTGCGCTAGTAGGTAATTTCCTATAGGCTAGCTTATAGTAACTACCTATTAAAGCGTATAGCACTATGTAAATTAGGCTTAGGGGGTGTATAGGCACTATTATAAGGCTTACCCTATATAATGTTACTTTTTACCCTAGCCTTATAGCTAACCTAGTGTCCTTTAAGAAGCTAAAGTAATAAGGTATTTAGTAGGATATAAGCCTTAGAAATAACTACTTACAAAAGGCAGATAGATCCTTTATAGCCTACCTTAATAATATTTATAACTAATAGGTCCTTAACTATAGGCCCTTTAAGGTAGAGGCTGCTTTAGCTGCTACTATACCTTTACCTCCTATAAGCTTAGATAAAGCGCCCTAACTACGCTAATAAAATAAATATACTATAAAGATATATAGGAAGCTAATTCTTAGCAGCCTATTTACTTAGCACTACAGGCTAGGTCACCTAGGCCCTAAAGTAATTAAGAGGATTATTAATGTAGCTTATAGAGTGCATCTTAAGGGCTCTAATAATTATAAGATTTACACTATTAACTATAACGCCTACGTAAAAGGTAAAGCCTACTGCTTAGCTAGGCGCAGCCTATATAAATCTGCAATCTATATAGAGCCTAGTAACTATTTAGTAATTAACTTCTATAACCTAAAGGTTCTCTAGTAAGTTAATCTGGCATTAAGACCATACTAACTCCTATAGTACTGTGTGTTCTTAAACAAGCTACCTTACTAAGTTAACGGCATAAGAATAGGGCATAGTGCTTATATTAGGCTAACTGCTGTTATTTTTTTTGCATTGTGTGACTAATCTTAACTGCAGGATCTAATTAGTTCTACGCTAGTTCAATCAGCGTTCTTAAATAACCTAAAGGTTAGTTACATAAGGTATATATCTTATATAATAATTTCTAACTGCAGTAGTAGTTATATATAGGATTTCTACCTACGCTAAAGAACTACTAAAATACTCCTTACTACACTTATAGACTTTCTTACCTTATTAGAAGTGTAATATAACTATTAGGTAAAGGTTATTAAGACTAATAATAAGCTTTTATGCTACTTAGATATTATAAATGTAATAAAGGCATATAGTATATACCTTAAGGTAAGCGCCCTAAATACCTAAGTATAAAATAGAGCTATAAAGCATATTACTATAGTTATTAAGCAAAAGGTATATTAGCAAGAGGAGTCTTACATTATTCACTATCTAAGTAGGAATAAGTAAGGTATTCCTTTACACTAATACTATATACATAATATAGTTAATCTATACATAGAGAGAAAAACCTCCTGTAATTTATATAGGAGGAAAATAACCTTATTATTAAACATTAGAAGGTTAGCTTATTTTTACCTAACATAATATAGGATTATTATAAAGGGAAAACATAATACGTAGGTGTAGTGCACTATTATTAGAGCCCTATTGTGCATGTAGGGCCTAGGGCTCTACTTTTGTAGGGCTCTAGTGGCTAATCAGACTTCTACAAAAGTGGCTTCCTGCGGTCGGAATCAAACTAACTGTCTGCACGTAGAGCGCATAGACGCTGCTAGACGCATACTACTGCGTCACGCAGGTAAGCAAAAGGCATATAGTATAGTAATTAATATATACCTACCTAACGTCCTTTAGCTAGAGGTCTATATAGCAGCTACCTACCTTTATAACTGCATACTATAAGCATCTTATAGTTAGAAAACACTATACTAACTGTAGTATAAGCACTTCTAGAGTAAAGCTAATATAGTATACGCTTAGCTAGACCTTTCTTACCTATATATATACAGTTATAAAGCATACACACTTACTGCTAATACCTAACTTCACTATAATTAACGCTAATAACTAGCCCTAAGGGCCTAGGTTAGCTATCTTATAGGCTATAGCTTAAGTAACTTATATTAGATATAGAGCCCTACCTATAGTAAGGTTTTTACTATATAGGATATTATTTTTAATAAAAAGATTACTTTTAATAGTAATATTATAAAGCTTACTAATAACGTATATAAGAGTAATCTATAGGAAATAGCTACTATAATTAAGCATCTTATATACTAAGAGGCGTAGGAAAGAAGCTTTATGTATATAGCAGATAAAGAAGCTAATAAGATCTAAGAACATACTAACTACGCTAAGGGGGTAGAAGGCCTTAATAGCTTAACCCTTTATAGCTATAAAACTAAAGACCCTTTAAATTATAACTATAAAAGGCTAGCCTCTCTATTACCTTATACTAAAGTAAGGTTTATATTAATAATGCTACTAATAATGCTACCCCTAAGAGCCTTATTTATAACTACCCTTAGAGACATACTTAACATAAGGGGGTAGAAAGAAGGATCTTAAGAATAATAATTATAAGCGCTTAAAGAAGCTGCTAATAATGTAACTCTTAAGCGTAAGCTGCTAAGATAATCTTTTAAGGCTGCGTTTCTAGTAGGTTACTCCTACTAGAAGTAATGCTTATATATTAAAGCTAAGTAGAAATAACTAGATAGCACTTATATACTGCAGGAGAGAGCTAATTACTCTATTTTGCTAGTAAGTGTAGGTCTACTAGGTGCGCCTATAATAAAGCTAAAAGCGTAACTAAGTATGCTTTTAAGTATGCTTAGTATATAGCCTAATATAGGCTAGAAGCAGGAGGTAGCTAATAGGCTTACTGTAAGGAGTAGTAAAGCAGCCTTTTTAATAGGTATCTATTAGAAATACTTACCTTCCCTTCCTATATTATATAGTTAGCTAGTAAACTACCCTTTTAAAGATACTTTTAAGGAGGCTAAAAGGAGCTATCTTTACAGCTATAAGACGTTAAGGTTATAGAGGGAAGTTCCTAAAGGCTTTACTTATAGTAATTAGATTCTTAACTGTATTTAGGTCTATATATATAAGCTTAATAAGTATAGCTGCCTTATAAAGGTAAAAGTAAGGCTTATTATATATAGTAACTAATAGGCAAAAGATTTACATAATATATATATAGCTATATTAGTAGGTATATCCTTCTAAATATTAATAGCCTTAGCTGCCTACTTTAACTTAGAGTTACTCTAATATAACGCTATTAATATGTTTATCTATATAGATATTAATAAGGAGGTATATATAGAGTTACTACTAGGTTACTATAAGAAAGGTGTTATTATACGCCTTTAGAAAGCCCTCTATAGCTTATGCTAATTACTCCTCCTCTAGTAACAGCACTTTAAAGTAGGACTTATTATATAAGGCTTTTAATATATTATAAGTAAAGACTACTGCTAGCAGAAAGGCTAGATTATATTCTTCTTTTACGTTAATAACTACGGATTAGCGTTTCTAAAGGCTTAAGAGCGTATAGTAATTAAGGAGCTAAGAGCCCTCTAAGTAAAGTATTACCTTAAAGGAGGCTAAGAGCTCTAGTAGTTCCTAGGCCTTAAAGTCCTATACGACTATATAAGCAGGAGACTCTAGCTCTTATAAGCAGTATATATAGAGAAGGCTATAAAACTGCTCCCTATGCATACTAACATTATACATAATATATATAAATTTACCCCTATAATAAAGGAAGAGCTTCTGCTGCATACTAATAATATAGTATATTATAAGATAAATAGATACTAGTAGAAGGTTAGTATAATCCTTTATGCTGCTATTATAATACGCCTTAATATTACTTTTATAGTAAGTAGGCTTATAAGGTTTAATTAGAACCTAAGTAAAGCCTACTAGAAGGCTGCTAACTATATATTATTGTATCTTTATTATATATATTACCTCTACCTTTAATTTAGCGTTAAGCTAGGTAGTAATAAAGACGCTTTAGAGGTTACCTCTAATATAAGCTTTATAGATAACTTACTTAACTATAAGAGCTTCTAGGCCTTTATAATAAAGCTTTTTAGAGGCCTTATTACCTAGTAGGCTAATAAGTAAGATACTATTACTATATTAACTACTAAGGTAGAGCTTCTAGCGCTCTTATAAGCAGCTAAGGAAGCCCTTTTTGCTAGCTAATTAATATTACGCTTATAAGTATAGCTCCCTATAGAGTGCAGCTAGCACTTAACGTACGTATTAAAAGCGCCTTAGCCTATAAGAATATAAATATAATATAATAATTAATAGACTGTTAATCTTATAACTAAGGAGCTCTTAAAGCTCTATATAAAGTTATATTATATAGATATTTATAACTACTAGTTATAATAGGAGGTTACTTAGCAGTATGTTAACGTTATATATACGCTATCTATAAAGCTTATAGCAGATAGACTTACTAAGGCCTTTAACCTATTAAAGCATAAGGTATTCCTATAATAGATAAATATAACTAATAAGAAGGCGTTTCTTAAATATAACTAAGCGTAAGAGCTTACTAAAGATAAGGCTTACTTAGAAGCATAGATAATAAAGGAGGATATATAGGCTATTAAGGAGACTTATAATCTCCTGCGCGCTAGTGCCTTATAAGCACTATAGATTATAAGAAAGCCCTTTCTAAGCGCCTTTTGCATAGGGTATTATAAAGTAAAGGCTCTGCCTTTTATAGCTGTAAGCTGTAAAGGCCTATAAGAAGGCCTTCCCTAAGGGGGTATATTAAATTAGAGGGTCCTATAGAGGGCACTTTAGGCGTGCTAAAAGGGTGCGTAGAGATAGAAGTTAATAGCCTAATTCAGCTTAGTTACTTAGTAAATATTAGAGGGACTATTATAGGCTTTACCCTAGGCAGTAGGCTTTATAGAGGCCTTAGGCACCTAGAAAAGGGGTTACTAAGGGCTAAGTTAGGTAGTAAGGCTAGGCGTAAGGGTAACATAATAGTTACAGTTAGATATACAGATATACATACATAACGCATAATATACATAATATTAACCTATTACTATTACTCCTATTAATTTAATACCTACTGCTTAGGAAGAAGCCTGCAGCAGTCCCTCTACCTAGGGGCGTTAGTAAGCATTCTGCTGTGCTAATGTTGAATTAGAGGGTCCTACAGAGGGCACTTTAGGCGTGCTGAAGGGTGCGTAGAGATAGGAGTTATTAGCCTAATTCTGTTAAATTAAAGGGTGTACACACATAGGGCGCAACCTAGGCGTATAGGGCGTAGGCCTAGAGATAGGCTTAAGCCTAGCGTAGCTAGCCTTTTGCTAAATACTAAAGGGACTGCTGCAGGCTTCTTTCTAAGCAGTAGGCTCTAGTTATAGCCTTAGGCGCCTAGGAATAGGGTTCTTATAGGCCTAAGTTAGGGGCTAGCAGTAGAGCATAATAGTTATAGTAATATATATATATCTTAATATATATTTAATTAACCTATTACTATAACCCTTAATAATCTAATAATTAAGAGTCTTATATACTTAAAAACTAATAATAATAAGCACTATAAAGCTATTTTATAAGCTTATAAGATATCTACTAATACTACTAAGACTATTTTTAATAGCCTTACTAATTAGGTTCTCTAGTTTAACTAGCTTAAAACTAAGGTAAAAACCTATAAGCTTTAGGATGTAATTAACTTATTAATTACTATACGTAATGTATCTAAGATACTTACTAAGCTGCTTACTAAGCTAAAAAAGCCCTTAATATATAATTACCTATATATAAGTGTAGTTATAATAACTCCTATAAGTACTACTATAAATACCCCTTTAAATACTACCCCCTTAAGAGCTATAAGCATCTTAGTATATAAGATATACTTACAGACTGCAGCCCTCTAATAGTAGCTGTAGCTACAGCTGCAGCTATAACCTAAGCTATAGCCCTTATAAGAGGAGCCTAAAGATATAACTTTAGCCCTAGATATTAGTTATATACTCCTATATATAGTAGACGCCTTATAGTATATATTACAGCTAGAGGATCTCTCTCTAGCTAACCTTCTCCTATATAAGGAGTGCTATATATAGTATAATAATAACCTATTGTAATAGGGTGCCTATTAGTACTAGATTTCTTTAGTTCCTAATTACGTAACTAAGAGTCTTAATTAGAGATAGATATTAGACCTTAGCTGCTTGCTTCTAATTAGGAAGATAACAAACATATATAACTAATTCTTTTCCTTTAATTAAGAGATAGATCCTTTAGATTAACCTAAAGCCTTTTATTATAATTTACCTTTAACTATAGTTACATAAGACATATAGGAGTTTCTCTCTTAATTAGTTATAAAAGTAAGTCCTAATTAGAGCCTTTACAGCCTTAATTAAGATAGTTTACTTACACTAATTAAGAGGTATCTTATGTTAGCTTAGTAGGTTATAGTGATTATTCCTAGTTACCTTACTGCTCTAGCTATCCTACTTTACTATACCTTTTTAATAGTCTCCCCTTCTAGAAATCTAAAAAAGCAATAAACACTAAGTAATTAAAGATAAGAGATAACTAATTAGAGCTAAAAGTAAGTAGCAGAAGCCTAATTACATAGTAATATAATAACTAAGTAAGAAAGTAATAATAAGATAAGTAATAGATCTATTTAAAAAGATAAGGGAATATAGTAGACCCTAAATACTACTAAGATAACAGCAGATTAGAAGAAGTAAGTAACAAACCTACTAGATTAAGTAGAAATAACTATAAATTAATTAATAAAGTAAGTAATAAGCATTAAAATTACTAATATCTAACACTATAGGTTATAAATATAAGAACTAAGTTATTATAGAAGACTTAAGAGTCTTTAGGAGGATATATTTAATTATATAAGTAGATTATTCTCCTCTAGGCTACTCTATTTAGAGGCCTAATATTAGTCTAATTAGGACTTATAGGGTTATTAGGTTAAAGATATTTACAGATTAAGTAATAATAAGTCTTTACTAATAGATCTAATAGTTCTAGCTAATATTAGAGTAGGTCTATAAGCACTTCTAGCTAGGACTATTAACACTTATAAGGTAAGGACTAATTCTAATTATAAAGGTAGCTCTAATTACTACTATAATTTCACTCTAGCTATTAGAAAGAGCTACTTCTGCATTTATAAGGCTTTACCTAGAGAGCTTTAACTAACACACTATTATTAGAATTCTTAATAACCTTAATAACTAACATCTAATTACTAAAATAAGTAATAACTATACTTCTCTTCTATAGGGAGATCTTTCTTAGCCTCTAGCTCCTACTATCCTAATTAACAAACAACCTGCTAGCCCTACTTTTACTATATTCTAAGAGCCTATTCTAGCTAAATCCTCTAATAACAAAAGTAGACTAACTCCTTCTAATTAGATAGGATAAGCATCTAGTTTAAAGGACTTAGTTAACCCTCTATAAGCTTCTAGTCTTATCCTAGCTGCTAACGCCTTAATTAATGTTCTCCTTAAGGTAATTACTATATGTATCTAGGCTTAGACTCCTTAGAGCCTAGCCCCTATAGTTACTTTAACTAACCTAGTAGAGAACCTAAACTTCTATAAGATCCCTTTTCCTAGATAAGATAGAGCTATAACCTTTAAGGGAGATAATATTATTAAGTTCCTAAAGAAGTTTAAAGACTAATATAAAATCTTAAGAGTTTTAGACTAATTTAGAGGTAAGCTTACTATCTACACTATAGGTAGTAATTATTAGACTTTAGTTAAGGATATAATTAGATACCTACTTTAGTCTAAAGGCTAAGCCTTTCTTATAAAGGAGTATAGTTAGTAAGATACTAACTAATTCCTTAATAAGGAAGAGTAAATTAAGAAAGTTACTAAAGGATTCTTAATCTCTACCTTTAATCTAAGTTCTACCTAAGCGCTTTTTACTAAAATTAATAACGTTATAGCCTAAGCTAAGAGATAGAACTTATATACTATCTCTAATAAAAGCCTAATTAAGATAATCTATAAGTAGTTCTATAAAGACACTATCTAAAAGGCTGCTAATAAGATTAGTGTAACCCTTAAAGCGTTTATCTAATTAACTAAGTATGTAATCTTTAAAGCTAGACTCCTTAACGCTATTATATATAAAAAGGAGTATTTCCCCCTTTTTACTACTAATTAGACTGTAGATAACCTACTTCCTTACTTAACTACCTAATAACCCTAAAGTAACCCTAGTTACTAATATCTAAACTGCTAGTAACTTTAGCAGCCTATAGTTAATATCTAGATTAACTAGTTAGCTTCTAATATAACTAATTAGGACCTAGCTTAAGGAATAAGTAAGTTAAAGATCTACTAGAATACTATTTAACTATAAAGTTTAGCTAGAATCTTTAAAGTTAATATAATAGTGCCTAATTAACCCTAGGTAATAAGCCTTAGAGATTAGTATTAGTACTACTACTCTAACTCCTACTATATTATCTAAGACTGTAATTAGTACACCTTAGATAAGAATACTTACCTTATTATCCTAATTAGAGGAAGCTAGTTCTATAGAAAACATAATAGTTAGAATCCTCTTAATAAGATACTGTTTATAGTTATTAATAAGGGCTAATTATATAGTATAGCTAATAGAGTTACCCTTCTTACCTATATTGTAAATATATTCTCTAATAATAACTGTAAGTAGCTTATCTAAGAGATCCTTAATTAGCAGCTTAGCCTCCCCTAGTAATCTTCCTCTTCCTTACCTTCCTTAACTCCTTTAGCCTTAGTCTAATATATATATATAGTACGCCTAGATCTAGCTAACTAAGATTATGCTAATATCTACACTATTATAAAAGGTTAACCCTAGAAGAACCTACTGCTAGTTACTAATTCCTATACTAAGATAACTTATAGTATAAAGAAGCCTACCCTACTACCCCTAATTAAACTAAGAATAGTTATATTTATAGATAAAGACTAGTATATTATAGAAATTAACTCTAATAACTCTAAAGGAGACGCTAATTAGATACCTCTACTGCCTTTACTAACTACCTTAAAGAAAATAATCCTTTAATAACCCTAGCTATTAGATAATATAAAAAGTATATCTCCTAAGGAGTTCCCTAATTAGCAGCTTAAGGTGCTACTTAACATAACTAAGATTGTAACTACTAACTAGCCTAGGGAGCTTAATCTGCAGTAAGAGGCCTAAAGGCTTACTAAGAAGAAACTAGACGCCTTAGTATTACTTCCTATTAGAATCTTAAGGAAGATCTAGCTAAAGTTTAATACTATAATAGAGGCTACGCTCTATAATTAGAGCTATACTAATGCTAATAGAGTCCTAATTAAGGCGCTAAAGTCCCTAGTTAACGTTACTAAGATAAGTTAGTAAAAAGCCTACATTAAGAAGCTAATTAATAACTATAACTACAGTATAGTTTCTAAAGCCTTACCCTCTATAATAATTAGATATATTAAAGGGTTTAAGCCTACTGCTAGGATTCTAGCCTCTATTATCTTAAACGCTTACTTCTAGCTTAAAGTCTAGATATTAAGTGTTAATTAGAGTAATAAGGGCTTTACTATCTCTATAATCCTTAACACTAGTGCTTAGGTTAATATCCTCTTAAAATAGTACGCTAAGTTAGTAGGGATTCTATACACTTACACCTAGCTTAAGATAAGGACCTTTAAGAATAATAATCCTATACTTTTTAATAAATTCTACCTTACTAATATCTAGATTAATAAATATAAGGTTATAATGTCTTTCTTTATTAAGAATAAGCGTAAGACCTTTAATTAACTTCTCCTTAGACTTCCTTTTATCTAAGACACTAAGCTTTTATTTAAATATAGTAATAACCTAGTTACTACTCTTATACACGCTAAAGATACCTAGATTAGAGTTCCTATTAGAGTAATTAGGACTAATAACTCTTTAGAGGTTATAGATATCTTACTGTAACTAGATTAGTACTTTTAGGAGGTTTTTAATTTAGAAAACTAAGGACTAGTAGTAATACTAAGAATACTGTTAGTACTAATAACTTTTACCTAGACCTTAACTTAGATAATAATAAGTAAGTAGCTACTATTTTTAATTAGGACTAAGTAGATAATATTATAATAGTTATAGTAAAGGATATAATTAGCCTATATATAGCCTAGATCTAAAGAATTATAATAATTACTTAAGGAGATACTTAGAAGTATTAATATAACCTTACTACTACTAGTAACGCTTCTTTTAATTTAGCTATAAAGCTAGTTACCTAATAAGAAGAATATATTATAACCTACTAGATTATAAAGCACTATAAGAAAGTAATCTAGTAGTTTAAAATAACTAACTAGGCTATTACTTACTATATCTATCAGTTAGATTAGAAGATAATATATAAGACTAAGAATAAGAAAATACACCTAGTAGATAACGTACTATCTAACAGATTAAGCCTAGATAGGGACCCTCTCTAGAAGCTTAAGAAGGTTAATAACATTAAAAACAAGCTTTAGGACTAATTAGGGCCTTATTCTAACCTAATTACACCTAAGTTCTTAGATATTAAACCCTAATTAAGACTAATATATAACTAACTTAATAGTATTCTTAAGGATTTAGACTACTTACTCCTATAAGAGAAGGACCTCCTTAAGTAGATTCTTCTTAATTAGGAAAAGGCTCTAGCTTAGGACTTTACTAAATACAGACAGCTTAACATAATAATTACGCCTCTATAGGTTATTAAGATAATTCTATATAAGGCATAGTAGGCTAAAGGTATTCTAATTCTAAAAGCCCTCCTTCTACTAGTCTTTAATATAATTAGATAATATATCTAATAAGGTATTATTAAGGAGAGTTACACTGCTTACTAGAATCTATAGTTCTTAGTTATAAAAAAAGATAGTAGCCTCTAACTAATTAATTTAGTAACTTAAGTTAATAGTATTACCTTTTAAGATACTTAGTAACTACCTAATATAGATACCTTTTTAGAAGAATTTATAACTAACTAGCTTATTTCCCTCTTAGATTTCTTCTTTAGTTATAATTAGGTCTCCCTTAACAAAAAGAGCTATAATCTAATAATCTTTTTAACTCCTCTTAGCCTCTATTAGTACTATATACTCCCTATAGGAGGTATAAACTTAGTTACTTAGTTTTATTAGATTATAATAAGGATTCTTTATAATCTAATTCTAGAATACTATAATGCCTTTATTAATAATATAGCTATTAAAGGTCCTTAATCCTAGTATAATAATAAGGAGCTTCCTAAGTACCCTAGTATTTAACAATTTATCTATAAGTATTTACATAATATTAATTAAGTCGTATTTAATATTAAATTAGCTAGCTATATAGTTTTAGAGGCTAAGTCTTAATAGTATTATACTTCTACTGTAATTATAGGTTATATTTACAGCACTAAAGGTAGGAAGCCTAATTAGGTAAAGATCCTTAAGATTCTTAAGTAGGAAAAGTATAAAAGTGTTCCTAACGTCTAATTATTTCTTAGGATTATTACCTTTTATAAGGTTTAGGTTAAGCACTTCTTAAAGAAGGCCTCTCTATTATACTCTCTCTTAGGTAAGAATTAGCCTTTCTCCTAGGGTCCTCTTTAGATTAAGGCTATAGATACTCTTAAGTAGGCACTTACCTCTACACCTATTCTTATTCTAATTAACTATAGTCCTAATACTAGCTAAATTATTCTTACTACTAATATAAGCATTAAAGGTTAGGGATATACACTTAGCTAGATCCTTAATAATCTATAGACTATTACTTAATTTAAGAGTAGTATTTAGTGTAGTATAGAACTTAACTATAATTTAGGTAAGTTAGAAATAAGAGGCGTCCTTATAAGTCTTAAACGACTTTATAACTACCTTTTTAATATTAACTTCCTCCTTAAGACTAACGTAAGGGTCTTAGTTACCTAGATTAATAAAGCTGCAGATAACTTACCTTTTGTAATAATAACATACACCTACGTGACGTAGTAGCATACATCTAGCAGCGTCTGTGCGCTCTGCGTGCAGACAGTCAGTTTAATTCTAACTGCAGGAAGCCACTTTTGCAGAAGTCTAATTAGCTACTAGAGCCCTGCAAAAGTAGAGCCTTAGGCCCTACATACATAACAGGGCTCTAATAACAGTGCACTACACCTACGTATTATGTTTTCCCTTTATAATAATTCTGTATTATATTAGGTAAAAACAAGCTAACCTTCTAATGTTTAATAATAGGGTTATTTTCCTCCTATATAAATTGCAGGAGGTTTTTCTCTCTATATATAGATTAACTGTATTATGTATATAGTATTAGTGTAAAGGAATACCTTACTTATTCCTACTTAGATAGTAAATAATATAAGACTCCTCTTGCTAGTAATAATAACATACTAGCTTACTTAGATTAGACTTTTTAATTTTAAGATTAAGTATATTAATAGGAAGAAGAACACTACTACTAATAGGCTTTTATATAAGCCTCCTAGACCTTCTAATCTGTATAAGGTAGATATAAAAGAGGATATTAAGGATTTTATTAATACTAAGGTCCTTTAAATATATATAGCTAACAATTTCTTCCTTACTGCCTATACCTACCTAAATAACTCTACTAATTAGTCTAGCTAAATTAATATTTTAGCTAATCTCCTCTTACCTACTAAGAATTAGTTACTATAGTTAAAGCAGATTATATATTTCCTCCTTATGCTTAAACAGCTACTAGGAATCTTACGCTCTTACTACTGCTAATTTAGATAAGTTACTATATAGTTTATTATCTATAATAGACTTCTTTTTAAATAAGGAATAACTACTTAACCTTAGCCCTCCTAAGTTATTAATAATAAGCGCTATTATAACAAACTTATTAATAAAGTATATAACAAATTAAGGTATAGGGGATAAGAGGTAATGTATTTTTGTCTTATAGAATAGTTCTACTAGCTAGGTATATATACCTAGATCTATAAACCAATCTTAACATATAAGGCCTATTAAAAAGCGTAATTAAGGTAATTTAACAATCTACATACCTCTACTGCTCTAATCTTATAACTATTTACATAAGTATTACTTAACGTTTAATATATTAGTAAATAGAAAGTTATTAAGGCCTATCATAAGTTTACTAGTTATCCTAAAGCCTATATTATACGTTAAGCTACTTTAAAAAACATAGCTATATTTATCTAGTATTACAGGCTAGGTTTGCATAGAGTAGTAGAGTCGCTAATAGTAAGGTAGAGGTCTGTTAGTTATGTTATTTTAACCTGCTCCTACCTACTAGGTAGGCAGCAGCAGTCCTCTTCTATCCTATCCTAGCACTCCTACTAATAATAGTCTCCTAATAGTCCTATAATAACGCCCTAATTACGTTATTAAGCTGTAGGTTAGCTGCTAGTGCTCCTCTAGTGCTTACCCCTAATAACCTAATATATCTAATTATTAGGCACCCCTAATAATCTAACCTATCTGTTACCTATAGTTATCTATTCTATCCCTCTATATAGGTTATACTACTAACAGCCCTAATATAATTCCCCCTCCCCTAAAGCCTTATCCTAAGGCTTAGTTAGCAGTCTCCTACGTTATATAGCACTTAGTAACCCTCTAGTAGTTACTTATCCTATTATTAAGGTATTAGGTCTAGAGAACCTATTACCCTAGCTACATACTTAGATATAATGTTATCCTCCTAGCTAACGTTAAAGTCTTTATACTTAACATTAGTATTTATTTTAGGCTAGGTAATTAACTTATAATTACATCCCTTATCTGCTAAAGACTAATAAAGTAGATAACCCCCTAGTAGTCTGCTAGGCTTCTTTACTTATAAGATTAATATAATTATACTTACTATAAACTAAACTACTATTATTACTATATAATAATACGCTCTTATATATAGTCTCCTCTATATATTTACTTAGATAGGTTCTTTTTACTACCCTATCTATAAGCCTCTAGTATGCACCCTATGCTCTACCCTTCTAAATTACCTTTATTATAAATTACTATTTATCCTATTATTAACTACCTTTATAGCTAAATTTAGTTACTACCTATATTACGTGTATTTACCTATTAAGCCTATTTATTATAGTTTTTCTAGGTTATATATCTACCTTTTAAATTTTTCCTTCTATAAGCTTCTTAATACCCTTTTTTTATTGTTTTTTTACGTTATTTTTTATTGTTTTTTGCTGTCTCTTTTTTTTTTAATTATATACTTAATTTTACTGTTATTACTGCTGTTACTGCTACCCCTACTCTATTACTGCTGCCCCCTTATCTACTACTACTACTATACCTCCTAAAAACGCCCCTAAGACTACCCCTACTCCTACCCCTAAGGTCCTACCTACTAAGACTACTAAGGAGGTGCACCTAAGCACCCCTAATAAACCTCTACTACCTACTGCCTAACCTATTCTCTATACCTACTGCCTTTATTATATAATAAAATAGACCCCCTCTAATAAGGGTTTTATCCTCTATTATATAGATACTACTAGTAGGTTCTCTACTATTCCTCTAGTATACTTTACTAACCCCCTCTAGCTAGTAGTAGTAAATATATAGTATGCTACTAGGCTTATAGTAAGCCCTATATTCCTATAAGTTATCCCCCTCCCTATATATAGTTACTTTTATAACCTTTACTAGCCCTCTATTAACCTTCTATAGCTCCTTTATATTACCTACTACGTTACTACTAACCTTTACTACCTCTTTAATAAAATAGCTAAAGACAGCTTTACTACCTTTAATAAGGACTAAGTAAGTTATTCTCTCCCTTTTATCCCCCTTTAAACACTTAGTAATCTACTAGTAATCCCTTACTATCTATTTACTAACCTTCTGCTATATAGGAGGCTAACTTAGCCTTTTAAGTTATAGGCTAGAAGGCTTTTTAGGTAAAAGCAGCTTTAGCTAACCTTTCTAAAGCAAAGCGTAAAGCTAAAGACGCTAAGGAGGAGGTAGAGTTCTAGTTATAGGAGGTTACAGCTCTTATTAACAGTATAGTTCTTACTAAGAAGTAGGTAACTACTGCCTCCTGCTAGGCTACTACCTAGGTAGCTACTATTACTGCTCTTAAGGCGTAGACTAAGGCTATTAAGGCCTAGACCTAAGTTATTATTTAGATAGTAGGTCTTCTTTCTAGCATTATAAGCTAACTCTATAAGTTTAATAAGGTTTACTTATAGGTTATATATATTCTTCCTTACTAGCGCCCCCTTAGTACACCCCTAGTGCTTTACATACTAATTTTCCTTTAGAATTACTAGTCTCTTTAGAACCTTAATTCTAATTAAGGTTCTTTCTCTACCCCTATAGGCTAAAATGCTAAGGTAGCTAGTAATAAGGATACTTAATATCCCCTTATTCCCCCCCTTCTTCTCCCCCTCTCCCCCCCCTAGTGCCCCCCTAGTAATACCTTTAGGTAGGGTCTTATTTTTTATGTTTTAGTAGATAATTTTTTAGTAAGTAGCTAGACCTTTTAGGGTCCTAAGATACTTTTAGGCCTTTAGGTAATTTAACTCTTCTTTCTTAGCCTATAGGCCTTCTTCTCTTACCTCTACTCCTCTAGTCTCCCTTTAGTAATCCCCTAGTGTAACGCTTATTTATAGTTATCTCTTATAACTTATAATAAGTTACTTTAAGGCTTCTATAAGTTCTCCTCTTCTTTATACCCCTTCTACTTAATAAGATACCTTTAGTTTATTAGTAGTCCCTAGTAGGCTACTACTACCTCTACTTTATATATATCTTTATTATCCTTATTAATAAAGATATCCTTACTTTCTTTAATGTTACTATAGAACTTTTTAAGTTATAAAGGTAAGAATATATTATAGATATAGTACTTTAATTATAGGTTAAGTTTATATACTACCCCTCTGTTAATTACCTACATAACTAGAAATAGGCCTAGATACTTATCTAGGAGCTTCTTAGAGGGTTGTTTCTACTAGATATTTTATATTACTAGTAAGACCCTTTCTCTAATCTTAAACTTAATAGAGGTCCTTTATTAATTATACTATTTTATGTATATATTATTTAACTAGCTTAATAGCTGTTAAATAGCCTCTTATTATTATCTTAATTAATTAACCTTTTTCTTTACTGTAGGGACTATAGTCTAGTTTGTCTTAATGTAATAGATATTATAGGGTCCTTTTAGCTAGTAGCCTATTAGGGCTTCTGCTAGTAATACGCTAGTAGCGCTATAGCAGGCGCTATTATAAACAAATTATACTATTAGTAGCTAGTCTGCCTAGTTATTCTGCTTAATATTACAGTAGGCTTATAGAAAATATTTAACGTTTTAATTTTGCTGTTCTATCTAGCTGTTAGTTTAGAGGTAGTATGCAGTACTTAGTTTCCTTTTAATAGCTAACTAGTAGTACACCTCTACCTAAAAGTAGCTAGTAAACAGTAATCCTTAGTCTAAGACTATTAACTTAGGTACTCTATACTATAATATAGCTTTATCTACTAGTATTATTACTAATACGTTAGCCTTTATTAACTTATAGGTAGGTATATAGAGAGCGTATTTTATAAAACAGTTAACTACTACTAAGATACTATTAAACTACTTACCTCTCTTCCCTCCTAACTTTAGGAGCTTTATAATAAAGTTAAGTAAGATACTTTACTATAGGTAGGTAGGTACTAGTAGGCTCCTAAGGGATCTATAAGGTGTATAGTGCTATAGTTTTATCTATTAACATACTGTATATATCTTAATATATTTCTTTACATCCTTTTTTATTAATTTCTAGAAGAAAGACTTAGCTAGATACTTTATTATGCAGCTATATCCTAAGTAGCTACTAGTTAGTTTATTATAGTATGCTATTAGTATCTCTATCCTAAACCTACTGTTTTTAGGGATAACTAATTATCCTTTATACCTTACTACACCCTTTATATCTCTACTTTAACCTACCTACTTCTACTACACTAATCCTAGCAGCTATAGGTTAGTCTTCTGCTCTATTCTAATCTCTTCCTCTAGTTTAGGTGTAAGGTCTTTAGGAAGTAGAGGCTACCTCTAACCCCCTAGTAATCCTCTAGTAGCCTATATACACCTAATTTATACTACCCTTAGTAAAATTATATAAGAAAGTCTTCTAGAAACGCACTTCTCTTATAGTTAACTTCTTTATTAGTTAGTTAGTAATCTTAGCATTATAAAAGTCTATTAGCTAGGTTTAATTTCCTAGGTTAATATTTAATCTTAAAGTTAAATATAGAAAGGTTCTATAGTATCTACACCTAGCAGCTGTTTAGTTACAGCTTAGCAGTAAGGTAGCAGTAGCCTAGGTGATTAGTAAGAAAGACAGTTTAGTGCTAATTATATAGTAAGAAATAGCGCTATTACTCTACTACCTTATATATAGCTAGCAGCTTAGCCTCTAGTGTACTATATTATAGCTTTACTCCCTATAGTTTTTAAGATATATATGCTATAGGGTGTTATTACTAATTATATAGTTAGTATAATACTACCCTAATTATAAAAGCAGATACGTCTGTCTCTATGTAAATAGGTAGGTTTAGGTTAAAGTAGCGTAGTATAGGGGCTGTAGTAAATAAGGCTTTAAGCTGCTTAAAGGCCCCTAGTGCCTTACTAGTAATTAATAGGGGATAACCCCCCTTAGTAATTAGCTAATTAGTTAATAGGGTGTATACTTTTATATAGTTTTAAATAAAACATTAATAAAATCCTATAAACCCTAAGAAGACTTATATCTTATAGACGCTAGTAGGCGCTAGCTACTTAATAATAGCCTATATGCAGTCCTCTTCTATTATAATACTATTCTTAGAGACTATAAAGCCTAAGAAGCTAATAGACTGTTTATAGAATTTACACTTCTTAAGGTTAGCTACTAACCTAGTAGCATCTAAGCAGGTAAGCACCTACTTTACTGCATCTATATAAGACTCTTTATCCTTTAAAAAGATAAGAATGTTATCTAGGTAAATAATACAGATAATATCTACTAGTCCTATAAGAGTATTATTAATATAGGCCTAAAAGGTAGCTAGTATGTTAATAAGCCTAAATAGCATTACTTAGTACTTAAAGTAACTATAATGCATACAGAAAGCTGTCTTCTATTTATCTCCCTTACAGATAGCTACCTAGTAGTACCTATCTTTTAAGTTAAACTTAGTATACTACTTTACCTCTAATAGGCAGTTAAGAATCTTAGTAATTAAGGGTAATAGTGTTTAATTCTTAATAGTAATGTAGTTAAGCCCCTAGTAGTTAATATAGAGGTGTAACTTACCTCTCTTCTTTAGTATAAACAGGATAGGTATGCCTACTAGGCTCTTAGATCATTATATCTATCCTTTTGCTAGCGCTTTCTTAATATACTCTTAAAGGGTAGCTAGCTTAGGCTCTACTAGTAGGTAGATAAGGCCCTACAGTAGTTTAGTTCTTAGTTCTAAGTTAATAGTATATACCCTCTTACTAATACCCTTTTAGTACCCCTTTATATTAAAGATATAGGCTTAGTTAGTATACTTATTTAGTAATATAGGTTCCTCTTTCTCTTACATCCTAACCTCTTATATATAACAAACTCTAGACCCTATTATAAAGGTTACTTTAGCTTTCTTTATAGCCTTCTTAATAGCTCTTTACCTAATTACTAATTTAATATTCTCCCCCTTTAACTTATATATCTAATTTAGTGTTTTCTAGCTAAGGTTAGGGGACGCTAGTTACCCCTAGGGGATCCCTAGGATTATAACGTACTTCTCCTCTAGTGTTAATACCTAGAAATAATAGCTCTAAGCCTTCTTAGTGCTAAGGTTATCTAATACCTACATAACTAGGACTTTCTAACTGTAGTTAGAAACGCTTAATCCCTACAGGCCTTAAAGCTCTAGTTTATTACTAGCCTACAGTAGGTAACTAGTTAGTAATAACACTCTCTAGTTAATTACATTATAGTTAGTACTTATATTAATTATTACCTTCTCTTTCTTTTATATCCCCCTAACTCTTACCTATAGGGTTACCTTAAACTGCTAGCAGCCTATCTCCTTACCCTAAGGTATATTAATTATATTAACCCTTATTATAGCAGCTAGGGGGGTATACCTTCTGCCTAAGTGTCTTAGTTAGCTACACTAATAGCAGTTAGTTTCTTAATACTAATTAGAGTAGTAGCCTTTATTATTATAATTATAGTATGTAATAGTTAAACAGTCTAGTATTACTAACCCTCTACTAGGTTATATACTATCCTACTGCCCTATCTAGCTTAGTTTTAATAGTTTATTACTTATTAAAGCAGGTGTGTCTTATAGTTTAGTTTTTACTTCTATAGAGGTTATTTAAGGTATCTCCTAAGGTAGCTACTAGGTAGGCCCCTAGGGCGCACTCCCCTAGTAATTAGTAGATATTTAGGCCCTCTATGTAATTTTCTTAGTTATTTCTGCTTACTTTATAATCTTATCTAACGCTTCTTAATTATCTAGTAGCCTATAGGCTATAATCTTATTTTATAAGTTAGGGAGGATATAGTTAACTACGTTAATTACCTACAGCCTCTCTAGTAGCTAGTTAGGGCACTCTACTTCTAAAGCTTTATACTAGTTAATAAAGGTTTAGTATAATTATCTTAGTTTTTAGCGTTTATCCTCTAACTTTACTACTACGTTATATACCTTTATATTCTTATTAGTAATGCTATTATGTAGCTACTTCTCTATTACTAGCTATATAACTTTTATTTAGTTGTTTTTATAGTGTATATCTATATAGGTAGCCTACTAGTAAGCTATAGGTCCTTTAAGGTATCTGCCTATATAGATTACCTAATTGTAGTTATTATCTATACTAGAAATAATAAATTAACCTATAAGCTTAAACTAGAAGTTAGACAGCTTAGCCTAGCTCCTACCTTTATAACGTAGGGGCGCTATATATTTTTTATAATTATCTAGTTTTTGTTATTTAGGTGCTACCTACTTCTTAACTAGTATACCCCTAGTAAGCAGCATATTAATATTAGCACTATTTTAAAGTGCTAATATAAGGTTAAAGTTCTTCTACTTTCTAGCCTTATTAATTTTATCCTAGAGTATTCCTTAGACTTACTCTGCTGTTATCTTATTAATAGCCTTATAGGTGTACTTATTAGCTGCTAGGGTATTTATATTATTATCCTAGTAGCTACTAGAGGTACCCTAGTAGTCTTCTCTACTGCTCTTATTACAGCTAGCAGTCTCTTAGTAGGTTAAGACCCTATTATTATCTATTATGTTAGTTTCTTATGTATCCTATCTGTTATAGGTGCTATCCCTCTAGGAGGCAGCAGTAGTTCTCTTAAGTGCTATCTTACTCTACTAGTTAGTACGCCTAAAGATAGGTAGAGGTTAAAACGTATTATAAGCTAGGTTTACATAGAGTAGTAGAGTTACTAATAGTAAGGTAGGGGTCTATTAGTTATATTATTTTAACCTACTTCTACCTACTAGGTAGGTAGCAGCAGTCCTCTTCTATCCTATCTTAACACTGCTACTAATAATAGTCCCCTAACAGTCCTATAATAACGCCCTAATTACATTATTAAGCTGTAAGTTAGCTGCTAGTGCTTCTCTAGTGCTTACCCCTAATAACCTAATATGTCTAATTATTAGGCACCCCTAATAATCTAACCTATCTATTACCTATAGTTATCTATCCTATCTCTCTGTATAGGTTACACTGCTAACAGCCCTAACATCTAGGAAGATATTATCTATTAATATAGTATCTATAGCACTCTAATTATTAATAGGGGATATAAGAATATAGGCGCTGTAATACTACTAAATTAGCGTTACGCCTCCTAACGTAAGGTAACCTCTATGTATAATCCCTATGTAAATAGACTTCTTAAGAAAGGCTATTAACTAATTACCTACACTCTTTATATCTAGTTAGACTAAGGCGCTAAAGACATTTAGCCTATACTTATAACTACTCTTTTAACTAACTATACTACTGTCTATATATCTATAGGCTATATACCTTTCTACCTTATTTATAAATAATATACTGTCACTCTAATTAAGGACTATATAGTAACTTAGAGAGTACTTAACTAGGACACACTAATAATTTAGGACTAAGAGACCTAAATCTAACTCTAAGCCTTTTTATAATTAGATAAAGACTAATAATAGGCTGTAGATATAGTTACTTAACACTAAGTGTAAACTTATAATTAGTTTAATACTACCTATTTAAATACTCTCTATAAGGATTAACTATAAATAGGTAATCTAGTTCTTATTTTTAACGTTTAGTAAAAAATTAATATATCTACTATTAGGAAGCTTAACTACTACTAGAATAGACCCTTCTAAATTTACTTAGTTAGCCTATCTAGCACTTTATTCTAACTTAAAACCCTCTCTAGCAATCTTATTACTAGAGCTACTTATGCTAGTAATTAACTTAAGAAGTTTATAAAGAGTCCTAAAGGCCTTTTTATTTCTCCTAATAAATCTAATCTCTACTCTAAGATTACTACTAATCTAATAGATTTACTTCTAAATAATAACTTACTACTAGATTAGGACTCTATTTCTAATAATTTAACTAACGCTTCTAACCTTAACTTTAGGGATAAACCTAACAATCTAATCTATAGGGTAACTTAATTATAAGTTATATCCTTATAATAGTATACTACGCCTTTCTAATTTTTTTTATTTTATTTATCTCTTAGTTCCTATATAGTTTCTTAGTTCCTATATAGTTTGCTTTATATAACTAATTCTTACTTTATTTCCTTATATTTATAATAAGGATATGTTTCTTATTTATTTAGTTCTTCTTTTACTATAATTATCCCTTTTACGTAGTCTAGCAAAAGATAAGGGGATAAGATATAAGAAGAACTATCCTTTTTTAATTAACTTAAAGACTATAATTACCTTAACCTATTACTTAACTCTAAAGATTACTACTACTGTTTCTATCCCTTAACTATAATCCTAAAAAGCTCTTACTATAATTTAGTCCTCCTCTAATATTATAAGCTTAAGCTCCTAATCTAATAAGTTACATTCTTAAACAGTCTTAAATACTACCTATTTATTATTATCTAAGATGTAAGAAGCCTTAGTATACTAGTTATAGTATATACTAGCCTTCTGCTTATAAGCCTCCTTAATGTAGTTACTAAGCATACAGTGCTTTAGGAATTTAATCTTAATAATCTAAGGAATTAATAATAGAACCTTATCTCTACTTATCTTTTGCTTATGCTATAGAGAGCCTGTCTTATTAGGATTAACACCTAGATTGCTGCTGTTTTTCTAATGTTTAGAGGATAATTTAAAGTTATACTCTCTCTTAGAGTATATATAGTTAGTATATTAATTATAAAACTTACTAGGAAGAGAAATACACTTAAAGTAGGGAGTTATACTTCTTACTTTCTTTAATCTGCTACTATAGTGTTTCTAAAAGTTATAAGCATAATAATTATAAGTAACTCTATTCTAAACACTATAGGCCTAAATTAGTAAAGAATTAACTATAGGAGTCTAAAAAGTAAGGCGCTAAGTAAAGAAACTAAAATAACTAGTAACATTAATGTTAATAAATATATAATAGATAAACTAAGAAAAGTTATTACTTAGCTTATAGTTACTTAGGATCCTATAGATAACAGTCTAATTTAGGATGTTTAACTAAAATAAGCTACTAAGCTATTACATTTTCTTATTTACTTTATAAGGATTAAAGATCTTAAGCTCTAAGTACAGAAAGCTAGCTAGAGAAGGGAGACTAGCCTATATAGTTACTTTAAGGATCTAGCTAAAAACATTAATTAGCGTTTTCTAATAACTAGATTAGATAAGAAAGACTTATATTTAAGTAGTAGTTATTAACCTTTTAGAGTTTATAACCCTAGAGACTTATTACCTCTATTTTTATAGGTAGCATTAAGGAGAACTACTATAGCTTAATTTTATAACTAGTATCCTAGTGTATATAATACTAGTTAATCTTATTAGGAGTATTTATAGTAATTAAGATTAGGTTTACTTTAGTTTAGGGAAGGTAAGAGTTATTTAGTTTGTTTAGTTCTAAATAGATAGAAAAGTATAAAGGAGGGAGAGATTAAAAAAGGAGAATTAAGGAAAATAGGCTTCTTTATACCTTTTAAGTTACTAAAGGAAGGAAGGTGCTGCAGTAGAAGCGTTATAATTAAGGCTTCTTAATAAAGGGTATAATTTATAATAACCTTACTTTAACTTTAGCTAAAAGAATAAAAGGAGTAATTTACTACTTCTATACCTTCTAATTACCTTAAGGATTACTTCTACCCTTCCTTAAATAAATCCCTTATCTTAAGCAGTATAAAACCTTTATCCTTTTCTGCCTTTCTAACCTTTCTTTTCTTCTTTACTAATAATAACCTATTAATAATTTTAATATTAGTTCTAGCATACTACTTCTATATATATATATATACTTTCTTTCTTTAGATATACTTCTTCCTTCTAGACGTATAATTTCCCCCTTATGTAACTTCCTAATTAACCTTTATAATATTAACTCCTACTTCCTCCTCTTCCCCTCTTATCCTAAGCCCTACCCTTTCTACTGCAAAGATATAAAACTCCTTTACCTACTAAGACTATAACTTAACCCTTAAGTACTAACATAGTAACTAGGCTAATAACTAAATTATTAATTACCTTTTTACACCTGCTAGATAAGTTACTACTACCTATAAATCCTAGTTTCTTAACCCTTATGCAAACTCCTAATTCTCCTAACAAACCTAGCCTTACTATAGGGAGATTACCTACTAAACAAACTTTAACTACATAATTCCTACTAGGATTAACCTCTATTTTCCTAACTAGCTTTAGTAAGAAGACGTTAATACCTTTCTTTAGTAGTAACCTAAGGCTTTTAAATATATTAATAGTAATTATCTATAGGAAGGATAGACCTATAAGAAGGCGTAGGGTATCCTCTTTAACTATTATAACCTATAAGGACGCCTACTTTAAAAAGACTAGATTATAAGAGATAAGATTAAAGCTACCCTCTAAATTATAGTCTGTAATCTTTCCTTAGTTTGTAATGTTATAGTTATTCTAATTAGCTAGTAAAGTAATATTAGTTAAAACACTAATTCTATCCTTCTTCCCTACGCTTATAAGACCCTTTATGTAATTAGGACTTTAGTATATCTTATTCCTTTTCCTCTTTTTGCTAATAACCTTAGACACTTTATAGGTATAATTATTAATTAGAGAGATAGTATAGTATACTAGTATAATCCTCTCTAGTCTAGTAGCTAATTAGAAGCTCTTTTTATTAATAATATCCTAGCGTTAAAGACCTTTTACTATAATATTAATGCTTTATTCTATATTAAGAACTTAATTAATATGTCTGCCTATATTATTAACTTAGTCTAGCAGCCTAGCAGCTAGAAGTATAGTCTCTATATTCTTAAGTAGTTTTAAATAGCTATCTAATACAGTCTTATATACCTAACTAAGAACCTAATCTAAAGAGACACTCTTTTTACTTCTAAATAAACCTTTAGTAATAAGTTACATACTGCCTAGATCTATTAGATTAGCTATAAGTTTTAGTATAAAGGATCTTACCCTTATAATGCTATAAGAGATATCCCCTACCTATCTTTTAAAGAAACCTAGGAATAGTTCTATAAGAAATACTAATAGCAATCTACCTCTAAGGCCTCTTTATATAACGACTTAGGCTTAGATCTTATAGTAACTAGCTCTAAGCATAGAAGAGTTAGTAAGACTAGACCTTAGACTCCTTTAAAGACTAAGCTCCTATTACTGCCTCTACTAATTACTTTAGTAAAGCTACTATTAACACTACTTAAACCTAGATTCTAACGTATTACTTAATTAATAACATAGGGTACCCTCCTTCTACTTACTACTAAGAGCGTAGATTACTAGTCTTAGCCTTCTATAACTTTAGCTATAATAGTTCTAATTAATACCCTTCTTATTCCCTTAAGCTACTAACTTCTTCTAATTAACTAATAGTTTTATAATTATAAGTAAACTCTAAGCGCTCTTCCTCTAGCCCTTACTAGTACCCTATAAATAAGACTTACTAAGTCTCTCTTAAATATAATAATAGAGGATTTACCTAAGGGAGACTATATAGATCTTAATAATATAGATACAGATAATATAGAAACAGATAATATAGATATAGAGAGACCTCTATCCTAATCTAAGTATTCCCTACTGCCTGCTAATATCTAGCCTTATTAGAAGAAGGTCTAAGTTATGCTTTCCTAGACTAAACTTAACTAGTAGCTTAATAACAAACGTAATTACTAATCCTACACTCTCTAGCATAAGAAGCTCCTTAAGTAACATACTAACCTAGGAAGCTTACAGATTAATAAGTATTCTAAGGAGGATTAGGTTAACTAATATAATAATCTAATTAATAAGGCTGCTTTCTTAACTCCTTCTTATATACCTTAGCTTCTACTAAGTAGAGGTTAGGATTAGAATAGATAGGCTTATAATAATACTAAAGATATATAGAAACAAAAGCATACTATAAGGATAGCTAAGGTAAGTAAGACAGGTAAGATAGGTAAGACTAGTAAGACTACTAAGGAATCTAAGAAGGGTAAGGCTTAATTACAGTAGACTGTATAATAGATATTTCTTTCTTTAGTACTAATTAGGCGTTTTAAGTAGTTTCTTCCCTTTAGAGAGAAGATAAGAAACTAGGGGATAATTATAATAGGGTGCCTATTAGTGTTAGATTTCTTTAGTTCCTAATTATATAACTAAGAGTCTTAATTAGAGATAGATATTAGACCTTAGCTGCTTACTTCTAATTAGAAAGATAATAAATATATATAACTAATTCTTTTCCTTTAATTAAGAGATAGATCCTTTAGATTAACCTAAAGCCTTTTATTATAATTTACCTTTAACTGTAGTTATGTAAGACATATAGGAGTTTCTCTCTTAATTAGTTATAGGAGTAAGTCCTAATTAGAGCCTTTACAGCCCTAATTAAGATAGTTTACTTACACTAATTAAGAGGTATCTTACGTTAGCTTAGTAGGTTGTAGTAATTATTCCTAGTTACCTTACTGCTCTAGCTATCCCACTTTACTACACCTTTTCACTATATATATAGAAGAAGCACCTTAAGCGTTATAGTAACCTCTAAGAATAGATACACTAGACTATCTCTACTAACCTTAAGCTTTATTACTATACCTCTAATAATAAGGTTAACACCTAGGTAATAGCCCTCTAGGCTTATATAGAAATATAATTTTCTAAACGTAAAGAGAATATATATATTACGCTAGAAAAGATCCTCTAAGTAACCTTAAAGCACTTAGGAACTAAGAAGGAAGTTAAGGCCTAGCTTATAAAGTAAGAAAAGGCACTCTATAAAGCTGCTACTAGTAGCATCCTAAGAGCCTAGCTCTTAAGTAACTAGTTTAACCCTTTTATAGCAGCCTTCTAGTAGACCTACCTTATAAGCTAGGTTTATATATACTACTATATAGAGGTTACTAATACGCTTAATAACCTTCTAACGCTAAGAAAGGTCCTCTCTAATATTTAAGAATTCCTATAGTTAGGAAATAAAAATAAGTATATAAAAAAGGCTAAGTAAGAGGCTTTTAGTCCTACTTATACTAAAGTAATAGATAATAATAAGAAGGAGGGTTATAGGAACTATAACTATAGCAGATAAGGCTGTAACTACAGAGGGTGTAGGAGAAAGAAAGTATTATTAGCTAAGGGGGTAAATACCTCTCTGCCTTTATAAGAGGCTAGTGTAACTATAAAGCGTAAGTACTTAAGTATAAACGTAAGTATAGTAGAAATACTACCTATAAAGTGTATAACTATAAATATTACCTATAAGCTTTATATAGGCTCTTATTATACTATTATATAGTGCTTTTATACTCTCTCTTACCTAAAGAGAAATAATAGACTGCTTAGTAAAAGTATTAAAAGGCTTATTAAAATACACCTCTAAACTAATAAAGCTCTTACTAAGAAGCTTTAAGTAGTAAGAATGTTAGCTAAAGGCTTTAATTAACTTTATAGTAGGTGCTAAGGTAAGATTTCTATAGCCTCCTTTTATGTTACTAAGAGCTAATATTACTTAGCTAAGTTAGTAATACTTAACTTAGGTAGTAATATCTATATATTTAATAATACTATATAGTTTAAGACTCTCTATAGTATGCCTATAGATAACTTTATATAGGTAGGTATATAGCAGCTACCTATTAAGGTATATAGCACTATAGAGATTAAGACTTAAGTATATAGGAATTATATTATTAAGCTTACTTTATATAATATTACCCTTTATAGGGGTATTACTACTAACCTTATATCCTTCTTAAAACTACAGTAGTAAGAGATCTAGTAGGATATAAGCCTAGATAATAATTACCTACATAAAGTAGATAAGTCCTTTATTACCTATATTAATAAGATCTATAGCTAGTAGATACTTAACTATTAGCCCTTTTTGTTAGAAGCTACACTTATAGCTGCAGTCCCCTTACTAACTATTTACATAGATAAGATACTACACCTAAAGCGTAAAAGAAACACCTTTATAATAGCTACCTATAGGAAGCTTATCCTTAGTAACCTTCTTACCTAGTATTAGCGCCTTAGACACCTTAGCCTAGAGGCGCTTAAGAGGATCTCTAATATTACTTATAAGGTGTATATCTAGGGTTTTAATAAGCCTATTATAATAGTTAACTATAAGGCTTACGCCTTAAGTAAGGCTTATTAAATAGTCTAAAGGAGCCTATAAGAGTTAGGTATCTATATAAAGCCTAGTAACTACCTTATAGTTAACTTTTATAACTTTAAGGTAGGCTATATAGGTTACTACTCCTATATACTCTGTTTAGACTACATAATAGGCCTAACTTAGGACTTTTACTTTTAAACCTATAAAATAGATATACTATTTATAATAATTATAGACTTCCTTACTATACTTAAAATATACTATAGCTGTAAGGTAAAGGTAATTAAGACTAATAATAAGTTAGCTAATAATAATAAGGTTTCTATAAGCCTTAATATATACAGTATATATATTAAGATAAGCGCCCTAAATACCTAAGCGTAAAATAGCGCTATAGAGCGTATTATAGCTATAATTAAGCGTAAGGCTAAGTGTATAGCTGTTTACACTAAGCTTCCTAACGTCCTATAACCTAAGATTTATGCCTTTATAACCTATCTTTATAACTACATACTATAAGCCTCTTACAGTTAGAAGACTTTATACTAGCTGTAGTATAAACACTTCTAAGGTAAAGATACTATATAATTTACCTAGCCTAACCTTTTACACTTAAGAATTAATAGCTATAAAGTATATACACTTATAGTAGATACTTAGCTTTACTGCTAGCACCTAAAAAGGCTTACCCTATATATATAGATAGGTTATCTTATTAGCTATACTTTAAGTAACTTATACTATATTTAGAATCCCCTTTATTTAAGAACGCTAATTAAACTAGCGTAGAACTAATTAGATCCTGCAGTTAAGATTAGTTACATAATGCAAAAAAAAAAAAAAAAAAAAAAAAAA
>NWBT01000046.1:131779-187796 GCA_003386485.1 Colletotrichum lentis
TAGTTTAGATAAATTATCTTAAAACCTACTAAAGTAACTAAATTAAATCCTCCTTTCTAATCTTATTAAGTCTAATCTTATTAACTCCTTGTCTTATATACCTTAGTTATGCTTACGCTTAACCTAGACAACCCCTTTAAACTAGGCACCCCTCTTAATTATAACCCCTTAGAGGTTATAAAACAGTTTATAACAGCTTAGATAAGCTCTATTATTAAGCAGTATAGAGGGAACTCTCTATATAACATTATTACTATTAATAGCAGAATAGATAACTATATAGTAATTAATATTACTAGCGTTAGATTAGTAATCTTACTTCTTAACAGCCTAGCAGCTAATATAGGCCTAATTATTAGGGTAAGGTAGGCCCTATAGCAGCAGCTTTGCTCTTTTGTTAGCAGGATGGCCTAGAAGCAGGATAACGTATCTAAAATTGCAACAATAAAGGAGCACTTAGGCTAGCTGCAGGTAGTAATCTACGCTATTTAGTAGGTGTAGTATAATTAAGGGACAGAAGTCTAAAGGTTAGAGAAAAGAGATTTTGCTAGAAGCTTATTAGTTAGAAACTTAATGCAATAGTTATACTTAATACATGTCACTAGACCCCTAGAAAATAAAACATGTTTACATAATGCATAGCCTAGAAGGGCTAGAATCCCCTTTATAGTAAAGTATTTATAATAAGAGATATTATTTTTAATAAAAAGCTTATTTTTAATAGTAACCTAAAGGCCTTTACTAAGGATATTTATAAATTAGACCTTTAAGATATTTAATACACTATTAACTACCTTATTCTTAAAGGCTAGTATAATGTAACTATATCCTATATAGCTAATAAGGAGGCTAATAAGATCTATAAAGACTATAATAAAGCTAAGGAGGCGTCTTTAGGTGCTACCTAACTCTAAGCGCCCTAAGCGTAGTAAAAACGCCTTCTAATAGGCCTCCTACCTTAATACTACACACTAAGTCCTAGTTTAAGCTTATAATACTATTACTAACACCCCTAAGATTAGCGTTTTTTGCTATGCTTATAGCAGCGTTTATAGGGAGGTAAGAAGGATCTTAATAAGCTAATAAAACCCTCTTTCTAATATACTACTAGCAGTTATAAATGTCTTTTAAGGCTATGTTTCTTACTAGGTGTATATATAATAAGTATTCCTATATATATAACTCTATAAAAAACAAATAATAACTAATAGACAGTATAGAAACGCTTAGGTTATAGGCTAGCCTCCTATAAGACCTTACGTAAAGTGTTAACTAATCTTTAGAACGCCCTTACATAATAGGATTATATAGTCTAGAGCTAGCACTTATAGTATCTCTAGAGGGAGCCTATTATAAAGCTAATACCCTATGTAGCACCTACTAAAAGGAACTCCTGCTGCTCCCTATGTCTTATAGTTAACTTTAATACTATCCTCTTAAAGACGCCTTCTATAAAGCTAAAATATTACACCTTAATAGCTATATAACCTTACGCTTATAGTAAGAGCTATCTAAGGCGTCTATATATAGTAATTAGATTCATAGTTACTATTAGGTCTACACCTATAAGCTTAATAAGTATAGCTGCCTTAGTAAGGTAAAGGCTAGACTTATAATATAAGGTAACTAATTTAAGAACGCTAATTAAACTAGCGTAGAACTAATTAGATCCTGCAGTTAAGATTAGTCACATAATGCAAAAAAAAAAAAACAGCAGTTAGCCTAATATAAGCACTATACCCTATTCTTATGCTATTAACTTAGTAAGGTAGCTTGTTTAAGAACATATAGTACTATAGGGGATAAGGTAACTAATAGATAAAAGATAATAGAGATATATATACTATAATGCTTATAGGTATATCTTTCTAGATCCTAATAGCTATAGCTACCTACTTTAATTATAAGCTACTCTAATATAACGTAGTAAATACGTTTATATATATAGATATTAATAAGGAAATATATATAAAGATACTACTTAGACACTATAAGAAAGGCGTTATCTTATACCTTTAGAAAGCCCTCTATAGGCTATACTATTTACTTATACTCTAGTAAAAGCACTTTAAGAAGGGTCTTATAGCGTAGGGCTTTAAACGTGTAGCTAGAGAGGATTACTACTAGTAGAAAGGAGAGATTACCTTCTTCTTTTATATTAATAATTATATTCTTACCTTCCTAAAAGCCTATAAGCTTATAGTAATAGATAAGCTATATACGCTACAGACTAAATACTACCTTAAAGGCAGTAAGAATCTTTAGTACTTTCTTAGCCTTAAGATTATATATAACTAAAAGACCTATTACCTATAGCTCTTATAGGCTATATACACTAAGAAGTATAAGAAGCTGCTTCCTATATATACTAACGTTATAGATAATAATACTACCTAGTATACATCTATAATAAAGAAAGAGCTACTACTGTATAAAGATAATATACCTCCTATAGAGATTTACTATTATTAATATAAAGTTAGCACTATCTTTTACATTACTATAATAATACGCCTAGATATTACCTTTACTGTAAGTAGGCTTATAAGATTTAATTAAAATCCTTTAGATATATACTAGAAAGGCGCTAATAGAGTCCTTTAATACCTCTATAAAACATAATACTTTTACCTTTACTTTAGCGCTAAGCTAGGTAGTAAAGATAACGCTTTTAAAGTTACCTCTAACATAAGCTTTAGTAATAATACTCTAACCTAAAGGAGCTTATAAGCCTTTATAATAAAGCTTTTTAGAGGCCTTATTATATAGTAAGCTAATAAATAAGATATAGTTATAACCTTAATAACAGAAGTAGAGCTACTTATACTTACCTAAGCTACTAAGGAGGCGCTTTTTATAAGCTAATTAATCTTATAACTTTAGATCTAACTATCTACGTAGTATAGAGACTAATCTATATATATATTAATAAAGGTAATACTAATAAGAGTATAAATCTAGTATAATAACTAGTAGATAGTAAAGCTTATTATAAGTAAGATTTTATAGCTATACACTAAGCTCTACTACGTTAATATTTATAACTACTAGCTACACTAAGAATTTACTAATAGCTATATAGACGTTATATATACCCTATTAGTAAAGCTTATAGTAGACAGCTTAATAAAGGCCCTTAATTTAGTAAAGTATAATACCTTCCTCCTCTAGCTTAATATAACTAATAAGAAGAAGGTCCTTAAAGCTAACTATATAAGGAATCTTATAATTAATAAAGCCTATCTATAGGTAGAAATAACTAAGCCTAACGTATAGGTAGTAGAGGAAACAGTCTTATAAGCGTATAAGCTAGTAGGAAAAGCCTTCTTATATACACTAAGATTACATAATATTAACACTTTTTCTACAGTCTATAGAGGCTGTAGAGAAGTCTTTCTCTAAGGGGGAATATTAAATTAAAGGGTGTATATATATAGGGTGTAACCTAGGCGTATAAGGCATAGGCCTAAAGATAGGCTTAAGCCTAGCGTAGCTAGCCCTTTACTAAATACTAGAGGGACTGCTGTAGGCTTCTTCCTAAGCAGTAGGCTTTAGTTATAGCCTTAGGCGCCTAGGAATAAGGTTCTTATAGGCCTAAGTCAGGGGCTAGCAGCAGAGTATAATAGTTATAGTTACATACATATATCTTAATACATATTTAATTAACCTATTACTACAACCCTTAATAATCTAATAGATTTAGCCTAATTACTTAGCAAATTACAGAGGGACTGCTGTAGGCTTTATCCTAGGCAGTAGGTGTTAAATTAATAGAGGTAAAAGTAATAGGTTAATATTGTGTATATTATACGTTATATATGTATCTAACTGTGTGTGTAACTATAACTATTACGTTACTCTTATGCCTAGCCTTACTACCTAACTAGGCCCTTAGTAACCCCTTTTCTAGGTGCCTAAGGCCTCTATAAAGCCTACTGCCTAGGATAAAGCCTGCAGCAGTCCCTCTGTAGTTTACTAAGTAACTAGGCTAAATTAGGCTAATAACTCCTATCTCTATACACCCTTTAGCACGCCTAAAGTGCTCTCTATAGGACCCTCTAATTTAATACACCCCCTTAGAGAAGGCCTTCTTATAGGCCTTTATAGCTTATAGCTATAAAAGGTAAAGCTTTTTTACTTTATAATACCCTATATAAAAGGCACTTAGAAAAAGCTTTCTTATAATCCCTATAGTGCTTATAGAGTACTAGTATATAGGAGATTATAAGTCTTCTTTATAGCCTATATATTATTCTTTATTATCTATACTTCTAAGTAAGCTTTATCTTTAGTAAGCTTTTATACTTAATTACACTTAAGAACTACCTTCTTATTAGTTATATTTATTTACTATAGGAATACTTTATACTTTAATAAGTTAAAAGCCTTAGTAAGCCTATCTACTATAAGCTTAGTAGATAGTATATATATAATATTAATATACTACTAAGTAACCTCCTATTATAACTAGTAGTTATAAATATCTATATAGTATAGCTTTATATAAAGCTTTAAAAGCTTCTTAGTTATAAGATTAATAGTCTGCTAGTTATTATAACATATATATATAGTAAGCAGATTAATATAGTAAGTAGATTACTTCCTTATTATATATAAAACCCCTAGTTTTTAACTATTTATTAAAAATCTATTTTAAGCCTAAAAAAAACTAGATTTATTGTATTATTAGTTAATAAGAGTTATACTATAGAGAAGAATACTATAAAAAATCTAACTCTACTTATTATACTAGATTATATAAGCTAGCATATCTAGCCTCTAGATAAGAGATTAAAGTATAAGGCTAAGTTAGTAATTTCTATAATATTATTTATAATAATATAACTCTTATTGAATACTAATATATTAAATCTAGTGTTTTTTGGGCTTAAAATGGATTTTTAATAAATAGCTAAGAACTAGGGGTTTTATATACAATAAGGAAGTAATCTGCTTACTATATATATACGTTATTATATTTATGTTCTTATAGACTAAGGCGCTTTTAATATATATATTAAGTGCTAGCTACACTCTATAGGGAGCTATACTTATAAGCGTAATATTAATTAACTAGTAAAAAGGGCTTTCTTAGCTGCTTATAAGAGCGCTAAGAGCTCTACCTTAGTAGTTAATATAGTAATAGTATTTTACTTATTAGCTTACTAGGTAATAAGGCCTCTAAAAAGCTTTATTATAAAGGCCTAAGAGCTCTTATAGTTAAGTAAATTATTTATAAAGCTTATATTAGAAGTAACCTCTTAGGCGTCTTTATTACTACTAGGCTTAGCGCTAAATTAAAAGTAGAGGTAATATATATAGTAAAGGTATAATAATATATAGTTAGCAGCATTCTAGTAGGCTTTACTTAGGTTCTAATTAAATCTTATAAACCTACTTACTGTAAAGGTAATATTAGAGTGTGTTATAAATTTATAATAGCAGTATAAAGAATTATACTAACCTTCTACTAGTATCTATTTATCTTATAATATACTATATTATTAGTATGCAGTAGAAGCTCTTTCTTTATTATAGAGGTAAGTTTATATATATTATTTATAATATTAGTATATATAGGGAGCAGCTTTATAACCTTCTCTATATATACTGCTTATAAGAGCTAAAGTCTCCTGCTTACATAGTTATATAGGACCTTAAAGCCTAAGAACTACTAAAGCTCTTAGCCTCCTTTAAGGTAATACTTTACTTAGAGGGCACTTAGCTTCTTAATTACTATATACTTATAAGCCTTTAGAAGCGCTAATATATAATTATTAGTATAGAAAAAGAATATAATCTAGCCTTTCCACTAGTAGTAATCTTTACTAGTAATATATTAGAAACCTTATGTAATAAGTCTTACTTTAAAGTGTTATTACTAGAGGAGGGGAGATTAATGTAAATTATAAAAGGCTTTCTAAAGGTATATAATAACGCGTTTCTTATAGTAACCTAGTAGTAACTCTATATATACCTTCTTATTAATATCTATATAGATAAACATATTAATAGTATTATATTAAAGTAACTTTAAGTTAAAGTAGGTAGCTAGGGCTATTAGTATTTAAAAGAATATACCTACTAATATAGCTAGTTATATATATATTATTTAAATCTTTTACCTATTAGTTACTATATATAATAAGCCTTACTTTTACCTTTATAAAGTAGCTATACTTATTAAGCTTATATATATAGACCTATATATAGTTAAGAATCTAATTACTATAAGTAAAGCCTTTAGGAACTTCCCTTTATAAGCTTAACGTCTTATAGCTATAAAGATAGCCTCTTTTAGCCTCTTTAAAAGCGTCTTTAAAAGGATAGTTTACTAGCTAACTATATAATATAAGAAGGGGAAGTAGTTATTTCTAGTAGGTATTTATTAAAAAGGCTGCTTTACTACTCCTTATAGGGAGCCTACTAGCTATAGAGCATGAAGAAACTATAACTATATAAACTATATATAGTTTTAAAACATTTTAGTAAAGGTTTTAATTCTAAAGTTTAAAAAACCCTTAAAAAGTATATTTCTACTCCTTATATATAGACTACGCTAGATTTTTAAAAGGTTTAATTTTAATACTTAAACTTAACTTTATAAGAATTATAAAACATAAATAATAATAAATAATAATAAACTATATACTACAAACTACAGTTAGTACTCTAAGAAACTATACCTTATAGTTTCTATAATATTTTATACTTAACTAGTTCTATTTAGGAAGTATAAACTGCTATAATATTCTTAATTTAATAAAGAATCTAATACTATTTTATATATATTTTTCTTACTAAGCAGTAATAAGTATATCTAAGATACCTAGATTTAGCTACTATCTGTAGTTTAAAAGTGTAGTTTTTTATTAAGGCTCTAAAGTCTAGCTACCTCTAGCTTCTAGCCTATATTAGGCTATACATTAGGCATACTTAGTTACACTTTTAGCTTTATTATAGATACACTTAGTAGACTTATACTTACTAGTAAAATAAGGTAATTAGCCCTCTTCTACAGTATATAAGTGCTATCTAGTTATTTCTACTTAGCTTTAATATATAAGCGTTACTTCTAGTAGGAGTAACCTACTAGAAACATAGCCTTAAAAGATTCTCTTAGTAGCTTATACTTAAGAGTTATATTATTAGCTTTTTTAAGCACTTATAATTATTATTCTTAAGATTCTTTCTACCCCTTTATATTAAATATATCTTTAAGGGTAGTTATAAAAGACACCCTTAGAGGTAGTATTATTAGTAACGTTATTAATATAAATCTTACTTTAGTATAAGGTAATAGAGAGGCTAGCCTTTTATAGCTGTAATTTAAAAGGTATTTAGTTTTATAGTTATAAAGAGTTAAGCTGTTAGGGCCTTCTACCCCCTTAGTGTAGTTAGTATGTTCTTAGATCTTATTAGCTTCTTTATCTGCTGTATGTATAAAGCTTCTTTTTTATGCCTCTTAGTGTATAAGATGCTTAATTATAGTAGCTTTTTCCTATAAACTACTTTTATATATGTTATTAGTAAGCTTTATAATATTACTATTAAAGGTAACCTTCTTATTAAAAATAATATCTTATATAGTAAAAACTTTACTATAAGTAGGGCTTTATATTTAATATAAGTTACTTAAGCTGTAGCCTATAAGAAAACTAATCTAGGCCTTTAGAGCTAGTTATTAGCGTTAATTATTGTAAAGTTAGATATTAGCAGTAAGTATATACGCTTTACAGCTGTATATATATAGGTAAGAGAGGTCTAGCTAAGTATATACTATATTAGCTTTACTCTAGAAGTGCTTATACTATAATTAGTATAGGGTTTTCTAACTATAAGATACTTATAGTATATAGTTATAAAGGTAGGTAGCAGCTATATAGACCTCTAGCTAAAGGATATCTAGTAAGTATATACTAATTAGTAATTACTATACTATATGCCTTTTACTTAATAACTATAGTAATACACTCTATAGCTCTATTTTACGCCTAGGTATTTAGAGCACTTACCTTAAGGTATATACTATATACCTCTATTATATTTATAATATCTAAGTAGTGTAGAAGCTTATTATTAGTCTTAATAACCTTTACCTAATAGTTATATTATACTTCTAATAGGGTAAGAAAGTCTATAAGCGTAGTAAGTAGTATCTTAGTAGTTCTTTAGCGTAGATAGAAATCCTATATATAGCTACTACTACAGTTAGAAATTATTATATAAGATATATACCTTATATAACTAATCTTAAGGTTATAGAAGTTAATTACTAATTAGTCACTAGGCTCTATATAGATTATAGATTTATATAGGCTGTATCTAACTAAGCAGTAGGCTTTACCTTTTATATAGGTATTATAGTTAATAGTGTAAGTCTTATAATTATTAAAGCCTTTAAGATACACTTTATAAGCTATATTAATAATCCTTTTAATTACTTTAGGGCTTAGGTAACCTAGCCTATAGTGCTAAGTAAATAGGCTACTAAGAATTAGCTTCCTATATGTCTTTATGCCGTTCTAGGCTATGCATTATGTGAATGTGTTTTATTTTCTAGGGGTCTAGTAATATATATTAAGTATAACTATTACATTAAGTCTCTAACTAACAGTATGTAAGTCTCCCCTCTAGAATAAGCACTGTCTAGGTCTAAGGTAGCTAACTGTTAGGAAGCCTTAGAGCTTCTAGTAAAATCTCTACTTCTGTCCCTTAATTATACTGCACCTACTAGATAGCGTAGATTACTGCCTGCAGCTAGCCTAAATACTCCTTTATTATTGCAATCTTAGATATATTATCCTACTTCTAGGCTATCTTACTAACAAAAGAGCAGAGCTACTACTATAGGGCCTACCTTACCCTAATAATTAGACCTATATTAGCTGCTAGGCTGTTAAGAAGTAAGATTACTAATCTAACGCTAGTAATATTAATTACTATATAGTTATTTATTCTACTATTAATAGTAATAATATTATATAGAGAGTTCCTTTTATACTGCTTAATAATAGAGCTTATCTAAGCTGTTATAAACTGTTTTATAACCTCTAAGGGGTTATAATTAAGAGGAGTGCTTAGTTTAAAGGGGTTATCTAGGTTAAGCGTAGGTATAACTAAGGATAAGAAGTTAATAAGATTAGACTTAATAAGATTAGAAAGGAGGATTTAATTTAGTTACTTTAGTAGGTTTTAGGATAATTTATCTAAACTATAGGTTTAGTAGGTTATAGGTATAGTTAATAGGAGAATCCTAGATTCTATCCTAGCTAACTATATATACCTAATAAGCATGCCTCTTAAGGTTAAATACCTCTATAGTTAAGAGTTCTTACTGTAGACCTTAGTAGTATAGACCTTAAGAGTAAAGCTATCTCTAGTAGACTATACTAACCCCTATAGTACTATATGTTCTTAAATAGGCTACCTTACTAAGTTAATAGCATAAGAATAGGGTATAGTGCTTATATTAGGCTAACTGCTGTTGTTTTTTTTGCATTATATAACTAATCTTAACTATAGGATCTAATTAGTTCTATGCTAGTTTAATTAGCATTCTTAAATATGTCTTTATAGTGTATTTATTTTGCTAGCGTAATTAGGGCGCTTTATCTAAGCCTATAGGAGGTAAAGGTATAGTAGCAGCTAAAGCAGCCTCTACCTTAAAAGGCCTATAGTTAAAGACCTATTAGTTATAAATATTATTAAGGTAGGCTATAAAGGTTAAAGGACCTATCTGCTTTCTATAAGTAGTTATTTCTAAGGCTTATATTCTACTTAAGGTCTTATTACTTTAGCTTCTTAAAGGACACTAAGTTAGCTATAAGGCTAAAGTAAAGGGTAATATTATATAGAGTAAGCCTTATAATAGTACCTATATACCCTCTAAGCTTAATATATATAGTGCTATACACTTTAATTAGTAATTACTATAAGCTAGCCTATAGGAAATTACCTACTAGTATAGCTCTTATTATCTTAAACTATAAAGGCTTATTAAAAATATATATTATTAAGCCTAAATCTAATATTACTAAGTAAGCTAGGTAATAAAGGTTTTTTATAATATAAAAGAAGGCTAATATAATCTTTCCTTTATACCTACTATATAGTTAGTTATTCTTAATAGTTACTACTCTTACCTCTTATAAGCGTTTAGTAAGCTCTAAGTTATATTATATATACTTTCTAATTATAATCTTAACTACTTTACTTTCTTACTACTCTTTAGGGTGTATATAAGGAAGAGTATACTAGCAGTAGTTAATATAGTGCCTTAAGGTAAGGCAAAGCAGTAGCAGCTTAGAGTATTAACAAAAAACTACACTTTTAAACTACAGTCTATAGATAGTAGCTAAATCTAGGTATCTTAGATATACTTATTACTACTTAGTTAGAAAAATATATAAAACATACTATTAGATTCTTTATTAAATTTAGAATATTATAGTAGTTTATACTTTCTAAATAGGACTAGTTAAGTATAAGATATTATAGAAACTATAAGGCTTAGTTTCTTAAAGTACTAACTGTAGTTTGTAGTATATAGTTTATTATTATTTATTATTATTTATGTTTTATAAATCTTTTAAAATTAAGTTTAAGTGTTAAAATTAAACGTTTTAAAAATCTAGTGTAGTCTATATATAAAGAGTAGAAATATACTTTTTAAGAGTTTTTTAAACTTTAGAATTAAAACCTTTACTAAAATGTTTTAAAACTATATGTAGTTTATGTAGTTATAGTTTGTTAATACTCTTTACTAAAGCTAGTAGCTTATATACTTAGAAAGTAGTATTTTTACTATACTTATACTTAACCTTTCTTATTTAGGTAGTATACTTTACTTTTATAAAGATACTAAAGACCCTAATAATAATAAGGATTACTTATAAACTACACTTAGCTTATAAGATTATATCTACTACAGCCTTTATTATTTTAATTACTATAGTTACCTTTAGGGTTTTTATAACTTATATTAGTTAAGCTTAAGGCGCTATATATTACTTTCTTATTCTTAGGGTCTTTAATATATATTATAGCCTTATATACTGCTAATATTATCTATAAAGCTATAAGGCTCCTATTCTTAATAGCACTGTCTTTTATTTTAATAAAGGTTTAAATCTAAGCTATAAGGTAACTATTTAAAAAGTATATTATAAGGTTACTAAACTAGTCTTTTAGGTTAGTAGTACTAAAGACACTACTTATAGCACCTTTATTTAAAGCAGCCTACTATTTAGTAATCTACTTCTCTACTACTTCCTAGTTAGTTAAGGTAGCTTTTATACCCTTAAGAAGAGTTTTTCTATAGGCTAATTTTACTTTATTATATTACTTAAACTTAGTCTAGCTAATATTATCTTAGAGGTTAGTAACCTAGTTATTAAGCTTCTTTTTAGCTAGGTAGTAATATAGTAAGAGGTCTATACTTATAGTGCTTTTAACCTACTTATTTAGTACTTAAGAAGTTTATTATAAGCCTTCTTTAAACTACTATACAGCCTATAATATTAATTATAATTACCCTAATACTTTTTATATAGGCTTAGCTTAGCTTTAGAAAGCTTATAGTCTATAGATATCTAAAGTAAATAGGCGCTTATTATTATTAGGTAAGAGGCTAACAGTAGGGTTACTTTAATTAGCTCTTCTTAGGTAGTTACTTAGCTTTAGTAGTCTTAAAGCCTTAAGAAACATAGAGAGAGCCTTATAAGTAGCTCTTAAGCCCTTAAGTATAAAGTTAATTACTTCTTAAAGATTATTTACTTTACTTTTAATTTTAGCTAGTTAAACTAAAGGACCTAATTAGTAATTATAAGTAGTGTTAAAAGTAACTTTTATATTACTAGTTATTATTATATACTTTTAGCTCATAGGAATTATATTACTAAGCTTATTACTATTAATTTCTAAGTATATAAGACTCTTAATCATTAAATTAATAGAGGTAATAGTAATAAGTTAATATTATAAGTTTATAACTATATATTATATATTATATATATATCTAACTATATATATAACTATAACTATTATGTTACCCTTATGTCTAGCCTTACTACCTAACTAGGCCTTTAGCAACCCCTTTTCTAGGTGCCTAAGGCCTCTACAAAGCCTACTGCCTAGGGTAAAGCCTGCAGCAGTCCCTCCGTTATTTGCCAAGCAACCAGGCCGAATCAGGCTAATAACTCCTATCTCTGCGCACCCTTTCCAGAGCGCGCACAGTGCCCTCTGTGGGACCCTCTAATTCAACACCTATGCCTTACTGCGTGCTCTAACTTGTGACATCAGTCATCTCAGTACTTAAACCTACGTTGCCGACTTCCCGTTGACCAACGGAACCCCATTTCATCTCATCTTTTGATCCTTTTGCAACAACAAGAACTGCACTAACGGTCACCACAATGTGCATTATTGCGGCCTTGGCCGTGACTCTCGCGCTATTCTCCGCATGGAGATGGGGGTGGCGATGCACACCCAAGGTTGGTCAAACCGGCTTTTCCATGGCACACCCACCATATGCCTGATGAGTTTCATAGGGAAACGCTTTGCCTGGGTACGGTTTTGAGAAGTCGGAGACGGGTGGGATCGAACCACTGGAGGATTTCGACTGGAAGCTGAACGACCCGGCCAAGCATCGGCATTTCAAGCCGGTCTATCACATCACAATGGGCACGTTGAAACGTATGATGGGACTGACGAAGCGAGACTGACCAGAGCCATCGTAGCCATTCAAGCAAGCCCGCCGGAGGATCTCATCATCGTTGACAGCAATTACCTGGACCGGGTCACAGAACGTCGACGGATCTTGAAGGAGAACACGTCAAGGGCCGCTGGAGCAGTGCCGGAAGGAATCCCGGCTCTCCGCGAGACTTGGACTTTTTTGCTCTCCGATTACCTGCCAAGGCGGTACCCAACCATGTTTACACTGTCCGAAGACCGATCGAGTTTTCGCAATCTTGTCACGGGCGTCTCCCTACCTTTGACGCCGCCCGAAGACCCCGTTGATGCGCTCCACGCCCTTGGAGAGACGGTAGAAGACGACATGTTTCTATTGGTTGAGACTGCCAAAGGTCATCGTGCGGTTGCGTTTGTTTGCTGCCACCCGGCTGGGTTCGATCCTTCCGATAAGTTGGGGAAGCTGATGAAGGACATCCACACGCCAGTGCCGTCGTATGAGAAGATAGGCGCCAGCATGGAACGGTTCTTCAGTCGGCTGCAGGTGGGGAAGAGCGTGAAAAGGATGAATGTGAGCTCGGCTGTGTTCTCATTTCTCATTAGCGAGAGGATACTGATGAACGATGCAGTGGTCCGTGACAACCCACGACAGACTCTTCAGCCCTGGAGACTTGCACATTTACGAGGGAGACAAGGCAGAGGTAGACGAGGATGTGGACATTAGCAAGGTATGTCTCCGCTGATGCGACTCGCCGTGACGTCTTTTGCGCGACCTTTACTCACGGGGGTGTCGTCGTAGGCCCGACTGCGCCAGGAGCTGCAGACCTTGACGAGGCTTCCCAAGACTGGCGCAATTCTGTTCTCGTTCAAGACATATCTCACGCCGATAGAAGAAGTCAAGAAGGAGGGGCTCGGACTGCAGCTGGCAGACGCCATAGAAGGACTGAGAAGCGGCAATGCGCCGGGCATGTGGGTTTACAAGGGAGCGTCGCGCTGGGGGAAGAGCGTCTGCGAATACCTTCGGTCGTAGCGGGTGACGAGAGTGGCGACGGCATATGCACACCAGAGAACGAGTCGAGTCGAGGTGTTGAGATTCGAAGAGTCGAGCTCGTACCACCCACCTATGCTGTGTTTCATTCGCTATCACTTGTCGTCGACGTATAATGGGTTGTGTACATCGGACCCGGCCCGAAAGCCGGGGCAGTTCGTGGAAATCCCGGAGTCCCGGGCCCGGCCGGATATAGATATGCTGGCTCGGCGGGCGATCTCCCGCCTCACTTGCACTTCCCAAGCGACAACCGAACACCTAATGCGTCATCGCCCACTGGCCAGCCAAAGCCATGGCCAACACAAGTCACGTCCCCAAGAACAGCTTCACGGCTGCCCGCGCAACGCGGCCTTGCACGGCCGATGGGCACCTGTCCGTCCGTGGCTCCTCTTCTTAAAATTATCATTGCGGTTTCTGGCAGTGCTGCGCCAATGCAAGCCCTGGCAGGAAGGGAGGGAGTTCCCCGGTTGTGCCGAAAAGGGGCGTTTGTCCGTTTGGGAAAGTCACCTGATGGGGTCTAGCGGCCCCCATCCGAGCCCCGTGTGAAATTTCCCAGCGGCAGAAAAGCTGTCCTCGGTTCAGTGCGGAACCCCCCCTGCATTTTCATCCATACAAGGTGTAAACGAGATGTGGACTCAACTTCATCAACATCAAGCACCCACCAGCCGCCCTCTTCATTTCTCTCTCACTCTTTGCACATGCTGGCCCGCCTCCCTACCCCGGCTTTCCGGTGTCCTCACTGGGGGCCACTCTCTATCCCTCCCGAAGAATCGAGCCCGGTCTTTGTTTGCCGCCGCCTGCCTGACTGACTGACTGACTGACTGACTGACTCTTGTCACCGTCGTCTCCGCTGTTGCGATGCTTTTCCTTGCCGCCGCAACCTTGGATCCTGCAGCCCGCATATGCATGTAGCAACATGGCGCGGCCTCATTAACCATGGCCCTCACCTGAAGTCAGGGTCGTCTCCGCAATCTAACGCTCATGTACTATGTAAAGAGGCTCGCCAATGGCAAGCCCGCTGCTGCGCTGAACCGGGAAACCTTGCTGTGAAACAGAGTGCCCTCTGCAGGCCCATCTCACCCAAAGGAGCCTTCTACTCTATTCCTCGCCAGCTAGGCCTGCGGGGACATCTCCTTTCCCAGAAATCACGGAGCGAGCCTGCACTGTAACCCATGTGTCTGTCGTTCGTCCCATGCCCGTCCTGGCTTCTCAGGGGAGGGGGACGGGATTCTACATAATAAAAGAGGCCGGGTCGCCAGGCGGCTACGAAAACCCCTCCGTCCCCTTGGCTTTTGAGCTTAGCTACATTCTTTCCACCGTACACTGAATTTCCTGAAGCAAGGCCAAGGCATCGATTGCTGCAACCTGCATCCTCTCTTTCTCGTTTTTTTTTTTTCAAGACGTTCTCATTCGTTCCCACCCTTGAAATTCAAGCCTTTTCCAAGCTGCCCGGTCGGTTTTAGTTAGGCACACGCTCACTTACACGGTCAACACCACAACACTCACCACCACACACGCAAAAATGAAGTTCACCTGGAGCATCGCCAGCGCGGCTCTGCTGGCCACCCGCGCCCAGTGCGAGATCCTCTGGGACGGTCGCTTCAACGATCTGACGGCGTCGACCGACCTCGACAAGTGGTCCTTCAGCAACGCCGTTGGCCCCTACCAGTACTACATCCACGGCTCCGGCAAGACGACCGAGTACGTCAACCTGTCCGAGGACTTCAAGAACCCGGCCGACACAGCCTCCAAGCAGGGCGCCAAGATCTCCCTGACCAAGACCGCCTTCTGGAACGGTCAGAACATGCGCCGCACCGAGCTGATCCCCGAGACCAAGGCCGCCATCGCCAAGGGCAAGGTCTACTACCACTTTTCCCTGAAGCGCTCCGACACCAACGCCCCCTCCCTCAACAAGGAGCACCAGATCGCCTTCTTCGAGAGCCACTTCGTCGAGATGAAGTCGGGCTGGCAGAGCGGCGCCGCCGGCACCGAGGACCCTCTCCTGCGCTGGGTCGTCGGCGGCAAGACCGAGTGGAGCGTCAACTGGGACGCTGACGTCTGGCACAACGTCGCCTACGAGATCGACTTCGACGCCGGCTCCGTCGGCTTCTGGCACTCCACCGGCTCCGAGGCCTTGACTCAGGTCGTCGCCCCCGTCAAAGCCGCCGCCTCCAGCAACGGTGCCGACTGGCACGTCGGTGTCCTCGAGCTCCCCAGGGACGGCTACCCCGACGAGACCGAGGACTTTTACTTCTCCGGCGTCTACATCGAGGACGGCAAGCTCACCACCTCCGTCGGCTCTGGCGCTGCTGGCCCCGGCTCCGGCTCCGGCTCCCCCGCCCCCGTCTCCTCGCCTGCTCCCGCCGCCACCTCTGCTCCCGCCGCCGCCGTCCCTACCTCCACCGCTGCCCCTACCTCCACCTCGGCCGCCCCCGTGAAGCCTGAGGCCCCTGTCGCGACTCCCGTGTCCCCCGCTCCCGTCGTGACCCCCGTGTCACCCGCCCAGCCCTCCGCTCCCGCTGCCACTCCCAGCGGCAAGCCCCCTTGCCGTCGCCGCCGTCGCCGCAACCACCAGAAGCGCAACTAAGCGGTCTAGCCAGCAACTGACGAAATGAGGGATATTAGCGCCTGGAGTTCTCCACGCTGCTGCAGGGCCTAGGATTTCTGAGCCGAGAGAAGACCACTTCTGATGTACATATGGTTGTTGTTTTTTGCACATAAGAATAGTTACTGTGCCTAATTTGGAGCTAGCTTTGAATGTAGTCTTCAGTGCACGATTTCGAGTCACCCCCCCCCCCCCCNAAATGCGTAAAGCAAGCCCCGTCCCCGTTCATGACAAAACACCCCATTGGGCTATTAAAAACTTGAAAGATCAAAGTTTGGTATCTTACCGACGCTGTCTATGTGTTTTGGTTCTCGTCATTCAAAGGTACTTCTCCACCTGTTGCTCTGTCCACTTCCAGAAGTCTTTGGCAAGCCCAGTTCCGCCTTCTTCGCGCGACTTGGAGCCCTGTACGAGGTCCTCCCTGATGGCGTAGAAGCGGCCCCAAGGCACAACTGATTCGCCAAGCGTTAGCGGCGGGAGACCTTGTACGAACCGCGCGGCAGGGGACTGAACTCACCCCAATCACCCGTCTTCTCAATCGTCACGTCGGGAGAGAGCGCGGCAAAGAGCTCGGTATACGCGCCGTTGATGGCGGGGTAGGTGGTGGCCTTTCTGAATAATGTCGGGATCAAGGCCGTGATGTGGCGGTCCAGCTCCGACGAGAGGTTGCCGGGGTTCAGAGCCTACGTGCGTAAGTGTCAATCGAAAAATGATCGGGGCTTCGCGTCGGGGTTTACCAGGCTGATGACGCCGTCGGCCTTGTGCCGCTTGGCAAACTCGGTCGAGTGGAAATAGTTGCCGGCCTTGCTGATTCCGTATTTGAGTTCCTTGATCCTGTCTCTTTTGGAGTAGTCGAGGTTGTCAATGTCAATGGCAGGGTATGGCGAGAGAACCTCGGCAGCCGAGCTCGAGACCCAAACAACGCGAACATTGTCCTTGGGCGCCGCCTTGGCCGTCTGCACCAACGTCGGGGTGAGCAGCTTGGTCAGGAGGAACGGGCCGACACAGTTCGTCCCCAGCTGCAGCTCGTAGCCCTGGGCGGATTTGCTCCCCTGGGGCGGCATCATGACGCCGGCATTGTTGATGAGGAGATGGAGCTGGGACTCTCTGGCCAGGAAGGCATCGACGGCAGGCTTGATGGTGGTCAGGTCAGCCAGATCCAGAGTCAGGAGGTCCAGTTTCCCGGTCGAGCTGGGCACGGCCTCCTTGATGGCGGCGATGGCGGCGCGGCCCTTGTCTTCAGAGCGGGAGGTGGCGTAGACGGTGGCATTTTTCGAGTAGAGGATGTGCGCGACTTCTTTGCCAACTCCGGTGTTTGCTCCCGTTACGATGCATACCTGTGAGGTGTGAGAACCAGGAACGGGAGAGTCGAGAGCGCGGGCATATGGCATATGATTGGTTTACTGACCCTTCCGGAGAGATCGGGAATGTCCTTCTCAGTGAACTGCGGCCGCGGAGGAAAGGCCTGAGTGAAGATGCTGAAAGGGTTAAGCATCTTGTTGATATCCCTTGAATCGAGGCCTGAAGGCAGGCCGTATCAAGTTCTCGGCGTGCACGCTGTGACAGAAACAAGACAGAGTGAGAGGGAGCGTGTAAGAGGACGTATAAGGGGAGTTTGAGTCTGTAGGAGAGGAAGAAGCCGACGTCATTAACACACAAGCTAAAAGTATCTGCAGATGGCAAACTGGCAAGCTGGTGAAGGTCACACACACACATACACACACATAAACACACACGCACACACTTGTTGTGGCCGACGGAGACTTCATTGGACCGAAGCTAGCCTAGAATAGTGGAGTGGCGTGGCATTCCCGATTACCTACTATGTAGGTATGGAACGGTGTGAATTCTTCACCGGGACCCATGCCGATTGATTGGATGCCCGTACGGGGAGAAACCCACCCTTGCCCCGTTGGCCTGTCGGCCTGTCGGTCGAGGCGAGGTGAGGTGAGGCGAGGCCGCGAGGAGGGCAGCCGAGACACAGTACAGATACAGTTCACCTAGCTTGTAATCTCGGACAGACCTATCCGTACCTGCCTTCCTGTTCTCCCCTGCAATAAAACCAACTTTGCATCATCCTCGTCATGTCTTCACCCGGTTAAATCGCAAGTCTTCTGTCTCTTCTGCTTGATCATGTGTTTATAGGCTGACCACATTGCGTTTCCACCACATCTTCTTCGCGACATGCCTTTTTGAAGGGGACGGAAGCGCCATCGAGTGAGGCGTACCCCCCATCCACACTTTCCTCCACACCCGGGCCACGTGATGCTTGTCAGCCAACTGGTGAGTGAGGCTTGCCAGAGGGACATCAGTCGAGAGCCAATTCAGTGCTCTGATTGGCTCGGAGGCATGGTTTGGACTGGACAGATGCACGAGCCAACGTCTAATGCAAGACCAGAAAGAAGCCCTTTCGGCCTTCCCTCCACCAAGTTCCAGCCTTCAGCCACACGCGATCCGTCCTCCCCATTCGTCAGGCTTGTTGCTAAGGCGAGCTGGCGAGCAAAGTGGAGCAGACCCTACCTACCTAGGTACCTAGGTACGAATGCTAGGTACCGACAACAACCAAACATCACAAGAGTGCGAGTCGCATCACTTCATCACCTTTACCCGTACCTTATTCCACGCTCAGACTGACCTCGACCTCGACCTCGCGCGTCTGGCTGTGTCTGGAAACGAAGCACGAAGCACCGGCCGCCTTCGGCTCCAACGTTGCATACTTCCTTCCACCTCACCTCCCTCCCGCACCTGCATCCGCGCAATTCAACACCATCTCAGCTTCCATCGTTACCCTCGTCTTTGCATCTCCCGCCTTGGGCCTTGGCATCCACGCCCCACCAGAGATCGTCCTTCGGTCCTCTTTCAGCCTTGCGTGTGCGTCGGCACATTGGATGCACTCCGCCGCCACGATACGACCAGAGGCGTGGATCGCGCTTTCGCTGTCCCACTTTGCACTTTCCTCTCCCATCTTATTACGCTCGTCGCGCATTCTCTCTGACCGCTGCAGGAGACATGCTCTGATCAGAGGCCGAACAAACCCTATCCCCGACTCTGCTCGCCCTTCCCTTCTTTCTCTTGGCACCCTGCCCTCGACTCCCAAAGCCCCGTTCACCTCCAGCGGCTTCCGACTCCACGATCGACAGGGCCTACACCTCGACAAGCCTTGCACCCACTCGTACTATCGGGCGAACCGGAACACTCTTTGAGACACCTGTGGCACTTTGGTTAATGCGCATATCCTGAACCAACGCCGCCATGTCTCTTCCTCGTACGTTCTTGCCTCCTGCGCTTCGGAGCTCGGTTGTCCGCAGCGTCCATGCTAACATCATGTGCCCAGTAAGTTCGGAAGAGGAAAACAACTACACCTCCATCATCGATGGCATCCTTGCGACTGCAGACCTGACCACCATTACCCGAAAGAAAATTCGTCTGGGATTGGAGAAGGCTCTTGGCGGCAAGGACCTCAGTGACCAGAAAGTACAAACCCCCCTCCGCCTCTCCCGTGTACCCTGCAGCGGATCGTTAGCACCTGATTTGGTCTCTTATTGTTGATCCATAGTGATCCTCCCGTAACCCTATACTTACCGGATTTGGAACAGGATGCCATCAAGGCACTGATAGAAGAGCGTTTCGATGCCATCTCCGGATCGCAGGACGCTGTCGCAATTGCTGATCCCTACTCGGCGAGTCCCGCACCCAAGAGAGAAGCAAACGGTCACGATGACGACGAAGGACACGGCGAGATCGAAGTGTCCGTTGCGCCTGTCAGAAAGAGGCAGAAGCGCGAGGACTCATCCGAAGACGCGGATGCCAAGCTCGCCGCCGAGCTGCAGGCGCAGGAAAACCGAATGGCCAGAGGACGGACGACTCGTGGCGGCAATGGCGCGCCCAGCAAGGCAGTCAAGAAGAAGAAGGCACCGCGGAAGAAGAGCGACAAGAAGGTTGACGACAGCGATGTCGAGGAGGGCGCAGAGCCGCCGAAGCGCAAGGCCGGTGGGGGTTTCCAGAAACCGTTCAACTTGAGCGAGCCGCTGGCAGAACTGCTCGGTGAACCTCAGGTAACGTCCCTGTTCCCGCCCCCGTTTCTGTCTCCGCCCACGATAGACATGATACCGAGCCAAGTTTGTGAAAATCACATACTAACCCCGCCAAGCTCTCCCGTCCACAGGTCGTTAAGAAGCTCTGGGAGCACATTAAGGGCAACGATCTTCAGGACCCCGAAAACAAGCGGCAAATCCGTTGCGACGACAAGATGCATGCCATTTTCAAACAACCTAGAGTGGACATGTTCCAGATGAACAAAATGATTGGCGCGCACCTTTACCCGGTCGAAGAGCAGTAGAGAAGGAAGTTCAAGAAGGTCCAAGAAGACAGGGTGCGGACAAGCGGAGCGATATAAGCAACGGCGTCTTTCTGGTTTGGGACGGGCAATCAATCAGCAAGCTTTGGTGGGTGTTTGTTTGGGCATCCAGGGACAGGACAGCAAAAGAGCAAGATGGATCGTGACACTGTGGATGATGATTCTTGGAAGCGAGGATCAGGAAAAAGCCGCGGACGGGCTTGTGGTCAGCACGGTATCGCTTTCACACCTATGCAGCCACGCTGGCCAGGGCATTGCCGACATTAGGACTGCAGGCTCGGCCTGAAGACGAGGGGGACTGGGCTAGGTTTGGCCTTTGGAACAGGTCGGCGCCAGTCTGCATTTCAACGCACTTGATTAGCATCGCACTGCTCTGAAGCACCCCAGTGACGCACTGCTACTTTTGGGTGATGTTGCCGGCTGTACAGAGTACAGTACGGTCCCTGAGGGATAAGTGTAAAGCAACACCCGGCCCCGCAAATGCCCAGTGCCGCCCAGCTTGGATCTGCGCATGCCAGGCTGGCGCTTCTGGAACCAAATCAATGGATGACACAACGACTCACCTTGCATATATGATGTGTTCCGGTATCTAGAAATGATTTTCAATCGAAGAAAGAGCTCAGGTTAATGCGTGCCCAAGCAATTTTTGGAGACACAGCCCGCAGTCGGTTCAATCGGTATAACGAACGCCACAACGCAGGGTATGCAGCAAGGCGTTTTCTAAGCGGACGGGGCTGGCCGGTGACTCCCAAGACCTTGAAGCCCTCTGCCGACACCGTCCGCTACCGTCATGTAAGCTGGCGCCACAGGCGACAGGGGTAGATGACGCACACCGAGAAACGGAGAAACCCCGGCAACTGTCTCCCCCGAACAGCGAGTCGAGGTGCAGTTGCAGTTGCAGTTGCAGTTGGGGCACCTTTTTGCTGGACCCCGCCATGATTGAGTTCCTTCGCACCCACCAATGCCACAGCCAATCCAACCCGCCCGCGGTTTCTCTGGGGAGCCACACATAATCGTTAATTTCGACCTGTATCGGTCTTCGCCGCGAGCGATCAAAACCAGCGAGCTGCCCTCCTGCACCCGGGCTCTCCCACCCCTTTCATATTCACGCACGGCTTTTGCACAGACAAGAGACACGCGAGCATTCGATATACATCTCCTCGGTGCAAGCTACCTCCTGAACCACCCGCATCCAGTCAAGCTCAGGACCAATTTCACGCATCGAAGAAGCCCCGTCAGAACCCCACGAAACAGCTTGCTTCGACCCGGCTGTCCCGCGGACCGAATAAGCGCATATCTCTATCCTCAATCTCACCGTCTGAGCGGATTACGACAGTTCCGATGGCCGACACACAGCCTGCGAGTGACTCGAACCCCAACAGGGGTAATCGCAACCGTGGTAGAGGTCGCGGTGGTGGTGGCGGCGGCGGCGGAGGAGGAGGTGGAGGAGGAGGAGGAGGAGCAGCAGGAGCAGGAGGCGGCGGCAACACTGGAACCCGCAGCAAAGGTAGAGGAGGGCGTGGAAGAGGCGGTGGAAATGCCGGTGCCGCGTCTCAACCACACGCCTCCAGCGCACCTCTGTCGGCGCAAAACAAGCCCGACAACAAAGTGCTCACCCGCACCGCCGCCGAAGATGACGACACGGCCAGCAGTGACGGCGAGGTTTGCTTCATCTGTGCCGAGCCGATCAAGTTCCACTCCATTGCGCCTTGCAACCACAAAACCTGCCACATCTGTGGTTTGCGCATGAGGGCTTTGTACAAGACCAAGGACTGCCCCCACTGCCGAGTAAGCCATCTTCTCTTCTGTACAGAGCCATGCGCATAAGCTGACTTTTGGAACCAGACACCCTCTCCCTTTGTTGTGTTTACCGAAGACGCAAACAAGCGGTATGAAGACTACACCGACGCCGACATTACGAGCTTCGATAGCAACATCGGTATTCGGTATACCAATGAAGAAATCGTCGGCGATACCGTGGTCCTGCTTCGCTACAACTGCCCAGCGGAAGATTGCGTTTTCGCCGGTCTGGGCTGGCCAGACCTCCACAGGCACGTCCGCTCCACTCACCACATGAAGATGTGCGATCTCTGCACGAGGAACAAGAAGGTCTTTACGCACGAGCATGAGCTCTTCGCCGACAAGGAGCTCGAGAAGCACATGAGACACGGCGACGATAGACCAGGTGCCATTGATCAGACTGGCTTCAGGGGTCACCCCCTTTGCGGCTTCTGCGGATCGCGGTTTTACGACGACGATAAGCTCTTCGACCATTGCCGCGAGAAGCACGAGAGATGTTTCATCTGCGACCGGAGAGACTCGAGACACCCTCACTATTTTGTCAACTATAATGCCTTGGAGAAGCACTTCGGCAAGGATCATTTCCCGTGCCTAGACAAGGAATGCTTGGAGAAGAAGTTTGTGGTTTTCGAGTCGGAGATGGATCTGAAGGCCCATCAACTCGCCGAACATGCCAACTCCCTGTCGAAGGATGTGCGAAGAGATGCGAGAGTCGTCAACATGTCCGGCTTTGACTACAGATCACCATATGAGAACGAAAGACGAGGCGGCGGCGGCGGAGGAGGGAGCGGCGGAGGCAGAGAGAGCGGCGGACCCTCTGGTGGACGTCAAGGACGCGGACGCGGTCGCGATCCCAATGCCGAGCCCATCCCCCAGAGCTCCGCGCAACCCCTACGTCGCGATGAGATTGCTTTCCAAAGACAGATGGCGATCCACTCGGCGCAGTCCGTTTCGAACCGCACCTTTGGCGGATCGCTCTCCACACCTTCGGCGACAACACCTTCTGCCCCATCGCGCCGGGGCAATGCGACCCCAGCATCAGGATCGTCGCGCCAGGCACCTGCGGCCGCGCCTAGTACCGCATCTGCGCCTGCTCTGCCGACTGTCGAGCTTGAGCAGCTCAGCGTCACCGATATCGCGTCGCTGCCTCCCCAAGAGCGGGCGGTCATGTTGCGCCACCAAGGGGTCATTGAACGCGCCTCGAACCTGCTTGGCCACGACCAGACAAAGATGAACACGTTCCGCGAGTACATTTCAAATTTCAGAAAAGGAAAACTCACCGCTCCCCAGCTGGTTGACGCCTTCTTCTCGCTCTTCGCCGACACGTCGTCCAACGCTTTGGGTACGCTGGTTCGCGAGGTTGCCGACTTATTCGAGGACAAAAACAAGGTCACGGCCCTGCACAAGGCCTGGCAGGACTGGAGGGCCATCAACGAGGACTACCCGTCTCTGCCCGGCTTGGGCGGCATGCACGGTGCCACCACAGCCTCCAGCGGCTGGGCCAGCGCTGCATCTCCCTCTCCCACCGCTCCGGCCGCGGCGCCCAACCAGAAGCACTCGAACCGCGTCCTGCGCCTGAAGAACAGCACTCGCGCCGGCGCCTCCGGACCCAAGCCGGTGACACCGTCGGCTTCAAACAACTGGGTTGCGTCGTCGCCTGTCGTGCGCCCCCCGGCATCATCCGCCTTCCCCGCCCTCCCTGCCGCTTCATCGTCGTCTTCATCGTCGAGCGCAGCCCGGCCGTCCTGGATTGGCCCGAACAACCCATCCTCCGCTGCCGGCAGATCGTCCGGCCCGGCAGGTCCATCACGCACGGTGCCCGGCGTCCGACCGCCACCGTCGTCTGCTTTCCCCGCCCTGCCTCCGGCCCAGAAGCCTCTCACGACGATCTTCGGTTACGGCTCGGGCAGGGGCGTGCGGCGCGATCTCGGAGGCGCCGCCAGCAGCTTCAGCTGGGGGTCGGCTCCGGGGAGCGGCGCGGTGAGCGAGAATGCGTCGGAGAAGGAAGACGAGGAGACCGGTCAGAGCACCGGCGGCAAGAAGAAGAAGGGTAAAAAGGTGCTTGTCCAGTGGGGGTGAGCAGCAGTCAACGCACCGGTACCCAAACAAGAAAGAGTGTGGAGGGATTTCGTGGAGCGGTCTCAAAAACAAGATAGGTGTCTGGCTTTGGAGGAAGGAAAAGTTTGCTTCAGAGGTCGGCCACACGTGGTCCATTGGAGTTTGTAGACTGGCGACCAAGAAGGGGTGGAAGGCAGAAAATCAACACGAAATGAGCAAACTGTAGACCAGAGGACGTAGGGGTGGCAGATAGGTAGAGCAAAAGTGAAAAAAACATGCCGGCCACCAGTGTCGTGAGCAGATTTGTCCTTGTCTGAAAGCGAGAACCCTGATGGACACCGTCTAATCCAGTCCAGAGTGACTCGAATCTTGGTCGCGACAACAGACACCAATGTCCCACAGCGGGATACACATACTAAACAGAAAACACGAGAGGCTTATGTTATGGCGCGGAGGCTGGTTAAAGGAAGGGCTCACCACCAGCAAATGCATATGAGCCTAGTTGTGAGATGCAGACGGAGGAGAAACGACGCCTCGCAGGACGCTGGCTATGGATAGTAGCCCTCAGGTGACGGCTGGGGTAGGTAACATTTCAGGCATGACGCCAGGCAGCACATAAGAAGAAGGCGGCAAGTCAACACTCGAAAAGCACCAATTTAACCAATAATCATTTTTGTACATCGAAGGAAAAGAACCCCTACCCCCCGGTATTTTACAGACCCGCCGGCTCATAGTACTCCCGGAAACGATCAGTGTTATCCCACTCCACCGTCCAAACCACGTTCCAACAGTCCAGCAACAGCCTAGGAAAACGGACTGTCCAGAACGCGAGATAACCATCGGGCAAGGGGCCCACCGTGCGTTTCAGCGAGTCGGGCATGTCCTCATAATGGTTCTTCTTGTTGCGTAACGCCCTCAACAGATCTAGCAGCTTCGAGCCCGTGTACTTGCGCTGCTTACCCAGAGAATCCACAAACTCACGGGGCAGCAGGCGGAGGAAATCATTTTTGGTGATGGCCGGCGCGTGCTTCTCCAAGTACTGAAGATGGTCACTAGGGGGGTCTCTCGGTTCCTTTTCAAAGTGGTCCGAGACGTCGCACAAAAACGCGAGGCGCTTCTTGGCAGACCAGAAGAAGGGATGGGCCATGACGTCGCGGGCCGTCGGACGCTCCTTGGGATTCGCGTTCAACATGATGCCAATGAGATGCTTGGCCTCGTAGGCAAAGTCACCAAGCGCATCCAGAGGTGCCAGGTTGTAGTTGCCCTTGCGGATATTCACTTCTCTCATGTAGCGATCGCCGCAGTCGAAGGGGTGCAAGCCGTTCGTCAGAACATAAAAGAAGACCAGTCCCAAGCTGAAGATGTCAATCGAGCGAGTGGCACGACGGTTAGACATCATGTCGGAGCCGACGAGGATTGAGCCTGAGCCGCTGTTGATACTGACGTCCATGGCAGAGTCCCTGGCATCGTCGTCAAGGAGCAGCTCAGGGGCTCGCCAGCCAGACGTTCCAGCGGCGCGGCCAGTGGTCGCGCCGAAGGACGACTGGCCGCCCTCCAGTTTCTTGCAGAGGCCAAAGTCGGAGACGAGAAGGCGAGGCCGGCCGTCTTTGCCCATATTGACCAGGATGTTCTGAGGCTTGAGGTCGCGGTGAACGATACGAAGGTTATGCAAGTGGTGGATTCCGTTGGTGATTTGGTACAAGACACCAGGCAGATCCATCCTGCCTGCTTGGGCCAGCCGAGAGAAATGGTGAGGCTTCTCAACGACGTCGGCCAGCGAGGCCGCACACCGCTCAAGCGCGATGTACAAGAAGCCATCTCGGACCTGTTGGGCGTAGTAACGAATGACTAAGTCATGATTAGAGGACCTCTCGATAAGTGCAGCGATGGTCTCCTCGACTTACCATTGGGGTGATCGTCACTCTCCCGCAGCAACTTTGTCTCCTGAGAGGCAATGTCGTAGAACTGAATGAGCATTCGCTTCACAGCGACCTCACGCCCATCAAACTTGCCAGCAAACACCAAAGTGCCGTTGCTGCCAGTGCCGAGTTGGTTTTCGGTGTCGACCTCAATGTTGCCCATTCTGATAATGGGTCCCGTTACGGCTTGCATATCGTTCGCAACGGTCATGACATCGGGCTCCAGGCGAGTGGATTGCCCGCCGAGCTTCTTGGCTTTGTTGACGGCGTCCTCGACGGAGGCGGGCATCTCGTCGTCTCGAGACTGAGACATCTCTTCTCGCTTCTTGCCCTTGCGATGTTTTGTCCCTCCGCGGCGGCCACGGTGAGCAGGTTTCTTCTTCTTGACCTCGGGCGTACCGGGCTCTGGGGGGGTCACAGAAGAGTCCTTCTCGATAGACGCGGGCGGCTGAGTGCCGGCACTGATCTTGTCGCCCTCCTTCTCAGGGGCACTGGCCGGTGGCTCGAGGGTGGGAGGGGCCTCGGACTCTAACTTGATGTCCGCCGTAACGACCTCCTCGGGCTTGGGCAAGGCATCGAACTGAGCCGGTGCGGAAGGCGGAATATGATCATGGATCGTAGGCTCAGGGGTAGCATCAGCCATCAAGTCCTCCGTATCCGAGGCAGTCTCATAGCGCATGTTCCATTTGGTCGTCTTCGTCTTGTACCATCGGCGCAAATCCTTCTGATAGAAGAACAAAACAGACACGATAAGCACGATCAGAACAGGGTTGGAGAAGAAGTCGATGACGCTGTTGGAGACGTGGTGTGGTATCGACTTGACCTTCTTCACAATCGTTGGCGTCTCGACAGCATCCTCGACAGCTGTGGTTGGCAACACCGAGTTGTTTTCAGGGTCCACGACGGCGTCGGACGTTTCGGGGGATCTCCCGGGAAGACTAGGAGGTTGGTAAATCTTTTCCCTGATGACCCCGTCCATGTAGTGAATACCGATCATGGCCCCGATTCTCTGCGTCTCGTTCATCTTCTCCCATGGGGGTGCCAGCTGGAGCCAGTCTGGCGACGAGGTCTTGGCCAAGGGGGCGTCGAGTATGAGAGGGTAAGAGCGTCCTGACAAGGCGTACCAGTTGCCCATCTCGGTCTGGTTTACAAATATGCGTTGGCTCCTGATGCGAGCGGCACCTTCGTCTTTGGCGGGGGGCACCGGCTGCGGCAGTACAATCAAGTCCGGGTTAATCAAGGGCTCCAGGCCAACGGGTTTGCAGACGTCGAAGACCTTGACGACAGGGGAGGCAAACTGGGCCTTGCAGAAGACGGGAAGATCTCCCGTGCTGGTCTTGCCGTAATCGAAACCGTATATTTTGCCATCGTGCGTCGAGGTGTGGTATCGGGCGTCGATGGACTGATGGTGTTGGTTGAGTAGGTCGAAGTCGTTCGTGTTGGGGGTCCAGTCGAAGAATTTCAGTGTGGCAATGGGACGGCCATCCCTGCGAGCGATGCCGACCTCGTACTCAGTGCGGCCAAGGGTGATTGTGCCGATGGAGCTGCACTCCTCGTTGTTCTGGTCGTAGAGCGCGTTGGGGCGCAAACAGCTCTCGGCTTCGTTGATGTGGGAACCGCCGGATCCGAACCACTTCAGCACACGGCCGGTGGCGGCATCAAGAGTGATCATGGTGGTCTTCTTGGTGCCGGTGTAGACAATGGGAGGATTCTCGAGGGCCGAGGCGCCCTCGTCGACCATTTGTTTCATGGTCAGGCCGGTGGGCAAAAGCCTGGGCTCGCTGGAGCCGGGGACCCAGTAGTATATATCTCCGTCGCGGTTGGGCTCGATGGCCCAGACGTAGTGATCGATGAGGTTGTAGTCATCGTCGAGGTCGGAGGCGTTGAGGCGGTAGTGCTTTGTCTCAACCATGGACTGGTCGACCTCGAGGTGCCAGCGTTGGGCGGCGGTGCCGCGGTCGGTAGCGTAGAGGTGTCCATCGACGGTCGCCATAAGAACGAAGTCTTCTACTTCCCAGTCCTTCAGACTCCGCGCATGGTGCTGCGTAGAGATCCCGTCGCCTCCGACGCGGGAGGCGATGGGTCGATGTCCAGAAGGAGGTGCTCGCACGGACTGAGCCGGAGCCAAAGTTGCGACGGCGCTCGCATCGTTAGGAATGATAATGTTGTTGTCGGTGTTAGGCCGACGGTGGTGTCGTTGCTGTTGCTTTTGTTTTTGTGCTTGTGCTTGTGGTTGTGGTTGGTTCGAGGTTACGGGGTTTCGGCGCCTCGGAGACTCGACAGCATTGTCGGCCTGGATGATGTTGGTAGCGGCCCAGTTGCGGGCGGCGGCGTCCGGGTGGACATCACGAATGGCCTCATGCCGACTGCTACCGGCAGCGGGGTGATGCTGATGGACTCGGTGGATCTGAGCAATGGGCTCGAATGATTTCCGTTGCTGTTGTTGCTGCTGCTGATGGGGTTGTGCATCGGCCAGGGGAAGGCATGAGATGACGAGGACCGCGAGTGCGAGGAGGTAGGTCCGCTGACGAGCGACGTGCCTCCCTTCACCTGGAGGCCGTCGCAGCATGATAAATATGTTGTGGCAGGAGGGAGGGGTTCACATCAACGCTTCCCGGAGTTTGTCCAAGAGCAGGCGAGACATGGAAGCAGCTACGGCCGTCGTGATGGTTGTGGTGGTGGTGATGGTGGTGCTTCGAGGGCGGGAACCGACCATGTGAATGTGGGTTGGGCTGGCGAACTAAATCGGAGCCGCCCACAGATGCAAATGTGGTCTGGTATCCGTACACTCACTACACGGCGTGTGGAGGGCCGGGTGTGGATGTGGCAATGGACAGAGGCTGGTGGTTTGTGGATGATGGGATTTAGTGATGCACCTTAAAAGAGGGTGGTGATGGGTTTTTGGGGAGGATGGAAAGATGGAGATGGAGATGGAGAGCGGGAGGAGGAGCAGCTCGTCGGGACCAGGTGGTTTTGCATCTCTCGCTCTCCGGTGCTCTCGTTTTTCGGCCCTGTCAGTTCGGGTTTTTTTTTTCCATCATTTTTCTCGGGCTGAAGCGCAGGCCACCCCCCGGGGGAGGGGAGGGAGCGGCAGCCAGCGGACAGTGAACAAGCCAGCCAGCCCAGTGCCAACGCCTTGCCATTGTCAGCGACAACGTTTACGAATAGGTCGGTACATCGTCCGTACTACGTGCCTGGTGGTGTACCATGTACACCACCCACACACCACCACCACCACCACCACCACCACCAGACGGCTTGTGGGAGGAGGAGGCAAGGGAAGCTAGACTCGGGGCATTTGAAAGCACAGTGCAAACTTTTGAAAGGGAGGTCTGTACTCGTACTTTGCAAGGCCTTGTCGCTTCATACCATCGCAGCTGGCTGGGGTTCCCTTTGCGCGGACACCGAAAGGGGGGATAATGGATTAGGGGAACACAGGCTGTGTGGGTATTTGCTGTACCCCTTGGGTGGGCAGGCAAACCACGGTCGGTAAACGCAACTGAAAGTATACAGTGCACGCTGTGCCGCAGGAGCTTGGCCACTGTCGTGCCCGCCAATCCCGCCAAGCGAGCCCCATCATCCGTTCTCCAAGCTGGCCGGCCACTCGCTGACTTGTCTGGGTAGTATCCACCAACTCGTCCCGCTTCCTCGCTGCGCTGGAAGTTGGAACACGACACACAGGACGCCCCTTGGGAACCTCAAACTGTGGTAAACTAAAATCGCGGGGGTTTGGCCAGCCAAAGCAGAGCACCACCACCACCATCACCACCAAACCAGCAGCATCGTCTTCCAAACTCCGTGGCAGCGGGGAGAGCGGGATTCTTTGTAGAGCAGCCAAGGCAAGGTACGTTTGACTGGTGATCCACAGCATCATGCCGCCAAGACGACGGTGACGAGGACTCGCACAGCGCTGAGCAGTGAGTGGCACATTCATTGCAAGCGAACTGTTTTCCATGAGCCAGATTATCAGGGTCTTTTGGGGTTCTCGACTCCTCGTCACATTAGGGCTCCGCGTACCGAACCCTTGTACCAGCCTTCCCCTCTCCCTAGTGTAGTGTAGACGCGCGCGCCGAGTCCCAATCGCGATGCTCATTGCCCAAGTCGCTTAGCGGCCGGTGTCGCAATGTCGCAGTCGCACCAGTGCCCACAAGGTTTAACAAATGGTGTAAGCTGACACGAGGCCAGCACGGTGCGCCTTTCAAGAGTTCTTGGGTGTTTGGGTTGTTTGCCATCGGAGGGGGGGGGCTTCTGCGACGGCGGCTGATCACGGCCTGCGTGTGTGTACACGGCTGGGCCTGGTTTGACTGTACGATGTACACTCGAACTCGACTTGGACCTCCCCGAACTCCCTCGAGCGGGAGCCTTGATGAGTCGCGGGAGCTAGCAGCAATGGCATGTGCCTGCAGAACATGGCAGTCCGATGTGGTTGGCTGTACATCGTAGCCTACTGTACTTACGGATTCCTCCTCGTCTTGTTGTTAGCCGAATCGGAGCCAACCCACGTCCGACGGCCCGTCCAAGGAGCGAGTGAGACCGTCAAGCAACGGGCCCGAGTCTATCGTCGCTGATGGAAACGCTCATCGGGAAGATCGTGCTCTCATAGTGTAGACATTACGCAGCAGGCAGTGTCCTCCTCCCCTTGCTGACCAGACGCTCTTGGGTAATCCACCCCCCTTGCCCCCCTTGAGTACCCGCTATTCAACCGTCAGACCGGGTGTTCCTGCAGCTTCTTCGTCACTGGTCCGGAAAATGGGAGGCTTGGTCATCGTAAGCATTCTTTCTGTCCGCCGCCGCCTACACACAGTGTACGCACCGAAGAAGCAAAGGTACCTAGGTAGGTGGGTATGTACCCGTAACCAGCTCGCCACCCACCCCCTTCGATGCTTGTCCTTCATTGATCAACCTCTCTCGGGCACGCAGGCATGGACACGGCAGCGCTCGTCACGACCGCCAACGATGGGCTTCCTCAACCTTTCCGCCGGCGGTTGATCTCTGGGACTGGTTCTCCTCAGTTCTACGATGTACATTGGTGGCGTCGATCAGCCATCTTGTTCCTCTGGAACCTGGCAAGTGACAGGTCGCGCCATCCTAGACACGCCGCTGTCCCTCACAGCTTGAGTTTCCTACGATGTACGCAGAACAGATACAAACCCTCCAAGCCTTTCAAACGAACGGCCTCCTCCCTTTGATATTCGTAACCTGCTCGTTTTCCCACAGCCCTTGCTTCCCCGGGCCTCGCTTTCTTTCTCGCAACCATTCTCAATCCTACCCGCACAGTCTGAGTCCGAACAGCAAGCCGGAGGAAAAAGTCTACAAGTATCCGTGTCTGTCTCTCTTCTTCAACACCCGCCTGCCGACCCCTCGCGGAACATTCCAGCAAACTTTACTTCTCGAATCTCCTCGAGATCGTCATTGTGCCCGTGCGTCGCTGTACTGGCAACACGGACGGACGGCATGGCGCAGCCCACGACTCGGCATACTTTTCAATCTGCAGTACTAGCACGTCTCATGGGTACCCTCTATAACCCCCCCCCAGGACAAAGGCTCCGCTGTCAGCATTCGAACCCGAGGAGATGAGAGATTGTCTCGGTACAAACAGTTGTGATACACTGATACTCGACGCCGCCCGCTGGGTTACGCAGCCATCTCGCGATAGTTCACTCCCGCGTCCTCGTCCGCAGGCCTGCCTCCGCTCCTGGCTCCTAGATCCGAGTGCCCGGCCAACCCGTCGGTGTTGCGGGATAACAGTCCAGAGCCCCCGGCCGAGGGGCGGGATCAGGTATAATGTATGTCTGTATCCGTATGTGCGAATGGGATATCAGGCTCCAGCCTCTCAGGGCATTCCCTGGCTCCGCTGCAGGCCCCTGCCCCCTGTCGAATGCTCCGCGCCCAAACTATGCCGGGGAGGGGACCACTCAAGTCAAGGGTTGAGACGCAAAGACGGTCTCGATGTTGAACCCGACCTCCTTTCCAAGTGCTTCAGCTCATGAAGTACCGAGTATCAAAAGAGAGAGAGAGAGAGAGAGAGAGAGAACAAACCGCCTATGCGGCCCGTAATCTCGACCCGCCGCGATATCAGTCCATTGCGAATTGGCGGGCCACTTCATTTCGAAATAGCTTTGCTGCCCTTGTTTGATGCTGCTGCGCCCTGTCGCCGGGGGGGTGGGGGTTCCGCCGCCGTTGCTTGAGTGTTGACTCCTCCATCCATCTACGAGTAGATGCCTCCATCCCACTCGGAACCCACATCCGAGTCCTATGGCCCGATACCCAACTTGGAATTCGCGGCTGATTCGCGGCTGATGAATGGCAAGGGAGGAACTTTCCAACGCGCACCAGTCGTTGGTTAGAAGTTTAGAACCTATGTATACAGACCGCGCTGCACGTCATTTCCTCTCTGCCGCTTTGCAATTGCTGCCCCCAAATCTGCCTCCCTTGATCGCCAACGGACCAACGGTCTCGATTCCGGTTCCAGTTCCAGTTCCAGTTCCGCTAAAGGGCGGCGGGGGCGGACGGACCTGACCCGGGGACGTGTCGGATCGGCAGATGATCGTCGGCATGCTGTATGATACGCAATGGTTGCGAACGTACGACTTCGTGTGGTTCAACGTCAACGGACACTGACTCGAAATCCCGCCAGCGTAGGGTCATTGGCCCCAGCAATCAATATCTCGGGTTTGAATCATTATTTCGTTTCTATGGATGTGTGCCGCCTTTGGCATATCTAAAATGCGCCCCTCCGTCGCCAATGTGAAACTCCAATGTCCGCTCCAAGGTATTAGTGGTGGTGATGAGCCGGCGCCTATACATGGAACCTCTCAGGCTCCTGGCGTATTACTTGGCCCTCCCCGTTCAATATAGACAGCTGAACTCATTGCTCTCCGGTTTTGCGCCTTCTCGGCTTACTTTTTGCCCCCGACAGTCGCCTGGACTTGTCGCCCATACCGGCTTGCCTTTGTAGGCACACCGTTCTCTAGCAACCCTTGCCGAGATTGACGGCTAGAAAGGAAGGAGTCAGCAACCACCGTCTTCTAAAGGGTTCTCGGGGTCCGGGCGAGCTTACCATTGGCGAACAGGCAGTAGGTGTCTGCGTGGTTCAGGTTGTCCTTTCCCGCGAGCGTCTTCATGGCATCGTAGCCGTAGACGCCGTAGTCAAGGGTTCCCTTCATCTGGAGCAAATGCGTCATCTCGTGGAGGCTACACGATATGTTGTTAGTCAGACCCTCCGACATCCTGGGGATCGTTATGATTTCTGAGACATCTACTTACGTCGTCGTGGCCTGGTCCTGTCCGTGGCAAGTCTGACTGAGAGGCGGGAGCGCGGAGAAGTAGAGAGGGCAGTTGACCATATAGTTGAGCGCGGGCACCGTGTAGGCCAGCACGCCGGGCGAGCACGACTTGTAGACGTCGCCGCAGTATTGCATGGACACGCCCCTGGTGCGGCTGTTGCACTCGACGGCGACCTTGTTGAAGACGTCGGCGACGATCTTTTTGGCGGCCGGCGAGGCCGTCTTGAAGTACTCTCTCATCCTCGCGTCGTCCTTGGTGGCGTTGGCGGCCGCGCGCGAGAGCCTCGCGCACGTGAGGAGCGCCGTGTTCACCGTGTTGTTCTCGACGCCCTTGCAGTCCGACTGGACGATGGTGCGCTTGATGGACTGGTGGAAGGCCATGCGGGTGAGCGCCGCCTTCTTGGCATCGACGTCCTTGATCCGGAGCGTGTTGCTGCTGATCGGGATGGCGCCGATGATCTCGGTCGTGCCCTCCTTGGCGAAGGGGATGCCGCTTTGGACGCTGAGGTCGTAGATGCCACCGTCACCGAGGTCGTGCATCTCTCCAAAGTCAAACTTGATTTCGATCGTCTGCCCGCGCTTGATCGTCTGGAAGGCCTCTTCCGTCATGAGGTCCTGCGGGGCGATGCGCAACCGCACGCCGTCAAATGATAGTCGGGTCTCTATGGTGTTGTTTTCGGGTCAGCCCCTTCCCCCCCCCCCCCCCCNATATACACAAAAGAGGACTTACGGTTGGAGTAGACAGCCACCTTTTCAACCGCGGCCTTGTCCAAGATGGTACCGGGGACGAAGACTTTGATGGCCGATTTGCCCGCGTTTGTCAGGGCGATCTTGACGAGCGTGTTGCCGGCGCCGCGGATGAGCTTGGCCTGGAGCGGTTCGTCCCTACCGGAGAGTTCGATGGGGTTGGCGCTCACGATGGAGGCAAGAAGAGCGAGAATGGTGAAGAACTTCATCTTGACTTGCGAGTCGGCGACGGTGAAGCGTCGCAGGGAAAGGGGAGGGTGGGGGGGGGGGGNGTGCTTGATGGTGATGATCCGAAACGAAACTCATCGACAGGGATGCGATTGGACTCGTCTTTATATCGGATGGGACTCCAAACAACCGAGCCAGCCGTTCGGCCAACGATGCTAGACGGCTTGGCGTAGATCTCGGATCCCAATCCGGGGTGAGAGAAAATCAGAGCCATCGGGAACCAAGCCACGCGAATTGGCTGTCTCGAGGAGTGGGAGCACCAAAGAACTCCTGTGGACTAGAGACCCTCTGTCAAAGAGACCATCCCAAACATTCCGACGACGGTGGATGCCCTCGAGCGGCGGGAGGCTCTTGCCATCGTCACGCCACAGAAGTCAACAGAGGACAGCCAATGTGATCAACAGGGGAAAGTCTGGAGGGGCGGGTGTACCGTATCTTCAGGGAAACCATGAGAAGAACCGGCGATAGGTGTAGTATACGAAGGATGAGGGTTGGGGTCCTCGGAACGGTAAAGACGTCCAGCCCGGGCTGTCTGGCGAAGCAGCAACAGGTGCAAGGAAGGGGGAACGCCTTTGGTTGCACGCCACAAGGAACAAATGCGGACGCGCCATTGAGGTCGAAAGCAAGCCGTACGCCGCCACGGGGACCAGACCTCACCCTGTGTTCGCCATCCAGACCGTCTGTTGCTCATGCCAAAGGCAGTGTGGTGCCGTACGTTAAAACTACGGAGGCCGACAGACACCCAGCCTAGCCGGTGGGGACAACCTTGCCAAGATCACCAGCCACAGTTGCCGATACCTCAGTCGCAATATGATCTGCGGAGCCAGTGTTGGTACCGGATCTGGCCTCTTGGGCTTTAGGCACCACCGGGAGGGGGGGGGATGGGGCCTTCGTACGCAAACAGCCTCCGGAGTCGCGGGGATAAAGAACGGCAGAAGAGGACGTCGGGGCCTGCAGCCTCTTCCGCCGCGCCAAGGGCACGAGGCCTTGCCGCAAATCCCCTAGAGACAAGGAAATCGAGTGAGACAGGCGTAATGAGAGTTCAGCCTAGGTGGTTTGCAGGACATGCCCTGGCTGCCGTGGGTGAGACAGGGGACCTTGGTCTTCATAATGAGAATGCTGTGAGGGTTGGTTCCTCCCCGTCGTGGATCCCGAACCCTGGCGAAGCAAGTGAGACTGTCTGTGATCATCAAGGAGTCTGGAAACGTTGTTCACGCTTTTGAGCGTTCAACATGACATTGGCAGCAAGACGGATGCAGCACGGAAGCGGTCTCGGCCCCCGGCCGGTGGGTGGGTGCACGGACCGCCGGGCGGAGAAATGGGTCGGTCTACCGTACGGTCCGTACCAAATCGTGGTCTCGGCGCCGATCTCCGGATCTTTTCTCCTCCGCCACTCATCTTCCACAAGAGATTCAGTGTCGATTGGCGCTCACCATCGAGGAGGAGGGGGAGCAGTGGTGAGAGACGGACGGTTTACGGCATGGCGCATCATTCTTTTAATGCCAAGTGCGGAGTCTGCCAGTCTTCGGCCGAGATATCGACACGCTTCATTTCAAACAGGTTGGCTAACGATGAGGTGGCGTACCGGATTCAACCCACTTTACCAAGCTCGAGAAATTCTGATCTTCCAAGAACCAGACCACAGCTTCCATCGGTATACCACCACACGGCGTTGCTTGGCGCCGCTGACAACTTCAACGAAAAAGTATAATGCGAGGCCTCTGAATCGTAGCTTCGATCCCAGAGGAACGGAACCATTCTCGCGTGGCTCTTTCTAAACCACGACGGCAATCGCTCTTTTCAGGACTAGTGTGCGCGTGAAGTGAACTCTTGAAGGTTCGCTCCGTTCTCCCCACCACGTTGATATATCCTCACAAAACACTTGCGACCAAGGGATATTGCCGCAACGTGGGAAATCCGCATTCATTACATTGACGTCATCCGGCATCTTCCATGCCACTTACCGCCTTAGGAAGCTGTTGTGTCTTGCGCACCTGCTGCCTGCTCCCGACCTGTCCAACTCGACCAGTATCTCGACATCGGAACGTCTGATGTTTCCTCAACGTAAACACTTCAAAATCGATCGACAATTCCATTCTCACCCAAAAGCATTCCTCGACACCATTGGCAAGCTTCATGAGCAACCTGCCAGTACGCAGCCTGTATCGCCCCATCGTCTTCGTCGTTGTCATAATCCTCATCCTCACGTCCTGGAACCGCAACGGCGCCGACCGAGACACCATGGCCCAACAACAGAACCACCCCGCCGGCGCCGTGCTATCCAACCTCGCCGTCCGCATCCGTCAAGCCTCCACGTCCCCTCCAACGCTGGCGCTCTCGGTGACCAACAACCACGACGCCCCGCTCACCATCCTCCGCTGGAAGACCCCGCTCGACCCGCTCGCCATCCAGCTCGGGGTCCTCTCCATCACGCCCGAGGGCAAGAACGAGCCGCTCGAGTTGCCCACCGTCGAGCTGCGACGGATCATGCCGCCGCCGCCGCAGGACCTCGTCACCCTCCAGCCGGGCGAGCGCAGGGAGCAGGAGGTGGTCCTGAAGGAGCCCATCGTGCCGCTCGGCCAGCTCGGCAAGACGGCGCGTGTGGCAGTCAAGGGCAAGTGGCAGACTGTGTGGCCCACAACGGCGGACAAGCTTAGCCAAGAGACTATCGAGAAGCTGCAATTCGGCGACGGCGTCTTGACGGGTGAATTCGAGAGCGAGGCGGTTGATGTTACTACTTCGTAAACGGGGGAGGGTCCGAGCCAAGCTAGACTCCGTCACCTCGTCGCCTCATTACACCAACAAACACATGCTCTCAAGCTTGACGCTTTGCTCCCCCCTCCTCATACCAGTAACCCTCGAGTGATATCTCACTGCGTGATGCTTACCCACAGCATCCGTCTGCCACACGTGAACTGCATGGAAAACGCGCTTCGGCAACGTGGGCATAGCGTGATTCGCGGAAACTGACCACTCAGGTGGAACGCCCAGTCACGTCGTTCTGGGATATACCTCAAAAGGATAGGGAAGATGTCAAAATAGTATGTCTTGGACGAATGCGCTGTTGTCCAAAGTCGCTAGATAGGCTGGAACCCTATTGTCTAATTCCTTCATGGCTGACTGGGCTTCCCCGGGCGAATCGGCAAATCCAAGCCCCTTGGTCTCGCGACTCACTGTCGAGTCCAGGTCAAGTAAACCCGATCTTCAGGAAAATGTTTCACAGTCCCGAGTTAATTCCAAAAGGGCCTCCCCTCATCGAGAAACTGCCGTGAACCAAGGTACTAAATAGTTTATGCCCAGTAGCTCCGGGGATGCTGTAACCTTTCCGGATGACCAAACTACTTTGGGTCACAACACCGGGCCCCAATAGCATAGACTCGGGGAGAGACACAAGTGCCACTCGAGCCACCGGCCCGCCGTGCCCACGCGTGCGCCGGTCTACGACGCATCACCCCAGCTGCTACCTCCCTCTTCGCCGCGGCGCCACAAGCACATGGACATCCAAACCCGGACTCTTCCTCGTGTGGGCCACGTTACCATCGCGTGAGGAGCTCCTCTCTATCGCACGACACCCCTTTTCAAACATTTGCCATGAGGTCGTGAGACGGAGAAAACTTACTTCCGCATGCAGAACTGGATCACGTCTCTGTCCGTCGGCTGAGGAACCCAAGTTGACATCATAGTGGTGAAGTATAGCGGGAAGATAGTTCAATCAATAGACTCGAACAGCCATCCCGAAGCATCACAAACGAGGCGCTCTACCCTTCGAAGCACGGCCGCTCCTCGGGCCACGATGAACGATTCGATGTTCCAGGGCCCTTCGAGTTCTGCATTCATCCCATTCACACACGGCTCCCACGTCCAAGGTGATTGTAGATGAATCCAAAGACCCCCAAAGATGGTTGAAAACGATCACCGCCCTCTCCTGCGTGTCCAAGCCTTCAACTGCCGGGCTTGGAAGAGCGCGGTCCGGACCCTCCTCATGGCGTAACATTTGCTGATACATGGGCTCTTACTGCCCCCAACCGTCGAGCACAGGGTTCGCAATCGTCTACAAAAACACGTTGGACGATAATGGGCACATGGGGGGGAAGAGCAACCCCCCCCCCCCCCCCCCCCCCCCCCCCCCCCCCCCCCCCCCCCCCCCCCCCCCCCCCCCCCCCCCNACCATCTGTTACATTGGTCATTGCAACCAGCAGAGCTTTCCAGTCTTGCCTCCAATTTGTCGGGGACATCGACGGCTTTCAATATGTGAGCTACAATAGCGACCGGAGGAGCACTGCCACGATGACGTTGGTCGTATCGAGAGGCCAACACTGATGAAATATTTCGCCTACTTACAAACCATCCAGATGTTTACAGCAATCACAAAACATGGGAACGAGCATCGTCGACGATCTCGAAACATCTCAGCCGCGGGGGTGGGTTGTTATCAACCTTGGCGGAAATCGCCCAGCCTAGACGCCAAAAAAAAAAAAAAGAAGGGACGTCGTCAAGTTGTTTCTCGACAACTACATACAAGATAGCTTGTGGGGAAGCACGCGTAAACAGCGATCGTCGTCTGTGTTTTGCGTTTTCCCCCCTCGGACCATACTCCGTAATCCGGTCCCCTCTCTTTCGGACCTCGGGCGATGGATGCTACGGAAGGCACGGAAGTCATCTCGGTTAGCAAAATCCACAAGCCAAGACCAGAGGACACTAACTCCCTGTACCCATCCGTCAGAGATACCCCCGTTCCTCCCGTACAATTTTACCATCAGGTAGGTAACCGGTCATTGATCCGCGGACCGTCGCGTACCCGTGGTCACCCCGCAGTTTACAGCCTCTCTCTACCTCTCTCCCCGCGATCTGTATCACTTCTCGCCAACCTTCAGCTCGCGTGCCGTCTTCGATCCAGCGCCGACTCCAAAGGGTTCACGTCTCGCTGCCGGGCGACTAGTATTTACTTAGCAACAAGGAACCTCAGCAACGCAATCTTTAGGATAGGAATGGGTACGCACCACATTTGATCTGGCAATTTCCCCTTCGCGAAACATTTGGCAAGTTCAGATGTTTGTGGCCGGGATGCCCGGAAGCTTCCGCTCCATGCTTTCTTTATCTTGTCTCTATGGATTTTCTATCCACTTGGTACTGGTATAAAAATGCTAACGCCTTGCCAGCGTTCAACCCGACGCTCTTTACCCGTTGTCCGGTCATATTGACACCCGCGCCCCTGTCTGGGCGTTACCACGGTGTCCTGCGGAAGCCCGCGCATTAACGAAACGTAGCGAGGCTCAGGACTCGTACAAGTTGAAGACGATAGTCTGACCCTGGACCGATGCATGCGAAAGAGGCCATCTCGGACCGGCACTTGAAACGAATCCACCATTACTTTCTCTCTCTTCCAACCATCATCTAGGACACCTCGCCCTTGATAGGGGGGGTGCCAAGGCCGTTGTGGTTGCGGAAGAACAAGACGCCCTTGCCATCGCCATGAGCCTCGGCGCTAGGCTCAACCCACTGGCACATACGCGCAGACTTGTACAGTGCCTTGATGAAACCAACGGGACCATCCTGAACATCGGCACGGTAGTGCTTGCCCATGATGGGCTTGATGGCCTCAGACGCCTCGTCGGCGTTGTAGAAGGGGATGGTGCTGATGTAGTGGTGGAGGACGTGGGTCTCAACAATGCCGTGCAGGAGGTGGCGTCCGACGAAGCCCATCTCGCGGTCGATAGTGGCGGCGGCTCCGCGAACAAAGTTCCACTGGTCGGCAGTGTAGTGAGGCAGGGTAGGGTCGGTGTGCTGGAGGAAGGTGATGGCCACTGCAAACGGTCAGTACATGTTTATGAAGTCGAGAATCATCATCTGATGGGACGACTAACCGAGCCAATGGTTAACCCAGAGGTAGGGGATGAAGTACCACACCAAGAGGTTGGTCCAGCCGAACTTATTGCCGAGAAGGGTCAGGATGCTGATGGTGATGGCCAAGCCAATGTCAGACATGACAATGAGCTTAGCGTCCTTGGCCTCGAAAATGGGGCTGCTGGGATTGAAGTGGTTGACACCACCGCCATAACCGTTGTGCTTGCCCTTGCCACGGCCCTCGCGCTGACGCTCGTGGAAGTCGTGACCCGTGACGTTGGTCATGAGGTAGTTGGGCCAGCCAACAAGCTGCTGGGCGATGAGCATCAGGAAGGTGTAGATGGGCGTCTCCTCGGCCAGCTCGGCGACCTCGTGGACCAAGCGGCCGGCGCGGCTGGCATGCTGCTCGCGAGTGCGAGGGACGAAGACCATATCGCGCTCCATGTGGCCAGTGGCCTTGTGGTGCTTGCTGTGAGAAATCTGCCAGCTAAAGTAGGGGACGAGGAGAGCCGAGTGGAGGACCCAGCCAACGGTGTGGTTCAGTGTCTTGGAGGGCGAGAAAGCCTGGTGGCCGCATTCGTGGGCGATGACCCAAAGACCTGTGCCGAAGAGACCCTGGAGAACGGTGTAGACGGCCCAAAGACCAGCACGGGCTGCCTTGGAGGGCACATACTCGGGGGTAACAAAGTTGTACCAGATGGCGAAGGTTGTGGCGAGGCAGAGAATGTCCCGGGCGATGTAGCCGAACCCCTTCAGGGCAGAACGCTCGAAGCAGTGCTTGGGAATAGCGTTGTGGATGTCCTTGATGGTAAAATCAGGAGGGGTGAACTCGTTGCCGTACGTGTCGAACAGCTTGCCATAGTTGGCCGACTTGGGGGCAGCATCGTCCGAGGCCATCGAGGAGAGGGAGGTGGAGGAAGCCGAAGGGCGAGGGGAGTCCAGGGGAGAGGCGACGGCAGTCGAGGGCACCGAAGCGTCCGTCTCGGCGGTGGTCGAGGTGACGGTGCGGCGCAGGACGGGGTTTTGAGCCGCCGGCGTCGAGGAGGTGGTGAAAGCCATGGCTAATGTGTGTGTTTGGCCTTGGTATGGACGATAGCTCGAGTGTTTGTATGTGGTGGCCTCGGTGTGGCGAAAATCACACTCAGGAGGAACTATGGACGAGTTCCAATGCTGGCCCTTGGATGAAGACAGAAAGGAATACCAATTGGGTCGCGGGGGGGGGAGATAAGACGAAGGCGGAAGGAAGGGGGGAAGGGAGGGGACTAATAAACGAAGCAGCACATAGGGGGAGATAAATAAGACAACGGTCGGTGTCGGGTCGTGGCGGAGGCGACAAGATAAAATAGGTAGCCAACGCCGGGATGGGACCCGTTGCTAACTGAAGGGATGGTACAGAGTAGTTGGTGTTGGAAACAGTCCGTACAGCTAGCACCTAGGTGGGTAAGGAGCTACCTAGGTACACATGGAGAATCGTAGCAAGTGGCCGGTCAGGTACCGTAACGGATGGTGAGTGGTGTGAAGCACTGAGGCGATCCCCGTCGTGACAAGTAGTGTGCACGTAAAGCCAGGTGTGATGTCTGGTATCTTGGGAGGCGAATTTGTGGTGCTGGTACTTGGTGGTTGGCTCGGCCGTGGTTAATGGAATTGTGCCGTTCCTCGGTTCCCACGTCTCCGTTTTTGTTGGGGACGAACTGGAGAGAAAGAGGGACGACGGCACGAAAAATAGCTTGTGCCTCTACAGGTACCTATCAGGCCGCGGGGGTTTTGTGCAGGGCACGGTGCAAGGGGGAGGGGGGAGAGGGGCAGAAACGGGAAAGAGGCAGACGAAGTGGCCTGGCAGGGGTGTGTATAGCAAGGTCAACGTCGAGAGTCCTCTCCCGTGAATCCGAATTTGCTGTTGGATTTTTCTGCTGGGCCTTCTTGTCTGCCGTTGATGTTGATTGCGTTGATTGCGTTACCCCAGGGCCCACCAAGGAGGGAGGACGATGAGGAGGCGATAAAGTCGAGGTGCAAGAACGCAGCGTCTAGTTTCTATGTGCGAGTAATGTATCTTTTCTCTCTTGCTTCCCCTTCTTGGCCTGTAACATGACACCCACACTGGTGTTTCTCGAGACGTGGCAGCCGGACGGAAGGGACTACCGGGGCTGGGTCCCTCACTCTTGTTTGCAAGCCAGGAGTGCCCAGAACCAGGACGCGGGCTATTGGTGAAGTCCCAATGCCATTGATCAGCCGTTAATAAGTGACCTGGGCAAAGCATAGTGCGATGCTGCTCTCAGTAAAACCCCCCTTCGTTACCTCGGAAGGTGTGCCTGCTGCTGCTGATAATGACGTTTCCAGGTGACCTTCCTCAAGTGATGGTCAGCGTGGACGCATCATATGACAGCCGATGCATCAGTCTTCACAAGCCAAATCACGGCATAAAATTCAGAGCATTGAGAAATCTCAAGAACCCAAAAACCCAAAGCTGTTCCTCCTCCCGCTTGGATGGACAGCAAGGAAAGGCCGAAAATGGACAGGGGTCTTGTCTTGGTTGGGCCTTTGAATATTGGGGAAGGCGGCACAGAGAAAGTGCGAAAAGATGGGCTGAAAAGGATTTTTTTGGGACGAGCGGTCTAGAGGGTCTTGGAATGGTACGTACTGGAGTTGATTGTAAGGCGAGGGTTGAGGCAATGTGTTATTCATTCGTATTTCGTACGGATATCCCATCAGCCTATTAAGCGTCCCTCGCTCCTACCTGAGCTGGCAGGCTGGATGTAGTGTAGGTACCTACACTGCGTTTCCTGCACAGCTGCGCCTTGCGTGCTAGGTATCCCTAAGATGGCCGTTGTTCTTGAACTTGACCTCGTTCGTCTTGGTCTGCATTCCCGCACAGTCACAACCACAGACATAGGCACGGGTGAGGCGACCTGAATTTTGTTTCCCTCATCGGGGTCTCCCGCTGGAGGCACAGGTAGCTCAGTGGATATCCGCTGTGGCCAATGCTTGCGTCTAGGCAAGCTAGGGTCGGCCAGGACGACGGTCTGTAGTGTACACGAGGCATTTCGTGCTTAAGGTAGGTAAAGTACGAAGGGCACAGGAAGACGCCAGAGGTTCGATTGAATGAAGAAGGAGACTTGTTGCTTGCTTGCTCTTGGCCTCTTGCTGGGAGTCGGAGCCAAGGAGGCGGGCCCCCCACCCCACCTTCCCTGGCAGTACGGATAGGTACAGAGCACTGTATCACTACTTATCGATACACCTCGAGAGCGCGCACTGATAGTGTACGGATACGGATACAGGTACTCTGTACTCTTCCTGGTCCAGCATCCATCCCACAACATCATTTGCCATTCTTGTCGACACACAACACACGACACACGGCTCATGATCATGCTCTACCCGTCTGTGGTGTGCTGTATCCATACCATACCCTTCCTTCACTGCGCGAACTGCGGGCTACTCTGCGCATGTCCCGACCCACCGCCTTTCGATTCAAGGTTCGGTCGGGTCAATGCCTATTAGCAGCTCGATCGGCCTGTTTGATAGCATCAACTGATCTGCTTACCGTTTCTGGGACCTGCTTTCGGAAACATTAGCAAATATGCCGCCTCTCGCACTGGAGGGCCCGTCGTCGATCCTGAGACATGAGACAGCCTCTGTCAGTGTCTGCTATGGCCTGACTGGGGCATATACTTGCACCCATCATCAGGTCTTCCCGCTCCCGTAGTCTCTGTCGGGTAACACTTACAACAGCGCCTGGCCGGCTGCTACCCTTGCAACAGACAGAAGCCCCTCTCGCTGTCGATTGGCTTCGTCTTGAGTAGCGGTACTGTGTACAACCACACTTACACTAGTCATCCGCCCCCCGACTTCAAGGCGCGACTGACACAACCGGGCGTTCGTCAGTGCATGTGAAGATGGCGCTTGCTCGGGGCGAGATCCAGATCTGTCTAACACGACGACATGGCTGATCATTCAGCCATCTTTGTCCATTGGACTCGCAACCAGGCCATATGGCCTTATGAAGGCATGTCTTTGCGACCGATGCTTAACTTGTGTATGCGGCGGAAAATGATCATGTGACGCGACCGACCATGGCGGGAAAGAGGATGGATTTCCATTCTGCTGACTGAATCTCAGGAGCCAGATCGATATGGCTTGAAGCCAATGCCATACGTACCTGGATTCCCCACGCCCACCCACCGGGTGGGTGTGATGGGAATGGTAGAAGGCTGCGTACCGATGCACGCAACGAAGTGGCTCTTGGTCTGCTTCGAACCCCACGTACGAAGCAACAGAAAGAGAACAGGGCATAACAGACTGGAGCCTCGCAATTGGATAGTGGCGTGTTTAATTCACTTACCCCAGCCAATCGGGAGCAGAGCATACCGCTGACACGGCAGCCAATCATGTACCCCCGCCCGGGGACGGGGTTGAATCTTGAATTGACGCCAGCAATCAACGACGACGACGCCGCTGCCAAACCGTTGAAAAAGATGCATTTCCAGTCAGCAACGCAACCTCTGAATCGCATCACGCTCCCGTTTCCCATGTTAATGGCTGATAATGTCGATAGTGTACCACTCGCAACAAACGAGAGTAGCAGGGACGTATCCATGTTAGACCGACTCGCGGGCAAAGCCGCGAGACACTGCGCATGAAATAAATAAATCCCCTGCTTGTAGAGCCGCGCGCGGGCCCAGAGACCCTGAAACAAGACGAGGTGGGAACGCCGTTTTCTGGAAGCATTGTAGCATTCCAGGGCCCCTGGTTTTTTGTCTTTCTTTTTTTTGCCTGCCTCGCTTCTGTGAAGTGATGATCGTTCACACTCCTTTCTTTCCCCCTTCCTGCTCCCTTGAAATTTTCTGTTGGGGTTGGAATTTTGTTGAGCTGGCTGCTGGTGCTGGCCAGGGCCGGCCTTGTCGCGATGGCAAAGCTTCATTGGTACGTACTGTCCCACTCGCCCACTCAGCTGGTCTGTGCCCAACTGCCCATCGCATCTTCATTGCGGCAAGTTATCGTATTCTATCCATACCTACATAGTACGGATACCTATGTACCACCTACTGGCCAGGCACGCCAGGGATACGCACCTCGGGAAGCCCAGGACTTCACGACGGATATCTTACCTAAAATAACCCGCCCTTCTAAATCATCAACGCCGAACATTGCAAGATTTTGTGGACTGGGAAACGATCCAGACATTGATTGACTTCTCCGGTTCAGCGGCTTTCGTGGGGCCTTTGTACGATAAGACCCCAACGCTGAGGCCATTGAGATTCTCGAGGCCCAATGCCAACGTGCGAATATTCAATTCTCGATCCTTTCATCGCATGGTGTTACTGTAGGCCCGCTGCCGCCGCTGCTGCTGCCGCCGCATTGCTTACGACCCGATTGACAATTATCACATGGCAATTGTCCCACCTTTTGGGTGGTAGTGTACACTGCTGTAGTCGCCCTTGTCTTCAGCAGCGGGGAAAACCCGTCGTGGTCACTGGGCAAGCGAAGACTGAAGAGGTCTGGGGCGACGTTGTTTTGGTGGGATGCCGGAAGCCACAGCCAGTAGGCCATGTTCACCATGGTGATCCATCCTGCAAATCCTGTCCCACCTCGTCATGGTGTCGTGTGGTCCGACGCTCATCCTGCCGCTCACGAGAGGAGCATTCTCATCTCACATGTGGTTTGGGTACATGGTGTACTTCGGGAGGGAAAGGAAGCGATCCGGTCGTGACGGGCACGACAGGCTGCCTCGAGGTCACAATGTTGCCCTCTACCAACCCCTTGCTAGCACCGACGACTGCTGGCTAGCTTTCTCAAGAGGTCGGGAAATGGTCAGTATTGGCGCCTTTTGCTAACAACCACTCCGTTCAGTGCAATTTCTCCTGCGAGGGCAACGCATCAAGCAAGGGCTCGGAGTTGCGAATCACCACATTAGTGGCTGAAGACCAAGGGCATTCCTTGCCTCTGCCACCCTCCCCCGCGTTTTGTCTCGGAAGGCTGGCAGCCAGATCACTTGCCCTAACCTGTTCCGAGGCCCAGCTTGGGGTGGTTTGTTGCCTAACCAGATGGCCGGTTCGCTCGACATCTGCTCGATGGGAGAGGAGTTTTCCTGCTTCTTGCAGGGCTTCCAGCAGATGGCCATGCCGGCGATGGCGAGTGACCGTCATTGGTTCAGCGGTGTTCCGAGTGAACGGAATGGAGTGCGGAGATATCAACGTTCGATTGTTGTTGGTATGACGAGGAACGACGGCTACGGTGATGGCTTTTGTTATGTCACTGGAAAGGGGGGTAAGGACTGTTGGGATCCAATCCACAGTACACGAGTCTTATTGCAGCTCACTCACCCACTCACTCATAAGCTGAGAAGGGTGGTTCCCACCAGCCAGATGAGAGTTTAGTATCCGTATGTTTGTTTTGAAATTCCCATTCCCTGCGATTTGCCACTGACAGAATTGTGGTCTCTGTCTTGATTCTCGCCCCCCCCCCCCCNGAGGATTCTAGTCGTCCAAATCGCCACCCTCACATGGCTCAGATAGTCGCTGTTATCATCAGATGCTATCTGACCTTGTCAGATACGTTTGACCGCTACTAATCTGTAGTACTCCAAGTGGAGGCTTGTGCCATCTTCAGGCAAGCAGGCAGCTGGATCTCCGGGCCACATTCTCACTTCCTCAGCATGTGACACGCCCGTGTTCAAATCTCTTTCCATTGATCTCGCACGTGTTTTCCTTTTACACGCGTCTCCAGGGTAGATCGTCGCGTTGCCGAGCGAGGCGCAAATGGTTGCTCCCGTCATGCCCGTCCCAGAACCCGCGCACGCCGACGCACACCCAGTCCTACGCAAGATGACGGAATCCCGCCTCTGCGAGCAACGAGATTGCGATAGTCTCTTTCGTTCCAGAGTGCGCGGGGGACCTGAGTGAGCCATTCTCGCCCCCGCCACAAGCCAAAAGAGGAAAACTTGGCTCCCGAGCTCGTGACAGAATGTCACCTTCCAACCCGCCTCCCTCCCTCCGCCCCTATTCAGCACGCCCGAGACACCCAACAATTCAACCCCGCGTCTCACCAAGTCCCTGTGCTCAGATATGCCTGTGGGGGGGGGGGACTCCGGGCTGGGCTGGGCTGACGTGTCTTTGCGTTGTCTCTGTGCTCAGCTGGGGTCGGAGTCTCCGTCATGCTGCGGCCGGAGCCATTTTGCCAAAGTGAGGTAAGCGAGACGTTTTCCAACGGACGGATATGCAGTACGAGGGGAAGAGGGTTGGGCGGGGTGTATGAACATTGTATCCATAGAAGACAACTGAGAAGGGGGCGCAAATGGTGACGGCGTCATCTGGTCGGGTATCTCGTGTGCGAAGTGCTGATCGAAGCGTAGTTCCCGCAGCCATAATGTTGTGTGGCTTGTTCAAGTCGACTTCCCTCTCCCGCCCCTCGTTTACCCCTGGTCACACCCACAGAAGCAGCCCTACGTGAGCTCGTCTCTCCGTCCTTCGCGAAGCGGTACCTCGGGGCCGAGGATGGAGCTCGGCGGGAGCAATTGGTGGCAGAGTGGCCGCCACCTTGAACGAAGAGCCCCGAGGGCAGAGCTTTTCAGGAAGCAAGCCAAGTGCTCTCCATCCAAACACTTCCAGTGTGAAGATGTATCTCTAAGAGATCATTACCATTAAGGCCGTGATTCATAAGTTCAGCAACCCCAAAGTTGCCAGCAGGTAATCTAGAGAGTTGTCACCGCCAACGCCGATGCTGTCATCCATGCCATATCGAAATACACACATGACATTCAGACTCCCGTATCCAGAGTGGCCTCACTCACAGAAAAAGAGACAGAAAAAGGGGGTGTATCAATCCACCACCGCGAATCCAAGCCCCTCCCTCGCATCGTCCACGACCCTACCCCATTCCAGCAGCAACCGAAACATGTACACCCTCATGTCCTCCCTCCGCAGTGCCCTCGCCGCCCACGCCCTCCCTTCTGCGGCGATCTCCCGCGCCCTCCGGCCGCCCTCCTCATCGTCCTGGGCCCCAAAGTACCACAGAAGGCCCCCGAGCTCGTGCAACCGCGCGTCGACAGGGACGTAGTGCCGCCAGGCGTGCACACGCTCCCCGAACCACGTCCGGAACAAGCCGGCGCGGTAGACGAGGCTGCGGCTCCGAAGGAAGGGGATGAAGCGCCCGCTGAAACCGGCACCGTCGAGGTCCATCAGGTGAGCGTACTGCCAGTGCTCGCCGAAGGCGACCTTGGACTTGGGAGACGAGTCCCCGCCCCAGAACGTGTCTCGCTGGCTTTGGCAGTCGTCCGTGTGGCATTTCGAAAAGCCGCCCACGAATCCGACGTCGAAGTCCGGTTTGCCATCTCCCGGGGTTGCGGGACCCGGCGGCCCGTCCGCGTCCGGCCGGGCGGCGGGGATGCTCTTCGTCTGGATCGCGTTCGCGGCCCAGACGAAGCGCGCTCGCAGGAAGCCCTGCCACGACCCCCGAGCCGCGTACCCGTCTGATGACGAGCCCCTCCAGAACATGGTGTTCTTCTTCCGCTCCCACTCGACGTCCTCGCCCTCGTCGTACGCCGCCTTGTCGTCGTAGTTCCACGGCGACGGCACGAGAATGTCCGCGAACCCGGACGTCCTGCTCTGGCTGAACACGGGGAATGGAGCCTTGGTGAAGATGGCCGGCGCGGGGGACGCCAGGAACCCGTGAAGATAAGCGAGGTCCGGCTGGTGGCAGAGGTCGGTGGCCGCGGTCCAGTTGGAGACGACGGGGTTCTCGAGGCCCTCAAACAAGCGGACGGCGTGCGGGCGGATACAGTCGCGGCAGGCTTCTCTACGGCTCCACCACCGCGTGTTCCGGGCAGGCGATTTGGGCGGGCAGGACGGCGCGACGAAGTCGTAGTAAATCTGGTCTCGGACGCGGTCTGTGAAGTACGGCGACCGCTCGTGTGGCGACTTCAGGGCGTCACCCTCGCTCCACGCCGGCGGCTTGGAGCTGTCAAAGGCCTTGAGATCGTTGCTGTTCAGCAGCCGCGTTTGTGACTCTGCCGCTGTGGTCTGCAGCTGTTGCATGTCCTCGAACGAGATGGATACGCGAGGCTCGTCGTTCAGGTTGATGGCGAAGTCCATGTCGGGCAAATGCTCTGCAAACCCCTCAATCATGTCCTGCATCGAGTGCATCATCCACATGTGCGACCCGGGCGTGCCCGGCGCGACCTCAACCTTGTCCCCACGGATCCGGATTCCTCCCATGCCGAGCCACGGCACCTCGATGACATGCCTCGTTCGCTGCCGCAGCACATCCGGTGCGACGCCCCAGAAGGGTAGCAAGTCGTCATTGATCTGCGTAAAGTCGTCAATAACGGGCGAGCCGTTGGCCACGGCGTACTCGAACCACTTGTCAAAGTTGGGAGGTGGTACGAGGCCATACCGGCGACGGTACTCGCCGACGGCGCCCTCAAGCGTCATGCTCTGGTTCGCTCTTGCGATCCAGGCATCGGATTCGGCGTTGGCGGCGGAGAGTAGGTCAGGGAAGGAGAGGGTGTCGGAGGAGGCAAAGTCCGGGTACAAGATCAGGTAGGTCGCGCACAGAAGGCCGACGAAGATCACGTACCATCCCGTGAGGAACCGCATCAGGCGCGGGTCCCCTGATGTTGCGCTGGATGTGCTGGCGATATCCTTCTCATAGCGTAGGAGTAGACCCACGCCGGCTATTGTGAGGCCGCCAGAGATCATGTACACCAGGGAGTCGTCCACGACCGACGAGGTCTGCAACATGCGGATCAGGTGATGGGCGTACACCCCGAAGGCCGTGACGATCACGGCCAGCGTGCCGGGGTGGATGTCGCTCGCGACGTAAAAGGCGGAAGTGACGGCGGCCGAAGCGGCGGTGCTGTCGACCAGGAGGTCTCTAGCACCGACGTAATGCAGGTCGAAGGCCCACCGTATGTTCCGGAGGTTGTAGAACGAGAAAGTCGCAAGCACAGCCAAAACGCTGGCAGACCCCAGGAAGAGCCGTGATGCGAAGGCCCAAGCCTGCGGCGCATCGTCCACGGCGTCTTGACGCCATCTCGACAGGCAGACCAACACCACCGCATCCAGAACAACGGCCAGCACTTGTGCGAGCGGGATCTGACGTTCCCATCGGGGGAAGCCCGCTGGGCAGACGGCTCCGGCGGACTGTGAGGAGAGGGCAAGTGTAGTCCTTGCGGAGCATGCCCAGACGATGGCGAGAACGACGTAACGAAAAGAGCCTACGTTGAAGCAGCGTCGCGGCCGTGTTTCCAAACCGGAGTGCTGTTGTAGTTGGATGGCGGTGGGTGACGCTGTCGTGAACAGGGCGACCAGAGCCGGTACGAAGGTCTGTGGCCCAGTTGTTAGAGTCACTCATGCTTCCGAGACGCTCGTCATTTGTACGGTTGGGCGGCACGAACCTCAAAGCTCTCCCACGAGCAGTGGATCGTACGAATTGTGCGCCAGAATAGCAGCGAGCGCAGCACGATGAGGCCTCCGAGGACGAAAGCAGGCGAGGACAAGAAGCGGCAGTTTCGCACGGCGTCGATGCCCGCTTGGAGGTACTGTTTCCAGTCATTTTTCAAGCTTGATGGTATTGCGAGTTGGTATCTCGGGCTACTGATTGGGTCTCTCCTTGGCGGAAACTTCCTGCAACCTATCGCAGTGACGAGACCGGATTCGAAAAGCGTCAGAATGGAGAAGTGGACTGGCCGTTCTAGCCAGTGTTAGTGGCTGTCTCCGAGACGCGAACCAAGGACGCGGATTGAAGCATCAGCAAGAGAGTGAGTGTGGCATCCTACCGAACGCGGCGCTATTGTTGGATCGAGAGGATATCCAGGCGGTACAGGCAAGCAATAAGAAGCTGTAAACGAGGCGACTGTCAGTACAATAGGTAGATAGATAGGCAGCCTATCACGGCGCAACAGTTGTGCTGAGTCGAGGATGGCAAAGCCGACATCCAAGGCGGTTTGCCACGACACCTCAAGGCAATTTGCATGCTGCTGAACGAGGCGAACCAGAAGCCGATGATATTGTGTGTCTAAGACCGCAAGAAGAAGGAAGCCAGGGAGGAAATGTGGTTGTTCACTTACCACGCCGCCAAGATGCCGCCGTACTTCTTCAGCGGGTCCGCCATCGGCCGCGACAAGATGCGCCGTCTTGGCACGCGGAGAGGCGCCCGGAGACGAAACGGGACGAAACGGGACGAAACGGGACGAAACGGGACGAAACGGGACGAAACGGGACGAAACGGAACGGAACAAGTGCTGGCCGTAGGTAGGGAGAGGGAGGGGAGGAGATAAACAGCAAAGTAGGATTGAGAAAAAGAGAAAGGACTTTGGAAGACTATCGCATATTTCCACCCACAGAGGGAGGAGGAGCACGAAACTGAGCGGCAACGAACACAGTAAGACAGGCTGTAGGAGACTTGGTGATGCAAGAATCGGAGGCCTAAGCATAGCCTAGCCACCTACTTGGGAAAATGACAGGAAGCAGGGAAACGGAGGATAAAGGGGACAAACGTGAAAGTCACCAACGGTTCGGCAGTAGTCAAGTTGCTAGCGGACGCCTGATACACATGGTGTTGGTTGTTTGTGCAGTCCGCCCCCTCGGGGGTCAGCCAGAACGACACCGCCATTCCGCCTGCGCCTTTCTCCTCTTCTGACTGAAGTGAGGGACAATGATGCATTGTAGGGTGGTTGAGCTGCATTCCAGGTACTGTCATTGTGCCGTACTGCCGGTCCACTGATACTGCCTCGGGCCTTGTTTTTTTTGTCCGTGTATAATGGAGCCGTTCAGGCTACGGAGTAGGCCAAACCAATGGATCCCTGGCCTGCAGGAGTCTCTTGAATCCCGTATTCGATATCCGTACCTCTGCTGGGAAACGGGGCCGATGTCGCTCGCTACCCTCAAGCTCTACTCACCGTCATCTATGTGTGGTGTCATGCCCCAGGAATAGCAAGCTGTCGTCATGGGGTAGCTTCTGCAACGGCGACATGACAAGCCATTGTGGATCAGGGAATTCTGGCCGCTCTTTGATGGACCATGTTTTATAAGTGCTACAAAAGTGTGGCGCTCTTCCAAGGCCAACAACCACTGGTGAGCCATTGAAAAACCATGGGGGGGGGGGGGGGGGGGGNAGCGTGCGGCCTGCTGCAACGGTAGACGCGTGTGTCTGTACTAGAAAACCAGAAGCGGCCCTGTTTGTTTGTGGAGAAGAGCCGTCGATACGAATACATCATATCTGTATAATGCGGCGGTTGCAGACGACTCATGGTCTATGGAATATGGACATTGCCAGCCGCCCCCCGTGGTACAGCCCATCAATACGTAGTACATTCCGATCCGCGGGCCTGGGTGGACCTGGCACGTTTTTGATTTGGCCCATCACGAAACCGCGGACGAGAAAAAGACGAGACGACAGCCGACGACCATGTTAAGACGAGCTATGTGTTGATGGGAGCGTGCGTCTGGGATTCAAGTTGACCTTGCCGTTGGTTGCTACAAGGATTGACGCAAGCAACGTCAAGTACAAGCCTATCATCATGCACCTAGAAGCAAACTGCCTATGTAGGGTTGTCATAACGTTGTAACTGCCTCTTCCCGTCAACCTGCACAACAGCCGACAGGGCGAATAACTGCATTTCGCCTCAGCGGGAACCCTACCATCAGCAAACTGCCAGCCCTGTTGACACCAATCACCGTGTGAGCGGCCCCGAGCGTTGAGTGAAATTGGTAGTACACTCATGCTCAGCCACTCGACCACACCACCATCACAGCCCAAACAATCTTTGACAAAATGCAGAGCGATACGATGCGATGCGATGCGATGCGATACGATGCGAGACTCATTCATGACACTGCCATTGATTCATCCAGCCCAGGATTGATCCCCTTTTCTATGGTATTGACTTTTGTCTTTCACTTTTAGTCGCCGACCTGCGAATATGACTTTTCTTCTCCTTCTTGACCTTCCAATCCTGCCGGGAACTCCTCCTGTGCTGCCGTCATTGCCCTGTGCCATGAATCAAGCACGCTCCCGTCTTCTGGGGGCGGCGCGGATGATGTCGTCTACGCGGAGAAGAAGCTGCTTCAAAGTTAGTCATTCGTTCCCCAAACCCCGTCCGTGAAAGAAACGTAGCGAGGATCCCGGAAACGTACCTCTGCTGCCTCGCTGGCAGACGAAACCACCGCTCTCTTCAGCTTGTAGCTCTCCACGACACCCAGATCCCGCATGTCGGTGATGCCACCGCCGGGCGTCAGAAGATCCAATCCGTAATTCGTCATGCCGTCGTAAATGGCCTTTCTCAGACGCGCAACGAGCTCGCCAGAGTCGAGACCCGCGTTGTCGGCCAGGATAGTGGGCAACTGACGCAGCGCAATCGCAAAGCTGCTGACGGCCATCTGCTTCTTGCCCTCAACCCGCGTCGCAGCACCCTCAACAGCCTTGGCCATGACCATCTCGGCGCAGCCGCCTCCCAGAGTCGTCCACGGCTCCTTTACCGTCTGTGACAGGACGGCCAGGGCGTCGTGCAGACTGCGCTCCGCCTCGTCCAGGAGCTGATCCGTGGCACCGCGCAGTACAATCGTGCAGGCTTCGCCAGCGCCAACACCAGAGAACTTGATCAGCGTGTCCTCGCCGATAATGACCTCCTCAATCAAATCGCACTGTCCCAGCTTGACCTGGTCGGGGTGATCAAAGGTCGAGGCAATCTCGCCGCCCGTCACTAGAGCCAGTCTCTCGATGCCATCAAAGTCGGCGTGCTCGATGGACATGATACCCGCGTCCGTGAAGAGCTGCTCGGGCCAGTTGTAGATGAGTTGCCTGTTGATGAAGCAGTTGATGCCGTGCGCCTTGATCTTCTCCACCTTGGCCTTCATCTTCTCCTTCTCCGCCTTCTCGAGGTCCGCCAGCTTGCTGGTCGTTCCCACCTTGACGCGGGCGCCAAAGATCTTGATCTTGTCCGTGTCCATCGAAGTGTTGGCCACCAGGATCTTGGCCTTCTCCAGACGCTTGGGCTGGTTGACGCCAATCTTCTTGTCGAGGATGAAACCCTCGTCGAGGTACGAGTCGCTCAGCTTGCCGCCGGCCTTCTTGATGATCTGGATATGGCTGAGGTCCGACGAATTCTTGAGACGCAGCACGGCTTCGCAGGCGAGTTGGGAGAAGTGGTCACGGTCCTGGGCCAGGACCTTGGAGCTGAGGGTTGTGCGGGCGATGGCCCGCAGGTCTTTCCTGAAAGCCTCTGGCGTGTTGCTACGGTCGACGGCGGATTCCTTGAGGGCCTTGAGGGCGGCCTGGCTCGCTATCCGGTAACCCTCGATGATGGTCTGGGGGTGGATCTTCTTGTCGACAAGCTTCTCGGCTTCGCGGAGGAGCTCGGCCGCGAGAACGGCAACCGAGGTGGTGCCGTCACCGACCTCGTCGTCCTGGACCTTGGAGATGTTGACCAGGACCTTAGCTGCCGCGTTGTCGAGGGCGATAGACTTCAGGATGGTGGCGCCGTCGTTCGTGACCATGATCTCGCCGGTTGACCTGGATCTTTGTCAGCTACAGTCGTGAGGGTGGATCGAGGTGGCATGGACAGGAGCAACATCTGTAGGCGGGGGTTTAACGTACGCAGACTGCAGAATCTTGTCCATGCCCTTAGGGCCAAGGGTGCTCTTGACGAGATCGCCGACGGCGATGGCGCCGACGAAGGCGGAGAGACGGGCATTCTCTCCCTTCTCCTCCGTGGTTCCGTCCTCGAAGATTTGTGTCGGGCTGAAGGACGACTGGAGGGGCACAGCACACCTAGTTAGCGACTGAGACTGTTGGGCAGACGAGAGTCTGGCATCAGTTCGTGACGCACCATGATGAATGTGATATTCTTCAGACACTCAGAATCGAGATCGAACGGGTGGGTGACTGAGTTCGGGTGTGGGTGGGGTGCGGAAAGCAGAAGTTGTCTGGGTTGTACGGGAATCCTCAGCCTTGGGAAAGCTTCACCGAGAAAATCGTCGTCGAAATTTTGGGGGGGTTCAGCCTGGCGAAGTGGGGTGCTGCTGGGCAGGAGCTTCTGTGTGATTAGCGAAGCAGAGCTGCTGCGGTGATTCCAGAGGTGTCCATCCTCCACTGTAGCGGTTGCATGTGGCCAGTGCACGCCACCGAGGGGAGACATCTCAGGGAGGTACTTGAGTACCACCTGTAGCAGACACAACACTTGAGGGGGAGCTCCTGAGGGGAGGCGGTCAAGGATCTGCCCGCCATCCTGGCCCTGGCTGCTGGTTCCTGGCAGAATTCAATGTCACGTGAACTGCCAAAGGTCATGGAGTGAGGGGCTTTGTAGCGATACCGGAGCCGGAACAACACGATATTCCAGCCCACACAACGAACAGCTCAACCACCGAAAACTTTCCAAATCGACTGCCAAATTGTGCGTGCGATAGTCGTTTCGCCCCGTCCCACCCCCCGGTTATCTCCCCC
>NWBT01000046.1:187851-203815 GCA_003386485.1 Colletotrichum lentis
AAGTAACGAGGCGCATTTCCAGTTGTCAAAAAAGGCACTGGCCAGCTCCATCATCGCCCGTGTGGAAAATAAAATACAAATAAAAATTCAAAGTCCTGCCTCAAGAGTCTGCCTAAAAAACAGCGCTCCGCAGCCCGGAAACCCTCATCTAAGACCGAAAAAAATCGCGGGGCACTTTTAAAAGAAAGCAACCCAGACCCCACACCTGGGCGGCACCTCTTTTTTTTCCCACCACAGAAGGGCCATCGCAGCGCAGTTCTCACCGAAGAGACACACACCCCCTCCCACCCCTACCGGAAAAATCAATCACGAAACAACCCGCCAACTCACTTCGACTGTTCCTCCCTGACCAGCCGTCGCAATCATGGCGCCTTCTTTCGACCATCTGCGCGAGGCAGATCTCGACGACGACGAGTACGATGAGGAGGAGATCGACATCTCCGACCTGCGCGAGAAGTACGAGGTTCAGCTGGAGCAGGGATACGACACCTTCGTGGTCATCGATGGCCTCCCCGAAGTCAACGAGGAGCAGAAGCCCAAGCTGGTCAAGTTCTTGTTGAAGAAGTTGAACTCTGTTGGGAAGACGAGAGAGGACCTGATCTACATGCCCATGGGCGAGAACGGAAAGTCGCTGAGGTACGTTCGGCCTGGTGGATCTCCGGCCCTGGAACCAACCATTGATCTGGATCCGGATCTGTTCCTGGGTCTTGCATCTTGCTTTTGATGCGGTCCAGTCCGCGATCGCGCACGCAAAAGCGAAGCGGTGATGCTGACAGACAAACGCTCAGATTCGCCTTTGTCGAGTACTCATCCCCCGGCGAGGCTGCCGCCGCCGTTCGTGGCCTCGACCAGGTCCCCCTCGACAAGAAGCACATCCTCCGTGTCAACAAGCTCACCGATGTCGATCGCTACGGCCGCGAAGGCAAGATCCAGGAGGAGTACACGGCGCCCTACATTGAGGAGTTCACCGAGAAGGAGCACCTCAGGTCATTCATGAAGGACCCCAGCGGCCGTGGCAGAGACCAGTTCGCCATGTACCGTGGCGACACCGTTGGCGTTTTCTGGAACAACGAGAAGGACGTGCCCGAGAACATTGTCGACCGTCAAAATTGGACAGACAGCTTCATCCGGTGGTCGCCCGAGGGCACCTATCTCACCTCGGTCCACGCCCAGGGTGTTCAGATTTGGGGCGGCGCCTCGTGGTCACGGCAGAAGCGTTTCCCCCACCCCTTCGTCACCTTCTGCGACTGGTCTCCCTCCGAGAAGTACCTGGTGACATGGTCTGCTCGCCCCATCTCCATCCCCGACGAGGGCCACCCTGCCCTGTCTGTCGACGACGATGGCAAGAACTATGTCATCTGGAGCGTCGAATCCGGCAAGCCCATCCGTTCCTTCGCTAACCTCGACGTGGCCGGCATGGAAGAGGCCAAGCAGCGCAAGCTGCTCTGGCCCGCCTTCAAGTGGTCCGCCGACGACAACTACGTCGCCCGCCTCAACTACCAGACCGGCATCTCCGTCTACGAGCTGCCCCGCATGAACCTCCTCGACAAGACCTCCATCAAGATTGAGGGCATCATGGAGTTCGACTGGGCCCCCGCCAGCCCGCAAAGAGACGGCATCAAGACGTATGAGCAGCTCCTCACCTACTGGACTCCGGAAATCGGCAGCAACCCTGCCAAGGTCGGTCTTATGAGCATCCCCAGCAAGGAGGTTGTCCGTCAACTGCCCTTGTTCAGCGTCTCCGACGCAAAGCTTCACTGGCAGTCCGACGCCTCGTATCTCTGCGTCAAGGTCGACCGTCACTCCAAGTCCAAGAAGTCCCAGGCCACGACGCTCGAGATCTTCCGCATCAAGGAGAAGGGCGTCCCCGTCGAGGTCGTCGACACCATCAAGGACACTGTCATCAACTTCGCCTGGGAGCCCAAGGGCGACCGCTTCGTCATCATCACGACAACCGAGCCCGCCGGCGCCGTCGCCGTCGCGCCCAAGACCTCCGTCTCCTTCTTCTGCCCCGAGAAGGCCAAGGGCAACGTTGTCGGCAACTTCAAGCACCTCCGCACCCTGGACAAGAAGAACAGTAACGCCATCTACTGGTCCCCGCGCGGTCGCTTCGTCGTCATCGCAACCGTCCACAACCAACAGAGCTCTGACCTCGACTTCTTCGACCTTGACTTCGAGGGCGAGAAGCCCGAGTCCGACAAGGACCTGACGGCCAACCTGCAGCTTATGAACACGGGCGACCACTACGGCGTCACCGACATCGAGTGGGACCCCTCAGGACGTTTCGTCGCCACCTGGGCCTCGGCCTGGAAGCACTCTGTACGTCTNCCCCCCCCCCAATGCCAAACCTGGTCTGAGGACCAAACCGAGACTGGACAAATGAACTAACAAGAAGAACGTGCAGATGGAGAACGGATACCACATCTACGACTTCAAGGGCGAGGCGCTGCGCGAGGAGCCCATCGAAAAGTTCAAGCAGTTGGCCTGGCGCCCGCGCCCCCCGACGCTGCTCACCAAGGAGGAGCAGAAGCAGATCCGCAAGAACCTGCGCGAGTACAGCCGCGTCTTCGAGCAGGAGGACATGGACCGCGGCGCGTCCGCCGACCGCGAGGTCGTCGAGGCCCGCCGCCGCCAACTCGAGGAGTGGGTTGCCTGGCGCGAGGACATCGAGGCCGAGGTTGGCGAGGAGCGCGAGGCCCTCGGCCTGCCCCAGGACATCGTCGCCTACCTCCTCTCCAAGAAGACGGCGACCAGCGACGGCGAGGAGCAGACCATTGAGGAGATTGTGGAGGAGGTACTCGAGGAGACGGAGGAGGTTGTCAACTAAAGGCCCGGGGTTGGACCGCAGTTGTTGTCGTTTGTGTAAATGAAGCAGCATTAAAGCAGTTGCAGTTCCTGGAAAAGCAGATGGAGAAGTAGGCAACGGAGGGAGTGAAGAAAAAAGTCATCGAGGGGGCCCGTTACAAGCCCATCCCCAGTTCACATTTTCTGTTCACTGGGGGCGATCGGGCGAGGCTGGGCATTTCGCAGGAAGGTTAATTCATGGACTCGAAAAAGACGGTTTGTTCCGTGTACGTGAGAAACGATGCCTTGTGGGCACTTCACAACAATGCTTCGCAAGCGGATACTCGCGCCGTTTCCTCGATGATGAAGCCTAGTGTGAATTGTCGTTGCCAGCTGGACGTGATTCAAAGCATGGCAACGGGATACCCTGATCAAGCAGCACGTCGAGCAATGAACTGGTTGATGGCATACAGTGGTTTCTTCTACAATACGACTAATGATACGAAAGGGATATCAAAAGGTGATCAACACCTTGAGGTGAGGTGTGCGAACCCCGCTCCGGTTCGCAACGAAATCAAGAATGTAAAGAAGCGGATCGCAAGCGATGGGCAGAAGTGAGATGTCAAACAAGCCCAAGCCCCTTTCCCTTTTGTTTCGTTGCCCATGACAAAAAAAAATGGTCTATACAGGTAAATCTCCTCGATCCAGGGCGTCCCAATCGTCCCGGAGGATAGATATTGTTTTTTTATATCCACAGGATGCCGGAAAGGCCATGTTCCGCATGACCAAGATCCTCGGCGTCCCTATATATCCACAATACAGTAACTCTATTGAGTGTGCCTCGCTTCCCTGGGATGTCCGCGCACTGCAAAACATCCAAGGGCGAATACGGCAAAAGACAGAAGTAGGTTTATGAAAAATGGCAACCCAAGAAAATGCTACAAAACCAGCTCCTACAAAATGACCATCGCGCCGCAGACGCCGGTATCCTTTATACACGCCCGTCGATCGATGACTCAAAGCCGTCAGACCGAGTCAGGCTTGGTTGGAATTTTGTCGTTTGGTGTGTATGTGTGATTTCCCCTGATGGCAGGACCGGTACCACACCGGCCCAGGAGATTAGATATAAACAGTTAGGATCATGTCGTATGTTCCGAAAGCTCAAATATTCATCAAGCGTAAAAAAGGAAGGATGGGGTGGAAAACGGGGTCCGGAGAGAGGGCTTAGGCCTTGCCCGCTTCCCGGACAGCTCGCATCCAGCGGTCCTCGGCGCCGTCATCTCCAACGACAGCCTTGCGGCCGTCCCTGTGGGCGCCACTTTCAATTATCTTCCTGGCCTCTCCGGTAGACTTGACGCCGAGGAGGGCCATCTCGTGGCGCATCAGCGTGGCCACGGCGGCTCGAACTAATACAGCGTCACCCTCGAAGACGTACACATCCCAAAGACGGGCTGCTTCATCCATGGCCAGGTGAGTCGTGCCAAGTCCCATGAAGAAGTTGCCGAGGTACAAGTCCGCATCGCCTTTGGAAATATCCTTGGTCAGGTGCTCGTGGAGTCGGGGAGACTTGACGCTCAGCGTTTGCATGACCAGATTGTAGGCTGAAGCTTTCGCACCGGGGTCCTCCGAGTAGAAACTAAGAGGCAATGGGCGGTTTAGGACATTGGCAAGGGCGATGAAGGTCGCGGATGGCGAGGGAAGATTGAGCAACAAAAGAGCTGCAAGAGTCTTTTGCGATTCGTTAGTATCATCAGTGCCCGAAACAAGGGTTCGTGTTACTTGGAAGTTTGACTTACGTTACACCCCTTGACGTAGCCGATGTCGCTCCTGTACAGCGCATAGGCAAACAAGACGTCGACAAGGCTCTGATGCAGAGGCCCGCCAACTTGGAAGATGCGTAGATCCTGCCAAGTGTGATCAGCCACGTCTTTACGGATGGCCGAGAGCCAAGCTGCTCTCCGAATGTCCTCAGAGTCACCCTTCCTAGCAGCAACTCTCCCCTCAAGCTCTTGAGCTCGGCCGAGGGCGGCATTATACGACTTCCCGGAGAGTCCCAGTTCGTTGCCTATGGCCCTCGCCCAGACGGTGCCTCTGCTGCGGGGAGCAATTCCCTTCCACCACAGCTCGCGCGTTCGACGTTCTCGCACGGCATCAGCCCACCTGGGGATGATATCATCGTCCCAAACCCGCATCAGGTTATCAGCCGTCGTGTCGCGAATTGACTTTTTGGCCTCGCGCGAGACCTCGCGACGTCGATCTGCCTCGGCGCTGCGGGCCATCATCTTCTTGTACTCTCGCAGATGGCGCTTCTCCTCGGCGGGGTCCTTGGGCGGAAGCCATGAGGGCCGTGTGCGGCTGAGAACTGCTTCCTTTTCCTTGGAGATTGGAAGTGGGTCAATCATGATGTTGGTCTGGTGCCGGATCGGAGGGAGTTCAGGCAACGCAGACTTGACCCGAGGCTTCTGGGCGTGTTGCTCGAGGGACTTGCCGTTCCAAGTGTGGCGTCCCGTGGGGTTAGCGGTTTCCGCTGCTTTCTCGCGAACATAGTCCGAGTGCTCTTCGAGCTTCTCCGTCAAGTCCTTGGCGTCGGCATTGAGCTCTGCCAGTGCGAGGTTCCAGCTTCTGGCGCGATTTCTTAGGGGCTCGGGCGCACCATGCTCTCCGATGGACGACAGGGCCGTATCCGACTTCCACGAGGGGGAACGTAAACATCCCGAATCAACGGGAACCGGGGGTGTTCCGTTACCAACACTACGGACCCTTTCTTTTGGCGGTCTGATGGGCGACACCCCGGAGGACGAGGTTGGGCGGCTAGGGGTCCGCTCCTGTCGAGGTCGGGGCGAGATGGGGACATTATCGAGAATGAGACCATCGGGGATATCGTCCGTATCGTCCTCGTCGCACTCCTTTTCCAGTTCCAATGCCGACTTCCGGTCTTGGGTCGACTGCCAGCTTCCCCGTCGGGGCTTCAGGGGCACGTTGGGTTCTCTCGGAAGTAACGGAAAGTTGGGGCTCGGGCTACGGTTCGTGCGGGGGAAATGGAGGGAAGTCGTTGAGTGGCTCGCAAAGCCTCGAGAGCTGACGGGGTTTACGGGGCTTCGACGGGGATCGGAAAGGCGACCAGCGCTGGGGCTTCGGCGGTTGAGGACGTGGCTGTCCGTCTTCAAGGTCGGAAAAGGGGGTCGCGAGGAGGATCGCGAGTTGGAGCGGGCGTTGGGGGCGAGATCTGCGGCGCCACTCGTGCTTCTGGGTTTGGCGAGATCCCGGGCCAAGGGCGGGGAGCGAGAATGCGGCGGCTTCCATAATACGGGGCGAAAGTCGTTGGAATACGATCTCGAGTAGGGCTGCGAGGCCTTCGGGGGATGTGTGTCGCGGGCGCGGTGGGTGTCGTAATGGGAAGCATCGTCGTCGAGGCCGATTTCTTCAAAATGACTCACGTCGTCCAGGACGCTGTTGTCGTCGGAATGGAAGGACTTGAAGGAAGAAGACTTTGATGTTTTGGAAGACGTCATGCCTGGGGGCGAACCTGGGCTGGGACCAGCGAGATCAACGTCTTGATGCCCGTATATCATCATTGCATTGTTTAGGGTCCAAGGAAACAAAAGGGAAAAGGGGAAGAAGGAAGGACGGGAGGATGTGAGCGTGAAGAAGAGGTGCGGATAGAGAAAACAACACAAAAGCTTGTTTGGTGGTAACGAAGGTCAGTCAAGACTGTCGCGGCCAGGCCTTGGGAGGACGGGGCAACAGTCTAGAATAGGGCGAGAGCGTGTGATGGTGGTTTGGCCGGGAGCTTGGTGCTGGGTACGTGGAGCAAGGGAAAGGATCAGGAACGGGGGGTTCGGCTATGCTGTAATGACACTTGCTGGGTTGCTGATTGTTGCGGGTTGGTTCGTCAAGGCGCAATTATGCGTAGCGGGCAGATCCCTGGCAAATGCTTGGCCGGTGCTTGGTCGTCTTGTCTTGATTTTCCCCCCCCTTTCCTTTCCTTTTTGACGACGGATGAAGGATGAGACGAGACGAAAAGACAGACAAAAGGGATAAGACGTCTGTGGAGAGTGTGGAGGCCCCTTGATGCTCAGGGTGTGCGAAGCCTGGGTGAACTGTCTCGAGATGGCCGGGATGCAGTGGGATGNGGGGGGGGGCGGTTCTCCAGGTCACGGACGGTGGTCGACTGGCCGAAGTTGAATTATGGTGACGGAAATGGACGCCCGGTTGTCGAGAAGATGGGACGAGAGACGGCAGCGGAGGTCGTGAGGGAGAGAAAGAGAGGCGAGAGCAGAAAAAGCGAGCGATGATGTTGGCTTGGCTCCGTCGTCTTGGCCCCTGAGTGGAGAAATAGCGAAGCAACTCTATGTTTTGAGAGGAATTTGTTTGTTGCTGTTGCAAGCGAGCGAATGTAGGGAAACCAACGAAGACGAGAACGAAGACGAATGTGTTCGTCCGTGAGCAGCCAAAGGTCTAGGCCAGGTATGGATGGATACGGGCTGGCTATGACCTTTGGGTGAGGTAGCGAGGAGCGACGATATGTGATAATGCGTGGAAGACCAGTAATTATGCAGAGGATATCATCAACCAACCAACCGGGTGTCCGTCTACGTACTGAGGCACAGACGGGGTGAAACGAAGGAATACCAAGGCAGAGCGAGGTGAATAGCGAGCGTTGTTGAGGGGAGGGACAGACAAGATGACGGGAGATGAGGAGGGGGGTAAAGATGCAATTGGCGATTGGTAGAGGCGAAATGACGGCAGATTGAGCAGAGCTAACCAAGCAACAGCAAATGAGGGACAAACCAGCAATGAGTGACAGGTTGCGACGGGAGACAAGATCATCAAGGACAGGGCAGGCAGAGGACGAGACAGGACGAACAACCTTCCGGCGGTGTCGTTGGAAAACCACGGCAAAAAATGGGGCGAAAGGCAAAGGGGGGGGGGATGGAAAACAGGATCCGGGATATGCCAATGGATGGAGAATGAGGGTGGTGATGGAGGGTGATGGATCAGGATGGAGAGCAGAAGAGTGGACTGGAAGCCTGGAGTTTTTGGGAAGATGAGAGAGAGAGACGCGGACAGCGTGGAGAAGATTTGTAGCACTGTGATTGGGGGCGGAGCCACCGGCGGTACTTTGAAGCATGTACCTCCCCCCCCGTCCTTTTTGGGGGAGGATTTTTTATACAAAATTAGCAAGACCTGCTCCTGCATCTGCACATTTGGTCATAGTGCAGATCAGCCGCATGTGATGATAACAAAAGTTGCGCTCTGTCGACCTTGACGCGCAAGCAAGCGCCGGACGACATTTCAGCCAAATGACAGGTACTCAGCTCAGCAGTCATGCTCGCGTTTCCTTATGCAGAGGGCAGATTGGACTAATGCGTGCGGTGCTGTTGTTGTGGGTGTGAGTGAGCGTTGCCTTGCTGGTGGTGTCGGCGTGATGGAGGTCTTGCTCCCTACTCTGTACATCGTACATAGTGGCACCAACAGGCTCTTTCGCTGCGGAACGTCGGGCAAAACATGGTATCCGTACCTCGTCCTAGCCTGGCGGAACAGGCACACCCGCAGCATCAGGACTTCGGTAAAGGGAAGTGACTCTGTAGGTAATCACAGGTGATGCTCAGCCAGTCAGAGACGAGAGACGGCCATTGACACCGCCGCAGGGGATGGTACCTAGATTTCCGTACATACTTACCTTACCTGCCGACAGACACAGAGCACTTACTTACAATACAAAAGGTATGTCTGCTCCACCTGGACACATTGTCCAATATCATGGCCCCAGCACCTGCAGCGTCGAGCTCAGGTTGTCAGGGTTGGTTTGGATTGTTGCTGATTGCGACACGGCCACTGACTGCCGGCAAGCGAGGGGGACGGACGAGATAGGGCAAGTGAAGAAGGGTGAGGGAAAATAACGAAAAAAAAAAAAGGAGTCGCGGCCAGACCAGTCGAGACCGCCCGGATCCGCCTAAAGCTGCAGACACCATCCTTGCTAGGGTACAAGATCGCAAGTACCACTCACCCGTCCACCCGCTCGCTCTCCACCAGACTAATCTGGCACGGCCCCACCGAAATGGAACCTGCCGGCTGTGTGCGGTACTATGTAGGTAGTGTATGGTGTACCTCTCCTCTCTGTACCTAGGGAGGTAGCCAAAGCACGCACCGCACGCACTTTCCCAGCTCAGGAATGGCCCAATGCTCAATCCTCCCGGCGTCGAACTGTCGTCGGATTTACTATCGCCCGCTCATCGCTCCCACACACGCACACACACACACCCCCGGACCCATCGGAGGTCCGGTCGTCCACAGCTCACACAGCCCCCATTTCCCCCGTCTCCAAATGTCATTTCCCCTTCAGCTGCGTCTCCTTGTGATGTTCATGCAGAATTGCAGCCTGAAGACCCAGACTCCTTACGGATGGGATGGATGAGCACTGCACGAGCACGTCTTTGACGCACTATGCTTATCTAACATGCACTTCGCGTCTGACGTAAGTCAGACTCAGACGACGATCGAGCAGCGTGCACGCAGTCCTCGAGCGAACCAACGAGCTGGAAGGATTGAAACGCTCCGGCTGTTTCTAATTGTTTCTTGCTTGCGGCAGGAGGTCTGCAATGAAAATCTTTGATCTTCGTCGCACATCATCAAATAAACCAACCCCAACACTCGCGTGATGCGACTAATGCTTAATCACCCACCACATGAAGACACGGCCACATCTCGTCTTGTCTCGTCTCGTTTCGTGTCTCGTTCTCGCGCAGGCAGGTGCTTTTTGAGACCACTGCGATGTACACAATGTCGTCCACGATCTTCTCCCTAAACCAGCGTCGAAGCATGCGCCCGCAGAACTGGCCCACGATATTCCCCGCCCGAAATCATCCGTGTCACCGTGTGTGACCTTCGTCCCATCTTGAGCATCCGAGTCATCGATCGCCTTTTCCCATGGCGTCAACCCGAAAGTCAAGCACGGCCCAGCGCGTGCCACGAACCGTCGCGACATGCATCATGGCAAACCTAAACTTGCCGCTATCGCACGCGTCCTGACGCTCCCGATCTTTTCTCTCCAGCCTCCTTAGAGGCAGCCATGCTGGCAGAGACGACCTGCTCGGCAAATCCTTCTCGATGGTGTCGGTAAGCGCCAACAACCACTTCTCGAGCCGCCGACTATTGACGCCGCCTCCGCCAAGTTCCAACTTCTCTGGCATCGCCGCCAAAGCTGCCGGCGCCGTCCGCCCCTATCTATAATCTGGCTGGCCAAGATGCACTGATTTGCCAACTCCTTGGGCTGGGAGTGGCCCGAGACGACGAAAGAGGTCGACAGTGCCGGTTATGACTTTGACCAGCCCCTCTGGCCGTTGCATATGCCAGCTACGGTCCATGACGCTGCCTGTCCGCTGCAGCTTGCTGGACACATCACCGGATATTGTCAGTCCGCCGCCGAAACTTCCCTTGGTTTGAGTAGCGTCTTCTCCGGCGTCTTCGATTCGGCTTCCTCGCGTACTCTGAGCGCCTTATCGCCGTGTTGATCTTGATGTACAAAGCTATGTCACGCTAGACGCACATCTCAATCTGTTTCCCGGTGTACCGACAGAAGCATTCGTCGAACCCCTCTTCATTACTGTCGCGTGGTGCGGGTTCGCTGCCGACGCAGAGTCTGGCACGACGGGACAGCGGTTCCCAGTCGAGCCTAAGAATCCAGCCGATCGATCTAGAGTGATGTAGTTGTCGGTTGCGGAGACGGCGCGCCTCCATCATACACAAGTTATTAAATATCTGCTCCTATGCATTTCACCTGGTTAAGCATTTTGGTCATTCTCATACGAGGGGCCATTCCAGGCTAGCGTTTTGTCTCACTGCGATCTGAACCACGACTTCAAGTTGAAGAATTCGGTTGCTGTCCGACTCACACCCAGCGCAGAGGTCAACCAGTAGACCCTTGACCTTGGCGACGATCTACAAGACGTACTTTGTAAAGGTCCGGGCTTCCAAACCAAGCTTCTTCAACCGCCAAACTTGATGTACAAATCCAGAGTCCAACACATGGATCGACGCAAGTCCATGTTCCTGGGCCATTCCAGAAGAGGGGGAGAAAAAGAATTCCCAAAACAACTCCCGCGACGGATGTGGCTGAGTCTTGGCGTTGTAGTCACGGGGTATGGCGTGCGCAGCCTCAGTCTGGACATGGGGGCTGGCCGCCCAGTTTGCAAATCTTCAGACGACGCNGGGGGGGGGGGGGGGGGTCCGATCTGCGCACCCGGACCCTGCAACTCCAACCCCGCGAATTGGGAAATATTGAGCGTCCTTTGCCATCGTTACTTGAAACCCGATTGAAAGCAAGAAAGGGGGGAAGAAAATAGACGAAGGAAGGTGTGGTGAAGTTCATGTTATCGCCAGGTTTCACACCAGAGGCCACTCGTCAAAGATGCTTGCCACATCGTGGAAGCACAGCCTGCGGGCGAATGCGGCGCGAGCGGCAGACGTCTTGAGGCACAATTGGCATATGGGTGTCACGGCCTTCGGAGGCCCTCCGGTGCATTTCAAGATCGTACGAGCCGTCTCCCTCTCCGTCCCTCGCCCCCCTGTGTCATCGAGGTTGCTGGAGACTGACAGGTGTGGGCTATGTTAGTTTCACGACCGCTTCGTCAAGCGGCTGCGATGGATCGATGAGGAGATGGTATGCATCACGCCTAACCACCCCCTCCCAGAGCGAGGCTTAACAAAGATGTCTAAGCTCACACCCGCGTCGTCTAGTTCCAGGAGCTCTTCAGCATCTCCCAGGCCCTCTCGGGACCCGCCAGCACCAAGATGCTGTACTGCATCAACCTTATCCAAAACGGCCTGCTCGGCGCCATCTTGGCCTTTTTCATCTGGAGGTGAGAAACCCCCCAAGGATCCTTCTCCCCCGAGCCCACGCTCCCCGAGATCCCTACACAGCGTTTCCCCAACCTCACCCAGCTGATGCCGTTGACCTAGTCTCCCCGGCGCCTTGGGAATGTACGGCCTCTCCGTCGGCGTCTCGGCCATCGGCTCCTCCCTTCCGCGCGCCGTCTACGCCCTCCTCTCGGGCCTCAACGCCGCCACCGTCGGCATCATCGCCCTGGCGGCCGTCGAGCTCTCCAACAAGGCCATCACCGACAGGCTCACCCGCACCCTCGTCTTCCTCTCCGCCGCCGCGGGCATGATGTACAATGCCCTGTGGTATTTCCCCGTCTTGATGTTCGCCGCGGGATGCGCCGCCGTCGTGCACGACTACCGCTGGGTTCACAGGCCAGCGCGGCGGGCCACGGGGATGGTGCGGGCTTTGCTGGGCAAGAGGAGAGAGAGGTCTTCCGCCGCCGCCGCCGCCGCCGCCGCAGCAGCAGAAGGCGAGGGTGCTGATCGCGGCGTCGAGCTGCAGGCCACGACCATGACAACGACGACCACGACCACGACCACGGACCACGGCAAGGATCTCGGGTCCGTTGGAACCTCGTCCGCCGCAGCCGCCCTGCGGCCCTCGTCAGGGCCGCTCGAGCAGAAGACCGCCGCCACGTCGACTCCCTCAGGACCGCGGGCAGCGACCCCGCCGCAGGAAGGCCAAGTCCGTAGCTCCCTGGCCGACGGCGAGCCCCGCGTCATCCCCAAGGGGTTCCGCCTTGACTTCTCCTGGAAAGTCGGCACGGCCATCATCGCCGCCTTCTTCGCCACCTTTGTCGGCGTCATGATCGCCCGCGGCGTGGCCGAGGACCTGCCCATCCTGTACAACCTGTTCTCGAACCTCTACCTCGCCGGCACCATCATCTTCGGTGGCGGGCCGGTCGTGATCCCGCTGCTCCGCGAGTACATCGTCGCCGAGGGGTGGGTGTCGCCGCGGGACTTCCTCATCGGCCTGGCCATCGCGCAGTCCTTCCCGGGGCCCAACTTCAACTTTGCCGTGTTCCTCGGCGGCCTGACGGCGATCAACGCGGGCCGCTCGGCCGCCGCGGGCGCCCTCGTCGCCTACATCGCCATCTTCGCCCCTGGCATGGTCCTCGTTCACGGCACCATGGGTGTCTGGGGCGTGCTGAGGAGCAGGCCGTGGGTGAAGGCCGCAGTGCGCGGGGTCAACGCCGCGGCCGTTGGCCTGATTTACACCGCCGTGTACCGGATCTGGCAGGTCGGGTACCTCGACGAGGGCTTCCAGTCCGGTAGGAGCTTGGGCGATGACCCGTGGTGGGTTGTTGTCACGGCTACCGCGTACGTCGGTGGCAGGTACTACGGCGTCGCAGCACCGTTCGCCATCCTGCTGGGGGCCGTGATGGGTCTGGCTCGATACGGGGTCGTCTCTGGACGGGAGTGATACCGGAACAGCATATTTTGCCGTCCAAGACAGATGGGGTTGTTGCATTGTGAGATGTACGCGCAGCAGGCACCTGCTTCACCTTGGGCACAATCTCAGTGTTGTTATATAGCAGACCCCCAGGAAAACGGCCGCATGCATGGTTCAAGCAGGTTCTCCGTAGAGCACCGTCATTTAGTCCACGCGTTTGTTCATCAAACATTGTCTGTGAAAGGAACGCATTTCTGATCTCACGACCAACTGTAGTGACCGGTTTTGCCCCCAACAAAGGGATATGTGGACAATCGTTGCAGGCGTTTACGAAGGAAACGTATATCCTCAACTGCACATTATAAGCCTCGGACGAATTCCAGTCTTATCGGTCGCCGTTCCACACCCCTTACGGAAGGCTTCAATGTGTTATGACGGACTAGGTATCACTCAGATGTCTGGACCCCCTCTCCATGGGCTGGGCGGAAGAGAGTCGTCTCAAAGGATGCCTTCAAGGTATGAGGAGACGTCTGTTCCTTCCCCGGTCGAAGCAACGTGGCGAATCTAGCTCATCTTACCGATCATGATGATGTGGTTTGGCCTCTTCTGTCGTCACTCGCGCCTCCATCAGCGCGGATCTGATAGTGGATGCCAGCCAACTGTTGAAGACAACGGACAACGAGAGAGGCACAGCACATTAAAAAAAAATCAAACCCAGTAGTTTTTTTGTTCATGCAATCACACAAACACCCTTCACTCAACTAACCCGTTCCTCACCAGATGTGGCGTCGTCACCTCTTTATCAATTGGCTGTTGGTGGTTCAAGACGACGGGTTCGGTTGGAGGCAAGCACCACTCGCGCTCACCATGCACCCATCAAGCATGATGTGACGGCGAGCTTGCTGCGGATAAGGGCGTGGGGCGGATTTCACCTTCTTGACGTCGATGTCGACGTCGTAGGCGTCGCCGTCCCGAGCACACGGATCCACGAGCGGAAGATCAATCACAGATACGGTGACATTGACATGCGCCGAGTCTTTGATCTACATGGACCACGGCCGCTGCTGAGGCGGCGAAGGCGAGAACTGCAGACCGGGGGGGTGGGAGACAGTACATTGTATATCCGGACAGCAGGAGGCGGCGACGGCGAAGGCGATACGGCCACTCCAATGTCGGTTGAGCCAAAACAACAAAGCGCTGGAAGGGGGGTGGCGGCTTGTCAACATACGTCGATTCAAAGTCGGGTTGCTCCAGGTCGAACGGCCATGGATCGTGGTCTCAGCCTCTGATCGAGATGTTCTAGCAAGGGCTCCGATGCGGACACCCGATGGACAACCCTTGACTTTCCTCTTGGCCTGCACTGAAGCAGGCACTCTTATTGCGTGTGAATCGAGCCGAACCATCGTGCACAACGGGGGCTTCTAGTACGAGGGACATGTAGAGCGAGACGAAGACCTCGGGGAACATGACCGTCAGGTATACTGGCAATACCACACGAGTACCAGTCTGACACTGGTTATTCGCGGCTTTGAAAATTGGCTCGAGGTCTGCTGAAGTGTGAACTGGGCCACGCAGTCTTGTGAGCCAGTACCCCAGTCGGAGGTTGTCCGCAAATGCGCAGGATCTCGTACCCCGCAAACTCGTTGCAGCGATACATGAACCAGAGGATCACTTTGAAGAAAGACAGTGGCTTTTGCCATCTGAATTCGTGACAAACCCGTCGATGCCATGGCCCCGACGGTTGGAAAAACCCGCTGTTCGTGAAGGAATTATTCTGAAAGTGGTGCGAAAAGGGCCAAGAAGGGAGAGGAAATTGCACAGCAGAGAGATCCTGGAGAGAGAAGCATGTCAGCCATCGCCCACGATACCACCATAGTCCACGTCCAATCCGTCCAATCAGGACTGTGCTGTCGTCAACGACGAGGTGAGGCGCCTGGACCAATACCGGCCCTCCAAAGTGCCGCGCCGCAGGAGTGGTTGGAGGTCTGTTCGATGCAGGTTCCAGGGTGCCCTGCGCTGGCTGCCGGAAAAAGAAGTGTGCTCCGTTCGTCGTGCAGAATGGCGTTCGACTGCTTATAAGGANGGGGGGGGGCATTGGGGGCATTCTGTTTGCGATGGCCGCGGGGCTTGATGACAAGACGTCAGATCCCGTCTTCATCAGAGCCGTCCCAACGGCGGTTGTCGAATAACGCCCATGTCGCTCTCTGGCAACATGTCATTGGATGATCTCTGTGGCAGTTTCTGTGTTTATCTCATGCATAAGCCACGCACGCGAGCTGCCGGAACTCTCTGTTCTACAGTGGCGAAGACCGGAGCCTGTGAGCGTCGCCAGAAAGGACATGATCCACGAAGGGGAGGGGGTCATGATGGCCGAAACTGGGCACCCCGAACTGAGGTCTTGTGCCGCGGGATCTGGCTACCCCCTCGCCACAGAGGGGCGAGCGTCCTTTCGCAGTCTTCAGGGTCTCGGTCGTCGTCGACAAAACCAAAGGAATGGCTCGACCTGTGGGGCCAAGGGGTCGTTGGCGTCGAGGGTTGGATCGCAACCTAGCAACGTTGCGGGCGTGGACGTGGATGTGGTGGCTCTGGTGAAGGGAAACCCGCTTAGTCCAGGGTCGTGGGTGGTTGGTGAGATATTGCGATAAGTCCAGGATGGCTGACGAATGAAAGAGCTGAGGAAGGAGGGTTGACCATCGCCTTGACGAGTCCACAGTCGTTTTCCTGAAGACCTTCCTTTTTCTGTGACGATGCTAAGAAACGCCACCTGCAGCTGGACAAGGCGGAACGAGTCAGCCACCCGGAGACATACAGTCGATCGATGGTATTGTCGTGAGACAACTGGCCGGCCGCGGTGGTGTCGGTGGCGGCGGGCGCTGTGGTAAAGGGCGGAAAGGGCGCATAGGG
>NWBT01000046.1:203846-225183 GCA_003386485.1 Colletotrichum lentis
GTGGGGGGGGGGCGAGGGTGTCCTGTATTCGGAGGGTGTCCTACAGAGGGTTGTCGTATACGGGGAAGAGAGAGTTTTGGGTAACATGGAGAGAGATGGCAGAAACGCCAGAAGGCCAAGAGCGCGGAGACAGGTTGATTGCGTGGGCTGGGCCAGGATCAACTGCAAGGCGTTGGCCGAGGTTCGGCGCACTTCCAAGAGACGGCCAAAAAGAGCCAAGAGTGTGGTCATGCCGTCTTTATATAGCGCCAGCGATATCCTATCCTCCTGCCCGAATGGGAGCCGAGAGCAAGTTATGCTGTTGCATGGGGCCATCTTACAATGCGCCGAGATGATTCGACTAGCTCTGGGCGAGGTCGTGGCCACTGCCGACACCCGTCCATTCTCCCATCTCGAGGTGGGTGGGAGCAGGGGTTCGCCAATGGCCGCTAGGTATCTGTGTCTGTATCTGTGTCCGTATCCGTGCCAGACAAGACGAGATTCAACCGAGGGCTACAAGGGCTAGAGGAGGACGGCATACCTAGGCCCGCCGCGCAATCAGCCGCGAGGAGAGGGAGTTCGCGGATGGCTTGTCGCGTGACGGTGAGCAAATCCAACAGTTGGTCTCCCCACCCTCGTCTGCTGCTGCATGTGTCGTCCTGCTTGCCGCGAGGTGCGAGGATGACCCTCCCTGGCGCAATCATCAGCTGGCAAAAGTTCCTGACTTGGCACTTGACAGCGAACGAGAGATCTTGGGGATTGATAGAGTTCCGAGAGGAAAGGCCACTACTCTGTACCTCGCTCGTAATCATAAAACCCCTCGAGAGCTTTGTTGATGTTGAATGGAAAAGTTTGGTGTCGACTGGATGGAGTTGGGAAGCCGAAAAGGGAGCGTTGCTCCGCAGTAGGGACTCGACTTGGGGGTATGTATCCGTACTTGGTCTGCCAGTCGGCAACGAGGGCGCCCCAGCTGTGGGAGAGCGCCGCACAGCTGGCAGCTCTTCCATCGTTCAGGGGTCTAGCGCGAGGGGTCACCGGTGGTCCGTGTTAGCGCCAATCTTAACCTTAATCCCCTGTTTGCCTTGGCACGTGACTTTCCAACCCCGACGGACGCCCCAATCCTCTCCTCTCTGGTTCCAGGTAGCATTTGTTTGTCTACAAACTTAGGTACTCTGCTTTGCCACCCTTTCTCTTCCAAAAACCATGGTACAGGCAACCTGGTTAGGTGAGCTGTGAGGTTTCCCGCAACACAGACGAAAGACAGCCATCCCCCCCGCGAACCCCCCCAATCTCACATAGCGCCAAGCAGCCCGATACGATGCGCCAAACTCACATCACACACATACGGGTATCCGTACACTATCAGGAGAACAACAGTGCCATGCGGGTCTTTTGTAAAGCTGGGCGCTTGCGCGTCTATCTCGGACCTGATGTCAATCACCACATCAACCACTGGCTTCCGCGTCTGATTGCCCTGACCCCCAATCCCCACCCCAGTTCTGCATCGACCCTCCGTGTTTGCGGTAGTCTTCATTCTCACAGACAAGGTTGGGACCATCCTGCCCCCAAGGAGCCCACTTCGGTCCCCCATTGTCTAACGTGAGTGGCACTCCAACGCGCGGTACCGGCGACCTTGCAAGGCCTTCTCAAGTCGGTCGGGTGCAAGAATAATGGTTGCGACGAGCTGGCATCCGATGGATGGATGACCTGGCTGTCTACTTATACTTGGTTTTACAGGCGGGCTGGCGCTGCAACATCAAGCGCTCACCCAATGTGATATCTAGCTTTTGGCGAGAAAGTATCCCATGGGCCATTGTTCTGTTTTCCTCCTCTCTAGCATGCCCTGGTGGCTGTCAACTCACGTTGCAGACGTGCAATCAATTCGGGGTTTCGGTCCACAAAGAGCCCACGAGACTGGGGTTTAACCAGCATTGCACCCGCCATGTCTCTGGCTTATTAGCAACGACCCTCTCAGCGTATCTGATTGCGAATTGGTAACATAGCAAGGATGCTATTACCCTATCCCAGCGTCTTGCGTCTTGCAGTACTGGCAAGCCTACCTACCCTCCTCCCTCCCGCCTCTCTTCTTGGCTGTCGAGATTACTCAGTAATTGGCCAATGTCTCGTCATCGCAGGTTTTCTTCCCCTCTCGGTTCCCTGCGTCCCGGGCGTGGTCGTACGGCGCCGAGACCTCGTAGTCGCTGTGTCTCGACTGGCGATGGATGCCCCAGTCGTCCGGACCAGTCCTTTTCCGCCTTGCATATCTTCTGTACGGATACACCCCCCTTGATATCGGCTGCATGCCTGACCGAGAAGGTCGATCCTGTCGAGGAGGGAGCCAAGATGCCGCCCAGACGACCTAGACTGGGTATGAGTCCGAAAATCACCATGGACACCTTGCCACCTGCCAAACTATTCTCATCATCCAAAAGTGGCAGCCCATCGTGCGGTGGCGGCCGTGAAGCACCCGGCTGGCATCTGGGCGCCGGCAACGTGGCACCGCTGATAAGCGATCTGGCAGCCTGCCGTTGTCTTCAAAAAAGGTTTTATTGTCGGCCTGTCCCACGGTGCCTTCTCGTGTCGTGATCCTCAGCTCTCTATCCAAGCCCCATACGACACCGTCGTCGTCGTCGTCGTCCGTCCAGAGCACAATGGCGAACGAGAAGAACGACGCGCCCGTCACCCCTACTGAGGTGGGGAGGACCGAAGGTCTTTTGACCGACGAGAAGCTTCCTGCTGTAAGTATCTCGACGTCTCGCGGCAGCACTACGTAGTGATCGGGGCGCAGACTAACGACACCAAAGGATGCGCATGCCCATGAGATTAGCCGTTTAGATTCTGAGGAACAAGTCTTCGAATCGTAAGCCATGGACTCCCCACGAATACTCGGGGGCTCCACCTCATTCTAACCTTTGCATCAAGTCACCTCAACGTTACGGAGGATGATCTCATTGAGGCCAAGGCCATCGCCGCCAACCTCACACTAGAGGGAGTGCAGAAGGTCAGACAGAGTAGCCCGGAAAAGCCTGGCTACATTTGTGACTGACAGATGATGCAGATGATGCAAACCGTTCTCAGGATCCACGATCGCGACCCCAACTTTCCTCACTCTGTTCTTATGAAGATCCATGAGTTCCTTGGTGAGCGGTTCATCAAGTCATGAGACGGGTGACTGGCCCAATACTAACACCATGGCAGACAACGAGAACGTGTTCGAGAACCCCGAGAAGCACGAACAGATCATTTGGGAGATGAAGTTGGAGGCTGCCCTGATCACGAACAACAGCCCCTACTCGGAAGTCCGAGCTGTCGTCGACAACAAGGATGACCCTGATACTCCCTGCGGAACGATCAGAGCGTGGACAATCGGTATTTTCTTTTCTGTTTTTCTGGCTTTCATCAACCAGGTGAGTGGATGGCACACCCGGGCGGTCTTGATCGTCGCAGCGCCGCTCGGATAACTGCAAGCAACTCCAGGGGCTGGCTGACCTTGACATTAGCTCTTCAGTATTCGTCAACCGGCTATCAGCATCGAGTCCAATGTCGCCCAGCTGCTGGCCTTCCCCATTGGTAAGGCCTGGGAAAAGGTCATGCCGAACGTTGTCTTCACCGTCTTTGGTCACAAGCTGCCGCTCAACCCCGGACGCTTCAACAAGAAGGAGCACATGCTCATCGCCATCATGGCCAACACGGCCAAGAGTCTGCCGTACACCCAGTACATTGTCTGGACACAAGTGCTTCCTCAGTACTTCAACCAGCCTTACGCAAAGAGCTTCGCCTACCAAATCCTGATTGCCCTCTCCACCAACTTCATCGGATACGGCCTGGCCGGTGAGCAGCAACATATCGTGACAGGGATTGCGTCCCCAAACTAACTGACGGACAGGCTTGACCCGGAGATTCATTGTGTACCCTTCCTACTGCGTCTGGCCGGCCTCGCTTGTCACCATCGCCCTCAACTCGGCCCTTCACAACGAGACCAACATTGCGGTGCCTGGACCCTTCAAGAGGCTGTACTCCATGACTCGCTACAAGTTTTTCTTGTGGTCTTTCGGTGCTATGTTCATCTACTTCTGGTTCCCCAACTACATCTTCGAGGTTCTGACCTTCTTTTCATGGATGACATGGATCTCCCCCAACAACCACAACCTGGAGATCTTGACCGGATTCCGCAATGGTCTGGGCATGTTCAACCCCTGGCCTACCTTTGACTGGAACGTCATGTTGTTCGACAGCGTCGATCCCTTGGTAAGCAGAAGTTAGAACCCTAGGTGTTTCGACAGGACCAGAAACACCTGTGTGCCCGAGACACTTGATACTGACTATTGACCAGATGGTCCCGGCCTTCTCCACCTTCAACCGAACCCTCGGCATGTTCCTGCTCGGATTCGTTATCATGGGACTCTACTTCACCAACGCCTGGAACACTGCCTACCTCCCCATCAACTCCAACCGTGTCTACGACCACTTTGGCAAGCTGTACAACGTCTCGCGTGCTCTCGACGACCGCGGCATGTATGACCACGCCAAGTACATGGACTACTCGGCCGCCTACCTTGCCGCCGCCAACACCCTGGTCTACGGTGCCTTCTTCGCCATGTACGCCGCTGCGGTTACGCACGTTGCCATCTTCCACCGCTACGAGATCATGATGGGTTTCAAGAACATCTGGGCCAGCATCCGCCGTAAGAAGACTGTCCCGGAGGATGGTGATGATGGCGAGTACAAGGATGTCCACAACCGTCTCATGGCCGCCTACCCTGAAGGTAAGCACGACTCTACAGAATAACAAGGAACGCAGTTCAACTAACTCTCTCTCTCTCTCTCTCTCTCTCAGTTTCGGAGTGGTGGTACCTGGGAACCCTCGTAGTTGCAGCAGGACTCGGGTTTGCTGGCGTCGCGGGATGGCCTACCTACACCACGCCAGGCGTCGTCCCCTACGGTATCTTCTTGGCTGTCGTCTTCGTTATCCCCATCGGTATTATCAAGGCCATGACCGGTGTCGAAGTGACGTTGAACGTCTTGGCCGAGTTCATCGGTGGCATGTGGGTGCAGGGCAACGCGCTTGCCATGAACTTCTTCAAGTCCTTCGGGTCAGTCGTCCGTTTCCTTACTTGCGTGTACATGAACATTTTCCATGCTGACCATATCAACAGATACGTTACCTGCGCTCACGCTGTCCACTTTGCGAACGATCTCAAGGTCGCCCACTACCTGAAGATCCCGCCTCGTCAGACCTTCGCCTGCCAGATGATTGCCACACTCATCTCGACCTTTGTGTGCACCGGTGTCATCAATTTCCAGGTTCAAATTCCCAACGTTTGCACTCCTGACGCGCCCATGCGTTTCTTCTGCCCCGGTCCGAACACCTTCTTCACCGCCGCCGTCCTTTGGGGCACCATCGGTCCCCTCAAGGTCTTCGGTCACCAGGGACAGTACAACTACCTCCTGCTCGGCTTCCCCCTTGGAATCATCCTGCCCATCATCTTCTACTACCTCATCAAGCGGTCCCCTAAGAACCGTTACCTCCGCCAGTTCCACCCTGTGGCCCTCTTCTACGGCGGTGTCAACTGGGCCCCTTACAGCTTCTCCTACGCCTGGCCTGCTGTTCCCATTGCGTGGCTGTCGTGGATCTATGTCAAGAACCGCTACTTGGCCTTCTGGTCCAAGTACAACTTCGTGCTTTCGGCTTCCTTCTCCGCCGGTATCGCCATTGCTGGCATTCTTATGCTCTTCACCGTGCAATGGCTCGGCGCCGAGGTTGACTGGTGGGGTAACAGCCAGGCCAGTGTTGGCTGTGAGGGCAAGGCGTGCACTCTGAAGACCCTGGCCGAGGGAGAGCGATTCTACCCCTGGTGGAACCCGTCCCAGGTCCCAGCCCCTTAGGCTGCTTCATCGGTCCTTGTCCCACTGGGCTCTCCTGCTTTTGTTGGACACTGAATGATGGTGGTTTGGCATTTGGGGTTGGGCCACGGCTTGTCCGTTGGCAACGCTGTTATTCGCGCACACTCGTTATGAATTTTACGAATAGATGGAAGAGTAAGAGAGAGGGACAGAAAAACCCTCACTTGGGCTGGTTTGTAGTTTTGAGCTGCTTCTTGATATCCATCCATGTTTGACGCGGAGGGTCACCCCTCTTGCAATGGCACGATAATACCAATCATTATATTCTACTAGTACCTCTCCTCCATACCACTGTGCAATCATATTGCCCAACAGGGTAGTAGAGCAGGTTTCAGTACACGATCGAGCGGCCGGAAGTCTACCAAAAGATGTAACAGTTGCATGAGTAGGTAGCTGGGGTAAAAGCTTGGTTGGGCAACTGTAAGAATGAGACAGCCCAAGCTTCTTGTTGGCAAGATGCAAAGTTCCGAATCTATTGAATAAATATATCCTGGAGTCGTGCAGAGGGAAAAACTACTGTGTATGCCACGATCTGGCTAAGCATTACGAAACTCAAACAACGAAAAACATAAGGCATGCATAGGATCTCTGCGTTAAGCCAAGGTGACTACAAACACATGTCGCTCCAGAGCGGTCTGAGTGGAAAGGGAACGTATTGAGCTCCATAGAACTGTTGTTTTTACCGACTTTTCCCTCCTTTTCTAGGGTTGGCAAGAGGATTGATGTAGGTATACGAAACAAATTGTGAAAAAAAAAAGATGATGACAGTCTTTGATAAGCTTGAGACCGTGCGGTGGTCCGCAAAATACCTTGCTATCAAACTCCAAGTGCTAATCCAGCCTCACTTACATCAAATGGGCTTTGGTGCCACTGCCGAATCGTTGAGTCGCAACCTTGCGTCCGCAGCGCGCGCAGGAATGTTGAACATCCTTGAACGGTGTCGTAGCGTAGGGAATGAACACACCGATGACAGTGGTGCAGAAGAACATGGCGGCCATCCAGCTGGAACGCGCGGTAAGCAAGATATTGTAAGAACGGAGAGCAGAAAATTGCCACCCACTGGGATCCCTTTCCGACCACGTGGTCGGTGTTGGTGGGTAGAACCGCTCTGCACGCGGGGCACTCGATCAAGGCCGGCCATCTCCTCAAGAGGGCAACAGGCACAACATTGGACGGAGACGCTGACCCAAGAACCTGCCCATGATGGCATGACTGAGCGATATGACGGTTGCTAGCGTTGCAAGCGTTGGCGTTGGTGCAAGCAGTCGAAGAGGCAGGAGTGTGCATGGCTTGGTATAGGGGCACAGGGGATCGAATGCTCAAGTCCTCGGAAGACTGGTCTTGGGCCATGGTTTCTAGCGAATTTTATCAACTCGAAGAGTTCCAAGATGCCCGGAAGACTTACCAAAGTACGTCTTGTTCATATCTAGACTCAGAAGGAATACCTAGGGCCCCGACTGGATATTTGTTTTTCCCCCTCTCCGATCAGAAGGCCAGTGAACTTGAGGGAGGAAATGGCGCATTTATATACAGAGGTGTATCGCAGAAACCAAAGTCTTGTTACCCAATCCTTATATCCCATCGTTCGTGTTGCCAAAAAACATGGAGACTTACATGCGGCGTATGTATGGATGCGTTAAGGTACTACCAACAAGAGCTCCGGCCTTCTTCTTTTTCAGCCAATTACATGCCGATGGAAATACCGCTGTCGGCCAGAGTAGACGCTTCCCCGCCACTAAATTCCCCTGATCAGATGCCTTCGTTCCCCTTTCCGGCCGACGGAATCCTTCGGGGGCAGACGTAGTGCTCTAAATGCTGCTGCCTAAACGCCTCAGAATAGCAAAAGAAGCTCGTGTTGCTTGCCCGACCAGTCAACACATGCATGCCAAGTACTGATACTACACCTCCACAGGGGTCTCGGTCGTTAGCTTGTCTGAGATCCCTGTGGAGGTGTACGATGCGTGTTCTGACGGGACGACCTATTATATCATGGCTTTCCGAAACGAGTCAAGGGACGACGTTCGTGACACAACGGTCTTGGCGGCGGATACCCCCAAGCTGGTTCGGGTTCAATCGACAGTCTGACGACAACGGATTGTAATATCGAGGATGGAGAAGGGGAGGGAAGACTCAAGAGTATGTCTTTTTCTGGACGGGCCAAAGCAGCGGTGAACGTCATGGGGAAGACAAAAACTTACAAACACAGCCCGCAAAACGCAATGACACTGAATACCCCATAGAAGTGTTCCTGAATCATGTGTGAAGTGCTTGTTCCAAATGCTGGCAGGCTGGTTCGGGGAGGGCCTGACGTTGGTTCGGAACCCTTGGCATTTCCCATACCCACTGGTAGGTGACGCGGCAACCTAAATCATCCATCGACCTGGGACGGGGTCTTCAGTTCACGTCATACTTAGTAGAATCAACACATGCAGCCAAGACAACTGTTTCTAGTAGAAACTGCCTGAATCAGAATGCCCAACAATCATTGGGTATCTGGCTCACTTGCAAGTCCTCGTGCAACTGATTAGGTATGTAACATCGCCGCTTTGGTGCTTTTAGTTTTAATTCCCAGCCCGAGGCGTCGTCGCGTATTTTGGGGCTGAAATCATGGCGAAAGAAACCTGATTCAACCCAAAAATCAGAACTCGAGCTTTGAGCTTTGGATAATAGCAGTCTCGTTTTCATCATCGCTTTCAAGCACAGAACCAAACGAATTTTCCAGAAGAAAGTATTGCTTTGTTACTTGAATATTACAGTATAATCTAGACGTCCTTACACTGGACCCTTGTTATCTTGGAGAACTTCTTTCCACCATTCTTCATGTCCCTCTGACTTACACAAGCCATCCCAATCAGCTTCTCCCAGGCCTTTATCCCTAAGGTTCTCCTTATTAAATATGCGGGGTTTCCTCTTCTCGGCGTCTGCCTCCGGCGCTCCGTACACGAGATCCTCCACGCCATCTCGTCCCGGAATCTTGAGCAACGGTTTCAGAGACTTCCTTGGCTTCGCCTGCACCTCCAACAGCTGTCGAAGATAGGGGAAGAACCAGTTGTTTTTCCACCAGTCCCGCAGTCTCTGCCCCTTCAGTCCGTTGCGGTGCGCGTTGTGATGCACCATCACGGGCACGGAGGTGCTCCAGAAATCCGTGTACAGCGGGAGGTCATTCCAGCCCAGGTGGACGTCGACGCCGGTCTCCTCGAAGGGACTGCGCATCCCAATCATGTCATCCGGAACGCCAGAAACTCTTGGTGGAATAATGCCCCTTTCTGCTGCGGCGTCTCGAAGTGCGGAGGCATTGCCCAGCACGACATAGAGACCGTCAACCTCCTCGAACACGGTGGGGGTGAACAGGTCTTGAACGTAGTCCAAGCCGACGCCGAAATCGTGTTCCTGCTGCTCCTTGGCCGCGTCCTCCGGATGCTCGGTCTGGTTCTTAACCCACTGGGCGTGATCTTTTCGTTTCAGAGCCCGCCAGATTTCTTGCTCGCCAAATATCTCGGCAAAGATGCCTTGGTCGCTGAATATATTCAGCCCGGCAGCGCGCTTGGCTACGACCTTTTCCTGGGCGCGGCGAAGCATGCGTCGCATCTCGCCGACGGGGCCCATGATGCTGCCGCTGTTGACATAGCGTGGGCGGCGATCGTGCATTTGCTCCGGATCTTCGTCCGTGTGCGGGCCGTACATGTCTTTTCTCGCGCTAGACTCGGGAAGCTGGTCGCAGTGAGGGTCGGAACCGAGGCTGGCATCAGGCCAGCACCTCTTCTGAGTCGAAATGATGATGGACTGCCGTGGCGTGGGGCTCCTCTTACCGGAGCCGGAAGGGAGCGGCGAACGGGGCTCACCCCACTCCTCGCGGATGCGCTCGTCTGCGGCATGGTTCTGTGCCATATATCGTCGGATTAGGACAGAGGGTGGAAGCTGAAACCAGACATCATACGCATCGACGATAAGGACGAGGTCGTCAGGTCCAAGGCGCTCGTCTTCAGGGGCGTCGTCGGACGTGATCGCGTCCAGGAAGTCGAGAGAGCCGTCAATCTTGCCGAGATGGGAGCCGCCGAATCCTCCGGCGCCCTTGTTGAAGTCGCGGCCCCAGTTCACGATGACGGGACTGGGATAGCCAGAAACAAGGGCCGACATGAGCATCTTGCAAAGGTTGGGCGTTGGGCTATCTGCCGGAGCGATTATCCGGAGACGCCGAGAGCCGCCCTTCTCTATTGAAGGAATAGGTGCCAACCCGTTCCCTTGGGGATTCAGATGGGAACCCTTTATATCCACGTGGCTCTTGCTGTGTTAGGAGCATGCTATGTCGACAGAGTAGGTAGGCAACTTACGAAAGTGAAAAGCAAGCCAGAAAAGAGCAACAAAGGAGCCACAAGAGCAAGCATGGCCTTGGGCGAGAGCACTTGGAGCCTTCTCGAGAGACAACCTCCCAGGGGCGCGATGGTAGGCTGCAAGGCTTCAGCGTCACCCTCCGTATTCAACTTGCTGTACGCTGGCGGGCGTGGGCTACGCGCCCATACCAAGGTACCAGTCGCCAAGTCTTTAACAGCCGACATCTTCGGCTTATTTGGGCAGTTAAAAAAAAACGAGAGGTCTTGTTGAGATATTACGTGGAGCAGCCTAATCACTGCGAAGAAGCACGGCAACTGTAATCGACGACTCGCGGGGACACAGGCGACGAAGAAAACGCCATCAGCATCATTAGGTATCAGGATAGAAGAGGGGAGGGGACCATCTTCTCTTTATTCAGCACCAGAGATTCTGTGATGTGTTGCGTTGCCTGCTGGGTGCATGGTAACCCCTGTCTCTTGACGGTCCTACGCATAAAAAGTTCTTGAGCAAAGATTGGCAGCGGGTTTGTGACTCCGAGCTGGCCGAAAGACTAACTGATGGAGCGTTAACCCTGCACATAAACCCAAGGCATTATACTAGTAAGCCGAGACGGAAGCAGTCTGAGTTGATGAGATCCCTAGGATCATGGATGGCCTGCGCCAAGGAAAGGGTAGGGAATAGGAGGGATGTACTGTATAGCTAGTAGTTGTAGAGATTAGTAGATAAGGATAGTGATAGTAGCAAGAAAGTTAAATTGCAAATAAAATTTAGTTCCTAAGAACACTATGTCCCTTCGAAAAGGGGTCCTGTTAGTCCCGTTATAGGACAGGGGGTCTTACCCAGGACTTGTCGTCGGTGGTCTTGAACAGACCTTTTGTGTTACGGCCGGCGGATCATGGGGTACTGACGGAGCAGGATGCTAATCTGATGAAGATATCCGCCCGAGAGCGGCTTCGGATAACGGCAGCCCAGAACTTGACGGGCTGTTGTTGTTTCCAGGCTTCTTTAAGTAGCCTAGACTCGGTTGATGTCTAGGCTTGACGTATAAATGGGCAGCCTAACACTTCAAGGCGATTAATACGACGGGAGCTAGCTAACGAAATTAATTATCTGAAAACAGTGAAGTTCCAGACGCCGTGAGACGAACGGACGAAGNTCCCCCCCCCCCCCCCTCTCTCTCTCTCTCTCGCTTCACACTCGTATCCGGGTATCCGAGTAGGTGTGTCGGGGGGCACCGTCAGCGAACACGTCCACCAGCAGCCAGAACGGGGCACAAGAGAGCATTGGCGTTGCTTTTTATTCGACATCGAAGACATCCTGAAGCTCTTCCTTGACAGGATCGGTTCAGCTCAAACTCTCTGCGCCAGAGCCCGCCCAATCGTGCGGCAAAGTCGTGCATGGCTTTACTCGAGCAAACGCTACTTTTGTGTCCCTTTTCCCGCAAGAAGCTCGTGGTTAGCTGGTGGATGGATGCTATTTGTGATGAAGCCCCCCCCCCCGCCGAACAGACTCCCCAATCCCCATCAAATCGCTCTCGACCTCAGGACCAGTTCGCCGTTGGATCATTTCCAGCTTGACCTTGGCCGAAGCCGAAGCCGTGCGTCTCTGGCTGCAACGGCTGTGGCCCAAGAGGACTTCCGGGCTTGCCACTCTCCAAGGGAGTGCCGAGAAGGTGGGCAAGCCTCGTTACGAGACGTTGATCTCGGTTGGGCAAGGTCCCCATCAGTCCCTGGACGAGATACATGGGATGAGTGGCGGCCCCAAGCAGCGCCTGTAAGACCTAGGTGTCAAAAAACCGTTAGCCGTGGCCGCGGACACCAAACTTGCATCACGGCCTGATGGCTCACCTGCGCGTCCTCACTGAGACCGAAACCCGGTATCAGTGGCACGCCGGGGCCGTCGTTGCCCACGAGGTTCTGGGTGTGCATCATGCTTTGCGCGTCGTCGACGGCATATTGCGCGGTCCTCTGCAAGAAGGCGCACGCCGTCAAGACGCGCTTCAGGTCGCAGCCTTGCGACTTTTCGAACATCTGGAGGAAATGGGCAAAGCTTCTCGTCGCCGCCAAGTCGCCGCGAGCGCGGGAGTAGCCTGGGTTCTCGAGCACATCCGTCAAGAGTGTCAGACTGGCGCACAGGGGGTAGCAGAGTATTCGCCTGCCAAAANGGGGGGGGGGGGGGCAAGGTTTTCGCCCAAGACTGTACCACAAGTCCGCATATTGCGGCGTGGCGATGGTTCGAAATAGTCCGATGGTCGCGTGCGCCGCCATCCGACATCGCTTCTGCGAAAAAGAAAGCTGGATATAGGGCATCTCGAAGCCGCCGGACGTCCCCACGAGTACGGCCAAGGTCGGATATTGGCTGTGTCGTCTCGCAACCCAGTGCACCATCATTGTGCACCTGAAGAATGCCAAGTGCAGATTCAACATATCGGGAGCCATGTCCGGGCTCGCCGTCCGGGACTCATACGATGGTCGGAGTTCAGCAGGCAGGCTTAACCTCCACTCTTCAAGGAGAGCGTCAAGGTCGATGATGGCCTTGACTAGATCGCCATCTGTAAGCCGAAGGCCTTTCGCCGTGTACAGTCGTCTCCGGATAGAGGACTCCACCATGGCAAGCTTCGCTCTCAGGTTCAGTACATCGACGCCGTCTCCGCAGCCGCTCGGTAACTCCGTCTCGATATCGTCGTCGTCTTGTGCAGAGTCGAGCCCGTGGTTCAGACCCATCTCTTTTTCAAGGATATACGCCGCCCAGAACACCCGACTTCGCGCCTCCACATCCTGTACGCACATTGACATCATGTCACCAGGCTGTCTATGCAGGCCGATGTTCTGCGATAGTCTCACGGCGGCGGACGACAGCAGAGCCGCCGTCCTCATGCACGTGGTTCCTTGCATGAACACTGCCATTGCGACTATGGCCTGCACGGCCAACAGGTCGGTACCCTTGACCATCAACTCCGTCAGGACAGAGAAGGCGTTTTTGAAAAAGGGCCACGCAAGTTGGCAGACTCCCTGGAATGCGCTGTTGATGGTCTTCCGCCGGGTCCCAACAGAGATGACAGCATTCATGTACGCCCAGCCGGATGTGCTGTTGAAGGTGTGTCCGGCCTCTGGCAGCTTCTCAAAATGACGGACGAAATGGTGAAAGTTGAGAAGGGGGTAATTATCGGTGACGTCGTCATACAGAGGCATCAACATCATGATGGCCTCTTCTCTCTCGAGGCGAGGCGTAAAGACCTGTCTGTTGAATGTGGAGCAGTAAGAAGCAGAATTGACCTCTCTCATCCGGCTTTCAATGACGGCAAACACGGGCATTTTGTTGGAGAGCTGCTTCGGCAGTTCTGGGATGTCCCGAGGCAGGGGCGCATGTGTCTGGCTGCCTCGTTGATCCGACTGTGCGCTGGAGTTATGGGACATACCAGGAATCGATTGTCCTGCTTCATCAACCATCGGATGGTCTGTTGATGGCTGGGCAGGAAACGCTTGCTGGGCGTCGGTGCTGGGGTTTGGTGCAGCAGCAGTTGTGCCGGACGTCACGGGCGGACCGGCGAACACAGACACGGACGCGGCGTCAGTTTCTGAAGGGGAAACCCTCGTCGGCGGCACACCCGGCCTCGGAAGCCCAGCCTGGCTAAGAACAGCCTCCATTTTGGAAAGCCGCTCCTCAAGGGCTTGGATGTACATTTTGCTCCAAGAAAGTCAGCCCGAAATCACCATCAGTTGCATGGACAGGGGGGGGNNNGGGATGCACAGTACCTCCGGCCCGGACCACGGCGCCTCTGTATCTGTTGGTACACGCACTCGTTGTTGCGGTTGACACACGGAGTGCACGACGGCGTCATCCCATCACACTTGATCTTCTTGGACTGGCATCTTAGGCAAGCCTATGTCGAATCTGTCAGTCCCTACCTAACCCGCCATGCGTCCCGTAGGTTGATGATGTAAACTAGCCTTGGCAATGCGTGACGCTCTGTCCCGCGTCCGTCCGCTTTGGACGGACTCTGTATCCATGGTGTGTCCGTGACGCGTGTATGTGTGGAGAAACCCGACGGGCTATTCCGGGCCGGTCACTTTGCCCTTCTCGGCCGTTTCGGAGATGTATACCGGAGATAGAGACCCACCTGAGGCCGGTACAGCGTTGCTGGTAGGAGTTCGGCCCGCCCGGAAAGCAACCCGCAAGTCCGCCTTCTGGGAAATGTGAGCTCAAAGTCGAACCAAGATCTCGGATTCAAATTCGGCCATGAGGAAAGATCTCTCGGCAAGGGAAAAGTGAAAGCTGAAGAAGACGAGGTTTCATGATTGGCCACAGGTCACGTAATAACGGAAGCAAATTGCATCCGTGCTGATCCTTCGGTAAGTCCGGTAGAAGTCCGCTTAGGTAGCGTAGGTAATCTCCGCCACATGGAAAAAGCGCTGTGGCGTTGCCCCGCTTGTGGATCGTTGGCATGTTGGCAGTCTGTATTTTGTGGCGGCCGAGGGCCTTTTTCACTTGGTCACCCTTACCCCAAGATAATTGTTTCCGCCATACTACGTATGCGCGCCTCTAAGCTTTAGTAACACCTGCTTCCCTATGGTTAGGTGATGGGGATAACAAAGTCCACTGTCAAGGGGTCTAGACAACGGACTGTGTGCACCCGCCCACGTCGTCCAAATGTACGTATGAGCCAGAGTTGTGGCTGCAAACCATCAACTCCCTGTTGACTCCAGTCTACGCACCGCCAACTATAACTAAGATCTTTTTTTTTTTTCAACTTACTAGCCATCGTCCGTTAATCTTAGATTCTTTCTATAACATGGACTTAAAATGGTCGTGGTTGCAGTTGCTGGAGGCACTGGAAACGCCGGCCGATCTTTGGTTGAGGCCATTGTCTTAATTTGTCAATGGTCACCGCTGGCAAACATGAAGTCAAGATTCTCGCTACAAAGGGATTGAGCCATTGCTTTTGGAGAGATAACCATTGAAAATTGGAAGGCGGACTAACTCGATGCAAGGCAAATCCTGACATGGAGAAGAAGCTCGGAGCTTACATCATCGCTGTCGGCTATGCCGACGGTTAGGCCACAACACCAAGGTCCTCGAAGACTTAGACAACAACGTTCAGACCGTCATCTCCGCCATTATTATGATGCCTTCGAACGGCGAAACCCATAAGGAGTTGGAACTGACCGCCTACTTAGACAAATCAGTGAATTGCCGAAAATTCCTAACTAGCTCCAAGCTAAGGCTCTGCTGAAAGAGGCCAAGGGCCTTGAGTCCATAGTTTTATCCGAAGCGGATATTTCTTGGACTACTGGACAATGCCCGCCATCCCGTCCAACATGGCTCCTTTCACACTCGTCCTCGTATTGACCCAAACAACGCTGCGGTCATCCCCGGGTCTGGAAACACTCCTGTTGCATTCACTCACACCGCAGACGCAGCCGAGATAAGATAGCTCAGAGCTTGGTTAAAATAGTCATTTTCGAATTTCTCGTCATGCTTGGTTTCGCGAAAGGCATACTGTTATTCCCCCCAATTTGAAGACGAGACCTTCCATCATTCTATGAGGCCGTCAGGATCTAGTATTAGCTAAGGGTGCATATCAACCCAAGGACATCTGCAACGGAAGCGTAGTCTGATACAGCATGCGTTCGGATGCCAAGGGATCCAAAATAGCGCAGGAACACAGAAAGCAATGTAACTCGTGCCAAAGTCATATACGAGCTCGCAGAAACTCTATCAGACTCCAGGTCCGTAAGGATTCCTTTCCCGTTGTGCTCCCTGACAGCTCTTCTCTCAGTGTACGTGGACAATCCAACAACATGCTTCACATCTTCACCCTCGGGATCCCAATCCAGACGGAGTCGCAGGTAGCCAATTCCACCCCATCCGCGTCCTTCAACACCGCCCGGAGAAGCAACTTCTTCCCGGTAATGTCCTTGATTTGCCCGACCCCAAGAACAACCCCTGGCGTGACAATCGGCTTGAGGTATCTGATGTTCATCGACGAGGTCACGGTGTTCATCTTGAACACTGGGTGGTCTCTGTCCGTGTCCATGTTTCTCTGGATCAGGACACCGAGCACCTCGTCGATGAGCACTGCGGTCATGCCGCCATGGGCGATCCCGGGATAGCCGTCGATGCCTCGCGAGAGTGCGAAGAGCGTCGACAACTCGGTGATGACGGACCGCCCTGGGCTCTCGGGATGGAAGCTGATGCACGCCGGTATGCCCTCCGAGTGGTTGAGAGTCTTTCCGAAGAGCCTGTCGTGCGGGTTCGAGTTCTTTGGGTCGCGGGATTGCGGAGTGAAGGTTGTGATCCCGGGGCTCGCGAGGAGCGCGCGGCACCATGGAAGCGCCTCGAGCTCGCTCAGCGTCTGTGGCAGGGGACTCGCGCCTGCTGCGGTACCTGTGCTGTGGTCCATTGTCATGCGCCAGGTTCGCGCTCAGTCAGTGGCCCGGCGGTTGAATGTTGTTGATGGCGAGTTTGTTGATCGCAAGCGCGAAATGCGACGTCGGGCAAGTGAGCCGAACCTCGGCACTAAATCCCAGCCTTCCGCTTCGTTGGATGTTTCACGTGAGAGTGAGAGCCCAACAAACCCCCAAGCCATCTGTCTGCTTTTCCCGTTTACGTATGTCTAATAATATCATGGCAATAATTAGATGCACAAAGTGACTAGGCTGTGATAATTCTCAAGTTGCACAGCAATATGCAACGGTTGGGTGAAAGGGGGTCATCGGCTAACAAAGTTCAGCGGCTATGCGCTGTCAATACGGAGTACAGCAAGTCAACCACAGAGGGGGGTGTGGCCGTACATACGCTGTGCGGAAGCTACAGAAACCCCCACTTTGGTTAATTTACTAAAGATGGACCTGTGTATGTATCACTGTTGACAACTGTTGGGTACCGGTTATACAATTATACAACGACTCTTTTGCAAATATTAGAAGCCCATGTATGCCTACACCTGCGATCCAGAATTGAAGCCCACGACCCCCCCCACTCTCCTGGGGCAACTGGTTTCATTTCAGGCCGTAGGAACGGGAACAACAGCCAACGTAGCCTCAAAACAAGGGCGGTCTGCCCTGAAGACTAAAAGGCTCAATGTCAGTCCTGCACATCGTTGCAATGTTCCGAGAAGAGGAAAACGAGAAGAAGGGGGCAAAAAAGAGACGAAGTGGTCACCAAACCACACTACAAGACCAGAACACAGAGAGGCAAGGAAACCTACCAGTGTTTCCAGGAGGAGAATACCTGGCCTCGTGTCTCTCCCCTGATGCGCTTCGGAAGCAAATGAAACCGCCAGGAAGGGAGGCCCTGGATACAAAGTCCAATTCGATCTGAACGGCATCCGTGCCCGGGTTGCAACCGTAGACTGGTTGGAAGAAGGCTTTGGGGTCTCCACGCTGCGTCATGAACATCTTGGTAGTATTGTCATCTGCGGTGTACTGGAGCACCATGTTAGAAGCTTGAAAGCAATTACGATGAGCAGTTGTTTTACCTCTCCATTGATGACTGCGTGGATGATACCCCGGGAGATGACGCCGTTTACGAGAGTCAAGTTGAATGCAGAGTCTCCGGCTGGGCTGAGGTAGAGGTGCTGATCGCCACCGCCGGCCGACCAAAGGTTGATGTATCGGTTGTGAATGACGGGAACCGAAGCGTTCTGAATCTGGATACCGAATCCCTCGGGGATATTGTTGGAGAGAGGTTCGGTTGGAGGAACACACGCCGACGCAGCGGCGGCCGCCGACAAGACAGCTGCAACAACCGAGGTAAGCATTGTGAGGTGATGGTATGGTCCTGACTTCACAACTCAAGAAACCCTCTGCCTAAACCACTTGCAACGAGGAAACAACCCCCATGATATACAACATGCGCAACTCGTCACGCTGCAAGCGTGCAGTGACCGCCAAGACATAGACGAATACGGGATGCTGCAGTATTGCTGCATCGCGCTGCTGACAGGTTGCCCGTTGCAAGTGTGTTCGGCTTCCTGGCCATCAGGATTCCTGCAACCGACAGACACACCAGATGTCTGGATGGCCCCACTGCTGACAGGACATGGCATCACAGCCTGCACCGACAGTTCTGCTCCGGGAAAACGGGCCCTGTTGATGTCACGTCCAAGGCCTGAGGGCTTCTTCATCCTGCCGTATTGGGCATTAGTTCCCTGCGGGTAAGACCGGACCAGACACATCGTTGCAGGCCCTAGGCGCGGCGCAGACACTCAGGCCCGGCTCTGGCCAGATGAATTTCCCCAAGATCCAAGGCTATATATAGTGCATCCTATAAGCGCTAACGGGGGCGTTGAATTAGCCGAAGCCGAGTGGGCTGGTCAAAGATGCAGGATCAAACGAGGAAGTCAACGCACTTCCTTGACCTTTACACCACAGGGTTCTTTCTGTGTGAAATCAAAATGGGACCCATGTTATTGTAGTATTGGAGAAACAAGAAACACCAATCAATTGAGACCAGATGCAGATGGTTATAGTAACTGTCTACGTACTGCGTTGAGATATTCTGGCATGGTTGCAAAAAGACACCAAATGTCTGTTACTATGAAACAACAAGGAACGTTACGATCTTTGAGAGATGGCCACGCGAATAAAGATACCCCCAGTATCCCGCCGCTTGAAGGACCGCCAGCTAATCAAAATATAAGAACCGTGTTGCGGCCGGGAATGTGAAGAATGAGCACCAGGGGGGGTAGCCCGGGAACTTTGGTCAGACCACAAATTAAAGGCAGTACGACGTACAAATATCGCCGTGTTGTCGTGGAGGGGCTTCGAAGCTCGTCATTCATTAGTTACGGCATTTAGGCTTTGTTGCCTTGCAGATCACTTGGCAAGGTTGAGACGCAAAAGGAGAAGACAGAATTTGTATGCGCTGATACCGGATTCGGCAGTTTGTATTATTTCAGGCGCTGAATATGTCGCTGAAATCATTTCTTCGCTTGCTAGTTCTAGACAACGTCGTGGGGTGGCCTGCAAAGCTTATAAACCCCTTCCACACTCATTACTTCGTAGTGTACACACAATCAGGCAGAGTCGTCAGTGGCCTTCTCCAAGTAGTCGGCCTTCTGGTTCGGCTTGTCGCTCTCGAACTCCTGGGGCATGGCAACTGGCCGGTTCTTGGCGAACTTGACCGTGGCGAACACTGAGGGAGACTCTTTGAACAGCATATCGATCTCCTCCAAGTTGCGACCCATGGTCTCGGGGAAGAGGAAGTAGACGCTGACGGGGATGCAGGCCGAGATGACGGCATACACGATGTAGTATCGCCAGCCGATGGTGTTGAGGGCAACAGGGGTCACCATGACGACGATAAAGTTCCTAAAAAAAAAAAAAAAAAGACAAAAGGCGTTAGTTGGGTGGTAAATTTTAGGAGATATTTGGGATCGACGCGAGCTTACCAGAGCCAGTGGTTGGCGGTGGAGATGGAAGACATTGCCATACGGAGACGGATGGGGGCGATCTCAGTGCAGTAGAGGAAGTTGGCGCCCAAGAAGCCGATGGGGACGAAGGTGTTGAAAAGGTAGATGAAGCAGCCGGCGGCGATCTGGGCAGCCTGGTTGTCCTTGGGGAACGAGGTGGTGATGGCCAGGCAGGTCATGCAGGCACACATGCCGAAGCCGCTGAAGATGAAGACGGCGCGGCGACCGAACCGGTCGATGGCGAAGAAGGCCAGGAAGGACGAGAGGAACTTCCAGGTGAGGGCGCCCCCGGCCAGGGCCTTGGACGCCTCGGGCTCCATGCCGAGGTTCTGCTGGAACAGGATGGGGGCGTAGACGGAGACGAGGTTGCTTCCGGACATTTGCTGATAGAACTGGAGCAGGATGCAGAGGCCGAAGCGGTAGAGGAGCTTGTCGTCGCCCATCTTGAGCATGTCAGTGAGCTTGGCGGCGTTCTGGGTGGTCTCCTCGAGCGAGTGCTCGATGCCGGCGACTTCGGCCACGACCTCCAAGGAATCCTCGGGCAGCCCCCTGAAGGCGGCGATGATGCCGCGGGCCTGCTCCGAACGGCCCTTCATGACGAGCCAGCGGGGCGACTCGGGAAGGAGGTAGATGCTGCCCATCAAGACGAGGGAGAAGAGGATGGCGATGGCGATGGGAGGGCGCCATGTGACGGGGCCGGTCTTGAGCTCCCAGAAGCCCAGGTTGATCCAGCTCTCCAAGACGTAACCGACGCAGGTGAAGAGGCCGGTGAGGACGACCTGGCGACCGCGGTCCTTGGCCCCGGAGGTCTCGCTCTGCCAGACGGGCACGATGGAGCTGAGCTGGCCGATACCGAAACCGACAATGAGACGGCCGACGATGAGCTGTGCCAGGTGGAAGGAGGCGCACTCGAGGATCTCGCCGACGAGGGTGCAGACACCGGAAAAGAAGATGACGTTGCGGCGGCCGAAGGCGTTGCCGGACCAGGAGCAGGAGAGGGAGCCGAAGAGGGCGCCGATGGTGAAGGTGGCGACGACGAAGCCCTGCAGCGTCGAGTTGGCATTCTTGGTGTCGCCGGTGGTGTGGACGGTGTCGATCTGCGGGAAGGTCTTGACCCAGTCCTCGGTGGTGAGCAGGCCGCCGAGGCCGGCCTGGTTGTATCCGAAGAGGATGAAGGCCGGGCAGACGACGAGGGCGATCTGGAGAACGCTCAGGGCGTTGCCCGTGAGACCGAAGTAGAGCTTCGAACCCATGGTGGTTTTGTCTCTCGAAGGACGGGTCGTTGTGGTTCTGCTTTTCGGGGGGGGCTTTTTTTTTCTTTTTTTTTTCTTTACGCACAAAGGTTGCCCAAAGCTCTTCAAATGGGATGAAAAGAAGTTCTGCCTAACTGTCCAAGAGGATGGGGGAACCAACAGACGGATAGACAGACGGACAGACAGACGGACAGATAGTCGACTGGGGAGGGATAGAGAGAGAGAGAGAGAGAGAGAGAGAGAGAGAGAGAAACAGAGAGACAGAAGGCCAAAAACAACTGGCCAGGAAAGCGAGCGAGACAACCTCGCTCTTAAAGAGAAAAATCGTCAAGCGCCACTCAACGTTCATCTCATCACTATGACCCTTGTGGGGAAGAGGTGTGCGGAGACCCCGCGGGATTCTCACCGCAGAAGCCAGATTCATAATTAATTAAGAGCTTCATACTGCCCCTCC
>NWBT01000046.1:242700-295571 GCA_003386485.1 Colletotrichum lentis
GGGGTGAGAGGTTCCACCCAGGTGGAAAATTTGGGAAAGCATTACGACGACTTCCTGATGACTAACACGCTTGATTGAGGAATGCCAAGAACAGCCGGCAGCGCCTTCCGTATGTCTGCATCAATGCGCCTTCCTCCTCTCCAAGCCCACGCCATTGCCATTGCCATTGCCATTGCCATTGCCATTGTTGCCTTCCTTCCCATTTGGCGTGTTCAAGAGGGGGGGAGGGGTAAGGCTGGGGAGAATCCGCGATACGTCACGCAGCGGGCAGTAAGTACTGTGGGAAGTAAGCACGGAAGGAGAGTGATTGATACCTGCCGCTGCATCGTAAACACGAGTACGGATACATGTACATGAGTTGGGTGTCTAAAGTGAAACGGAGAGTGTGTGTGTGTGTGTGCGACAGAGGGAAAGAGGGGGCTGCTTTGGTCGATGGGCTCCCTCCCACCCGCGTCTGCCGATGCCAAGACGGCCTGGGACTTGCCCGGTCGACAACATTCGTATCCCCGCCTCTGACATAACAAGAAATTGCCAGACAACCAAGTACCGAAGTAGTTGCCCTTCCGAGAGAGATGTGCTGTTCGCGGGAGGAGACGTCTAGCATGATTTGTCGTCCCGCAGCAGGGCACCAATCAAGCTTCCGTCATCCCATATCAGTCCGGGGATAGGATGAGAATGGGATGCATACATACAGATACTGGTGAAGGTAGTAGGTTGGTATCGAAAAGCCAGCCTCGTTTTCACCCAATCGTATATGGCCAGGACTCTGAAGATGCCCATCGGATGGCACTGCATGCGTCACCGGTCAAACAACTGTGATGCGACTGTAGAAAGGCCTGAGTATGCACGCCTTTAGACATAGATACCGTTGACTCCCTCCTTCTACCGTGTGCACCCATACCTGGGCTGTTGAAACTGTTTCTCTGTGGTAAGCATGCACTTAGCCCAGCCAAAGTCCTAGCCGTCGTCACGTTCCAAGCAACACGCCTATCGAGCGGCTCACCCCTCCATTTGCTTTAGCTCCCGCTCGTGGCAGGGGTCCTCCGTAGCTTTCCCTAGCCGAAGCCCGAGCGGAACGGGGCTGTCTTTCTTTTTTTTTTTTTTTTTTTGCCGATGCAACGTCATGTAACTCCAATAGGTGACAAGAATGAAAGCCTCCGCCTCCGCCTCCACCCACCGCCGCCGCCGCCATCCCCGCAAATTCTCTTCCCGCCCCCGAGCTTAGATCGGTCTCGGTCTCGCTATTTTCTCCCTCCTGGCGCCGTGCGGCCCATGAAAACAACCCCAGGAAGCAAGACGCCTTCGCCATGGGCTGGTATATACCTGCTGATGAAACTGACTTTAGAATTGGAGACATCACGATCCCGGACGCATCAACCCGGGCGGCGTCCCGGGGAAATGGGGGTATCTATCGGTACGGTGCAGGCACGGCCCCGAGCTCCAGGCCCCACCACCGGCCGAGTGCTACTATGGCATGCGGTAAGTTTTGCCTGCGGGTCAGATATTGTGCAAGGTTATTAGTCTGATTAGCCCTGCCCTTGTCAGATCAGACTGGCGAGATATCTACACTAGAAAGCGAACAGAGCACGCTTGACCAACTGAAGGTCTGCATAATCGGCGAAAGGATCTACCCGTTTTCCCCACGAACTTAACCAGCGATTACTGTCTGCTGTAACACCCTGACAAATACCATGAAGTCTAGCGTTCAGAGAAAACTTCTACCTGCGGCCACCATAGAGTGAGAGAGACAGGGCCGTTCGAAAAGTCACTACTTGTCAACGGAAGGGCGCTACCAGTGGATCCCGTCAACGACACGCCTTTCCCCAAACCCATCCTCCTCGAATCGACGTGTGCGTGTTCGAAAACGGTCAAAGAAACACACTTGCTGCCGAGTGCGCACACACGTATACACATCCTCACATTGAGAAGACGCGCACCAAAACCGCCATCTCCCCTCGCCATGGCCACAATCACGACAACGTCCGCCACCGAGCTCCGCCCCCTCCCCCTCCACATCTCCCACACGCCGTACGCCGTCCCGCCAAACCAGCCGGTCCAAGACAGCAGCGACCCGATCCTTCGCGCCTCGCGCGAGGCCGACTCGGCCGTGCCCGAGGGCGGCTACGGCTGGGTCGTCGTCACGGGCTGCTTCGTCGTCGCCTGGTGGATCATCGGCACCCCTTACTCGTGGGGCGTCATCCAGAGCGCTCTCATCGACGACGGCCTCGCCACCCCCGCCGTGCTCTCTTTCGTCGGCTCCCTCGCCACCGTCCTCATCTCGGCTCTGGCCATCGTCAACTCACGCGCCATGAGACGCATCGGCCCGCGCAGGACAGGGCTTCTGGGAATCGCCTTGCTGGGCCTGAGCGAACTGCTCAGCAGCTTCGCCGTGAGGAACGTCGGCGCCATGTTTGCCACGAGCGGCGTCATGATGGGCATGGGCATGGGGTGAGTCCTAGTCGCCCCCCTCCTTGGCCCTGGTTTTTCTCTCTGCTAACCATGGTTATCAAGCTTGTGCTTCTCGGTCAGTTCGCCTCCCTTCACCTGTACTCGGGCCACCGACAAACAAGAGTAGATCGTCTCTGTGATTCCGGCACAGTACTTCAGCCGCAAGCGGGGTCTGGCCAACGGCATCGTGTTCGCCGGCGGTGGCCTGGGCGGCGCCGTCAACAGCTTCGCTTTGGATGCCCTGCTCAACCGCGTCGGCTCGGCGTGGGCCTATCGCGTTCTGGCCCTCGTCACCCTGGCCACGGGTCTACCCGCCGCCTGGCTCATTGGAGAGCGCGTTCCTATTCGGGGCTCCGGCTTCGTTGAGTGGTACGTTTACCTACGAATGTCCCTGATCCTCGTGCTTGAGTAAACACTGGCTGACATACTCCAGGCGCCTCTTCAAGTCCTTCACATTCCTAGTCGTCTTCCTCGTCGGCGCAATTGGCACGTTCCCGCTCTTCGTCCCGCCCTTCTTCCTCCCCCTGTACTCCAAATCCATCGGCCTCTCCTCCTCGACAGGCGCGGGCCTGGTCGCGGGCTTCAACTTCTCCTCGGCCATCGGCCGCATCGGCTGCGGCGCCCTTTGCGACAAGTTGGGCGCACTCAACGTGCTCTTTGCCTCCCTGACGCTATCGGCCGTCAGCATGTTGGCCATCTGGCCCGTGTCGACGACGCTGGGGCCCATGATCGTCTTCGTTGTTGTCAACGGCATCTTCTCGACCATGCCCACTGTCGTCGGAAATGTGTTTGGGTCTGCGAGGGTGTCCGTCGCGATGAGCATGATCGTGACGGGCTGGGCCGGGGGTTATCTCATGGTGAGTTTGTATACACATACCAAGTCGATGAGAAGAAGAAGAAGAAGAAGCTAACGGATTCACTGCCAGGGCGCCCCCATTGCTGGCTATCTTCTCGAGGCATATGGAGGCGCGGAAAACGGCCTGCAGGCGTACCGCCCTGCCATGTTCTACGCCGGTTCGTTATCACTGGCAGCAGCAGGCCTTGTCGCACTGGTCAGGTTCCGGATAAACCACAGCATTTTAGCGAGGGTCTGAGACCTGAGACTCATGATGGTGCAAAGCGTAGAGTAAGTGGCCGAACAAGAGACAGTTGGTTAAAAGCGTCTCTACACTTCTCCAAGCTGTCAGGATCCAGATTCACGACCTCCTACCAACCTGCCAGCAAGCATCCGTGAATTTGGCGGCACACCGGGCTCTCGTTCGGTAAGCATGCCTACCCCGCAGGATCCCATCACCATGTAGACACATCATGGTCTGTCTGATGCAACGGAGCGGCGACTGCCTAGTCGGTAGACTTGGCGTCCCGATCCCCGAGCGATCCCCACCGATAGGACCCCGACCGACCAACCGGCTTATAGACGAGGAACGCGACACCAGGCACCGGGGACGCCCTCGGTTTTGCGCGTCAATGCCCGTCGTGACAACCATCCCAAAACAGTGTCCTTTCGCCGACTCGTTCGACTCCCCCGGACGCCGCCACGCATATTCCAATGCCAGAAGGAAAGCCGCTTGCGGCGATCCCTCGGCCCCCCTCACATGCACGTGTCTTCGCGCCTCCTTCGCGCCCTCTCGACCTATCTCTCTGACGGAACTTTCCACCCTCCCGCTGACGCCGACACACGATGTCGATCTTGGGGCTGAACACCAATCCATATCGCGTACAAAACACGCTCTCTGTCTCTATCTATGTTTCTCTCTCTCTCTCTCTCCGTCTGACTCCGTCGTCACACCCAGCAGCTCAGCTTGTCACCACCAAGGGCACCGACTGGCACAACTACCATCAAATCTTCACCAGCAAATCCCCCCTCTTCCCACACAGTCACACACCAAGCTCCAAGCACCAAAACTCATATCGCCGCCAACATGTCCATCGACCACGTTGGCCTCTTCGTCCCCGCCTCCATCTACAAGGAGACGGTCGACTGGTACCTCGCCGCCCTCGCCCCCATCGGTTTCAAAAAGTTCATCGAGCCCAACGAGTACGCCTGCGGCCTCGGCGTCCAACGCAGTGACTTCTGGATCGCCTGCCACAGCGCGGACAAGGCCAACATACCCGTCCACGTCGGTTTCAAGGCCGAGAGTAAGTTTCCGTCCTTTTTGCCCCCCCCCCCCCATTCTACCAAGGTCGAACAGCATGCTAAACGCAACAATGAGATCAAGATCGTAAGGCAGTCGACGACTTTCACAAGGCCGCCCTCACTGCCGGGGCCAAAGACAACGGCGCGCCCGGGATCCGGCCGCAGTACCACCCCAACTACTACGGCGCCTTCGTCATCGACCCCTCAGGAAACAACGTCGAGGTCGTCTGCCACATGCCCGAGGTCACAAAGTAAGCGAGAGGGGAAGGTTGTTGCAGTTTGTCACTTGTCGTTGTGTCTGAATGGGATGGAAGGTGGAGGCTATGATTGGATACCGGGCATGTCCCACGTCCGCATGTCTTGTCCTCGGCACGCAGCCAGAGGCGAGAGAAGCAAGATGAAACCGGTTATGGAAAGTGTGTGTGTTGCTAGTCTCCCTTCCCCATACTCCATACATCCCACAATCACCAATGTTGTCTGTCACGTCAATCACTCTCAACCATACTGCCCGCAAGACTGGAATCACGTACTCGGGACATATCATTATACTCGCCATCTATCTCAATCTCGGAACACCAGACGCCAATCATGCAAGTGCAAAGTCTAAAACAGAACGTGTAGTCCAGTCCAACCCCAGCCCACGTCAAGTATACCTGTGCCTCCTCCTCTTGCTCGTAGTCGTTCCATAGATGCGCGCAAACGTTGTGGATGCAACATGCCCGATAAAGGACAAAGTTGCCATCCCAGGCGCGTCGAATCCACCAAATGCTGCACCACTATATCCCTAAGACGTTAAACTCCTCGGTCAACCTGACACCTCTATCCGGGTATCAAATCCATGAAAAAAAAAAACGAATCATGTAACTACTCTTTTCATGCGTCGCCTGTTCCAATCCTCATTCGACGTTTCACCGGAACCATCGAGCCAAGACTTGCATTATCCGCTGCAGATGGGTGCGATGATTCGCGACTCTGATCGGTACCTCGCCCTATGAAACATGTCCAACGCTTCTCTTACGGCCTTGGGTTCGAGAGACCGAAGGCATCCTAATCGATGCTGCCGCGGGTGCAATGCTAGTATCGATAGCTCCGGCAGACCGTTGCCCAGGATTGGTGTATATCAGGGTATCAATCTCATAATGTTGCAAAATTAAAAAAGGTGCTTCAGGAATCCCCGGCGACAGCAGGATGTGATCGCTGCGCCACAACTTCCCGTGCGTAAAACTCCACCAGCATTGTGCCGTATGCTTCAAGGTCCTCGACAGGGACTGCGAGCCGGAAGTCGTTCAACAGGAGAAATTGGAGTTCGAGATGATTGAGTTCCGCGAGTGGGAGACCGCCGACCTGACAAAGCCATGTTAGCGTCTGCGGCTCTGTTACTCAATGATGGGTCAACAAACCTTAGCGTATCTGGAGTTGGTGTAGAAGACATCCGAGAAGAACTTGCTCGCGCACGTCACCCCGGCAATAATCAGTCGATGAATATTGAAGCTGTCGACCACAAAGTAGGTTGCCTGCACGCCCGGAAGTGTAGGCTGGGGCACAATGCTTCCTGTACTCTCACTCGGCTTCGCACTCTTGTCGTCCATGTCATCGTCATCTGCAAGGTCCGAGTCGCTCTCATAGTCATCCCGCATGTCCACGTCGACCAACTGCGATTTGGGTGTTGGTTGCGATGTAGAAACTCTCCGTGCTTCCTCGTGCTTGACCACCATTTCGTTGACTCGCTCTGTCATGCGGTCAAAGTACACCAGCAAACTCAGAAAGACCTCGTACGTGGTCGGGCAGTACTTGTGAATTCGGGACAAATAGCTCAGAATGGTGATGGCGGGAATGTTTTTGCCGTGGAATGCCAGCACTGAAGTGCTCAGAGGACTCATCTGCGATCCGTTCCCCGACTCGTTGTTCTGACTCGCCTGCTGCTGATGGGCGACGTTGCGCTGCATGGCATCATGCTGCAAGTCGTTTGTAGTCGTAATTTTGGTGAGCAGGGCAGCGACCATCTCGATGATGTCACCGATGGGCATGGCACTGATCTCGTACTTCATGGCCTGCAGAGGCGGGTCGTTGAGTATGCCAGGTCCGTTACCTGATAAAAGATCGGCCTTCGCCAGACTCTGGATATGAGCCAGATCGCGCACATGGATCGTCTGTCCCTGGGGCTGGTGGCGAGGAGATTCGGTGTCGGAGAGTGGGTATGAGATCGGGGCGCCGGTCACGCCGTTGTCTTCAGACGCAGGCGAAGGCTGCTGCTGCTGCTGCTGCTGCTGGTGACTCGGCACCGGGGCGGCCTTCTCCGTGGCCAGCATAGAACCAGCATGGCCGGCGTCACGAGAGTCGGTTGCCATGTATGCGGGGCTGTCAGCATGCTGGGGCCTCGCTCGGGTGGGCGATGAGGATGAAGGGGGTGAGGGGAAGCGAGAAGCTCCTCCACTAGGCGGCGCGTGGGTTTCGACCGAGTCCCAGTCGGATCGCTTCTGACGCGTCGGTGGAGGATTGGTTGAAGACTGATATCTTGGGCTTGTGGAAGAGTGATGTGGGGGCACGTCTCTTGACCGACTGGCGGATCGATAATGCGAATCGTGCGAGTGTTGATGGGGAATGCCAGATGAGGCAATCATGGTGTGGAAACGTGAGGGATCAGAGACGTAGTCACCGATCACAGCTGCCATAGCATCTTGTTATTCCAAAAAAGACCGTATTAGGATTATTCGGACTGGCAGCGGCAACTGCGAGGATGCGAGACCACGGTTAGCAAAGGCCTAGACTAAGTATTGCAACGGCAGGTTAAACCAAATGAAAGGGAAGCCCCAAGTGGGACATGGGAAGCTGTGAGGAAGGACGAATGGGAGGCTGATGCTGGTATTGGCCAAGCTTGGTTGTTGCGTGGTCAAAAAATTTCATGTCCACAAACTTTGGCAGTAGCAGCGACGCAGACGCTCGCCACTAGACCAAAAGACGTTCTAGGGCATGACTGGACCATCCGTACGAAGACGAGTATGGGAGGAAGCGGTGACGGCGCGCCATAATGGTATATCTGGATTAAACAGATTGCTGCGTCGACGCCGGATGGGATTGCGCAAGACAGCGACTCCGAGTGCAATGCAGAAGCAGACGGATGATTGCAATGAACTTGTAGACAACGAGGGCAGGCGAGCAAACAAAACTGATGCCCGACGCCGACATCAAGCCAGCCTCGATGAAAGGAGCCGGTCGGTTGCCACTTGGACCACCGGGCGCAGTCGCGACCGACGTCACACACGGGTGTATCGCGGTGGCCAGGACGAAGGGGAGAAACACTTGGTTGGGATCGGTAATGGATAGGCAAGAAAGAGACACGCAATACAGCGGGCGAAAGGCGCTGGTAACGTACCTAAGTGGTCCAGTAAATAGATGGAGAAGGAATCTATCGGGACAGCGATAGTGTATTTTGTATAGCGTGGGCGAAGCGGTAGGAGTTGAGAGTTGCGGCGCGGTGATGCAGCAACAACGCTTTTGGGGTGGATGTGTGTAGTCGGAGGAATTAGTCGGAAGCGACGCAAGCGAGAGGCAAGCAACCAAGCAGTAGGACAGGACAGGCAAGGTTGTCAAGTACGGTGTCGTAGTTAGGTCGAATCGGGTTAAGGAGGACGAGGGGGGGGGAGAGCGTTTGCTAGCGGTCGAGACCAATGCCGAAGGGTGAGGCGAGGGCGCGAGAGAGAGGGAGGTAGAGAGAGGCACACGGCATGCGGTGGGCCAAACAAGCCAGAACGGGAGGGAGGTAAGGTCGTGAAGGCGGAGGCAGTGATGACCGCAGAGAGTGAGACTGAGACGAGACCGGAGAATGATGAATGGAGGATGGAGAGGCGGCGGCCGGGGCGAGGAGAGAGAGACAGAAGTGCGGCGTCGGTCAAAGGTCTCGTTCGACGCAGCGACGACTCGAGAAACTGTTTCTGTTCCGTTTCGTAGAGTGAGTACCAGAAAGTAAAGGCACCGATTATCGGGAGAGGGAGAGAGGAGAGGAAAGAGAGCGAACGGGTATGTAGGTAGACGAGAAGACGGTAACGATAACGACGACAAAGACGAGTCGAGTCTGTTTGGAGGAAGACAGGACCATGCCAGGACAGAAAAAGGAAGATACTGTGGGTGGGGGGGGGGGAGGAGAAGGGTGGAAGGATGGATGCGATGGGTGAAGGTGAAGGCAGGGAGGAGCGGTACCTTACCTGGGCAACTAACTGGCAGAGGTACTAAGGTGGATGGGGGGAGGGGGAGGGAGGACAAGAACAACCAAGGGGAAGGCACCGCCGGGCGTGGGCATGGTGAATGGAGGGGAAGGCGCGCCAGGTAGTGGGGATAGGAGGACAGTGAACAGGGTAAGGCGAAGTACCTGGACTCCCGGCGACCTCGACAGTGGGGAGAGCACCAAGTAATGGACTGGGCTGGAACTCTGCTACGGCAAGAAAACGGGGAGACCAGCAGCAGCAGCACTACCACCACCACCACAACCACCACAGGCAGGAGCAGGTAGAAGTGCCCCCACCAGGTAGGCTGGTCCTTTTTTTCTTCCTCTCTAGTGCGCAATGCTGCTTGCTCTGGACTCTGGACTCTGGACTCTGGAATTGGGCCGAGGCTAGCTACCTAGGTGCGGTATGGGCTGTTCATCTTTGAAAAGCACCCATCAGAGGCAATGGCAGACTTGGCAGTCGCGGTTATGGGCTTTGGGTGTTGGAGTGTGAGCATGTATCTGGTATGTACAGTAATAGGGGTGATTGACTGTTCATCCTGGAAGAGATTGGCGGTCTGGTGGGGTCCGATGAGGTAGATGGCGAAAAGCTAGCCACAAAACGCCCTCGACAGCCCAAATTACCATGCTGTTGTGTTGCAACCGACACCGCGAGATGACGGCACCCCGACCCCCAAAAATCAGCATAACACAATCGATTTCAAGGGACCGGGACCGTTCGCCCGTTCGTGTCCGTGGCTGACGGGTTCAACCTCGTGTGCTGCATGGCGCATCTGACGCACGCGCGCTCAGATCGCAGCTATCATCGCTAGCGGCCGTGACTGAAGCAGTGAAGCAATGAAGCATGCACGACCATTCTGCGTGCTGCTGTGGCTGTGCATCTACACTAGCTAGCTGCCTCTGCTATGTTCCCTCTGCGCCGTCTGTGAGTCTTCCCCTCCTTCCCTCTCTCGGCCGGTTACCACCTGGGCTCTCGTATCACAGTGGGTTGAATGAGCAGTGACGGAATATCTTTAGTCATGAAAGTTGCCTCAGCGAGTCGGCGTCGGTCAGGTTGGTGGTGGGATGGCGAAAAAAGTGAGGAGCCACCTAAAGCATGTGATGACATAAACATGCGCTAGCAAGCATCCCCCGGTCCACCAGTTTAGCCACTCACAGCTCTCAAAACAGAAACAGCAACACTTCTCGCCAATGGATCCAAGGGTCCTCTTCCCCGGTGTCTTCTGCTCGCCTTTGTTGCAACTTGCAAATCTGCACTGGTTGCAGCCCGCTCTCGGGCCCCCGGATACAAGCGATAGCACAGCCTCGCTGCGATTGCATACCCGTAAACACCATCAAAGTACACTGCCGAGGCTCGTTACAAGTTTCCTATCGGCCTCGGGGCTGAGGCTCTCGGAAGGACAGAGAGTTGCTGCTGTTTGCTGGTGGTTGATGAATTGCGCTCCTCTCCAGCCGCCACCGATCTCGTCAACCCCTGGACCTTGTTTCCTCAGTCCCGCTTCGCTCCCAACGCTGGGACTGGACACTCACTCACGATGCTGCCCAACGGAAACGACTACTGTGGACTGCGGGAACGAGTTGTCGACGAGGATTGCGTGCCCCAGGCCTACAACCGTGCGGCAGCTGCACGTATATCTCCAGATTCCGCATCCTCGCCGAGATCGAGGCTGGTAGCGTGCGCGCAGAACGTCCAAGCGAAAAGAAGTCCGAATGGCCGCCTGCATACCGCACGAAAACCCACGACCCATAAACCATACGCGATCGGCGGGGATCCATTAGCAGGTCAGATACAGTGATACCAAGGGGAAAGTCTCGGAGATGCACACACGGCCATCCCGACATATGGCGACGCGCTGTAGTCCAACTTCCATAGCACGCGCGGGCGCCTGCAAGCCTGCAACGTCTAAATTTCAAGGGTTCGGAGAATGACGGCGCCTCGACCGACAGGAGAAACACACCACCGGGACTGGCTGGTCGTCGTGGCCCGCAAGCATTCACGACAAAAGGGTGTGCCTGTTCCGGCCTCTCACTGGCTGGTGCAATTAGTGATAGCGCTGATAAGACATTTGACGAACAGGGATCAGGTAAGCTCTTTGAGAGATGATATCGGATAAGATACGTACTCTTGCGTCCCCACCCCTGCCCCTTGGCGCCAATTGCCTGCCGCCAGAGTCAAGGGTACACTACACGTGTTCAGACCACAATCCACCTTCGAATATCCGAGATGCTCCACCGAAACACTCGGCATGCAACATTTCACGATGGCTAAGATGGATCTCGGAACAAATAACAAGCTTCTTCCCATCTTTGGCTTGTTTGTTCAACTTACTTACAGCTTGACAAGTTGAGAACACAACTGGCCACTTGTAACGCTTGATTGCACTTCTGGCGTTTCTGCTGCAGTCATCCCTGCCGCCACGAATCCGCATCTGGACCTCAACTTCCGTCCCGATCAAGCCAACGTCGTCTCCGTGACCTTGTCTGCGGCATCAGCTGGACGTCGTTCCCCATCTTTTCCCCCTTTAAGTGCCTTGCTCGACGTCGCAACCTGTCCAGACCACGTCCCCGTCAACAAACAGGACACGAGATTGAATGGAAACATTGGAACGCTAATAAACCGGTCGGGCTGGGACGCGAGAACTACACTAGCACCAGCCCGTCCCCATCCCATCCTGATTTGCTTGTCAGGTACCCGCTCGCATCCCACGCAAGTGCCCGTCACGACCACGGTCCGAGGCGCAGTGTGGTGGTGGTCGTCTAGATGGGACGATCTAGGCAATCACCGGCTCCCCGCTTGACCGCCGGAGAAGAAAAGGGCGAGGACGACCTTTCTGGTCTACCGGCCCATATGTCGACGACTCGAGAAACAAGAAACAAAATAGACCGCCCTCACGTTCGAATCATGCGGTTTCCGTTCCGCTACCAACCTTCGCCCTGACCTCATTGCTGGCTGTCAAGAACAACAACAACAACAACAACAACTACTACTACTACTACTACTACAAAAAACAAGCTTTCATCATCATTAAGACGTCCAACCCATTCTACGCCCACGCCCGGCTGCCCCCATATGTGCCAACACTCATGCCCCCCAAAGTTCCAACAGCTATGAACAACCCCATGTTCGCTCACTTAACACCCCGGCCAAAACGGATGCCACCCGGCCAATGCCCGGCTTCCACTCCGGCACGAGGCCTTGAATCCCTGGGTCCAGCTCTGCCACTTCGCAGGTGGCCCCATTTAAATCTCGCCAGTCTTCATGTCGTGCGAGCCCGCCTTCGCCGCGACCCCTCCCTTCGGCCCTTCGGAAAAGCGAAAGCCCCCCGAAATACGGAGACAAGCCCTCGCCGCGCAATCGGCGGATGCTAGAAGGGCATCATGTTACGCCGGATCTCCCACAAGCCCAGCCCGTCCCACGTTCCTCTCCACCGCCCGCTTCCGTGCTTTCCCTAACCCGTCACCGACGGCCACCGTCATTCGGATCGGCCTTCACATACTCTGCTTGTCACTCTTTCGAGACCGGACAGCTTGCCGATCCTCGACAGAGAATAAACCTGTCGTCCTGGGCGGCTGGCTGGCTAGGGGAAGAGGGGTTGACGAGATCTTGATCCTGGAAGTCGTGCCTTCCCCGGGACCCTTCGTACTTGCGAGCCGTCCACAGCATCCTCATCCCATCGTAGCAGACCAGCCAGGTATTTTCTGCACTGATATGTCATGGTGAGAATCTCGCCGGAAGATCACTTCAATTCTTCCACTATCCCACCCTTCCCCGCATCGCTTTGATTCGTTCCCGATTATCGTCACCTACAGAACCGAGCTGCGCTAAATCCCTCCTTGCCCCCTCCCTTCACCGCCTCTGGGGCCAGCGTCGCCTTCATTATTCCAAGCGATGGGAGAATGCCTAGGACTCGGTGGACGCCCTTCCCAAACCTCCCTGCATCGTGCATGCGGGTGGTAACGCTCGCGTGCCAGTGGCTGTCGTCCGGGGTCGGGCCCAGGGAACATACATGGCCCGGGTCTGGCCTGGCCTGGTTAGGCGTCACGAAACAGCGTGTCGTATCGTACCTATCTTGGCCACGTGAGCCCCCGGGGCTTTATCTACACAACATTCACCAGAACCGCTGCCTTAACCTTCCCTACGTGTTCTTGGCGGGCAAAAAAGGAACCTTCCGTCATGCGGGAAATCTATTTTATTGTTACATTCATTGGTTCGTCCGCCAAGTCTGGGGTGTCTTCGCCTCGGCATGAATGTTGCCCGAGGCTCGTTCGTTAACTCGTGGCGACCAGCCTGTGTGATGTATCCTCGCTCTCTGACGGCGAGTCATCCGGGCGATGAATTGCTTCCACTCGAGAGGTCATTCACAACCCTTCTCATTCACCCCTCTTCACTCCCGTTCCTTCACTACCCCTCTCTTTAGTGCTTCACCGTGTAGTCCTCGTCAGGGAGGTACAAATGCCTCTGGGCGCCTTTGGCGGTAAGGACGACCATGCGGATGACGCCGCCCGAGCTGCCATCCCACTTGATGGCCTCCTTGAGTGATCCCTTGACGAACTCAACAGCGTCCTTCTCCTCCATGCCCTCCTTCCAGTGCTCGTCACAGTATCCGTAGATGTAGGTCGAGCCCGAGCCGCCGATGGCGTAGGACTGCTTGTGTAGGGAGCCGCCGAGGGGAATCGAGTAGACCTGGCCGCCGTGACGCTCGTCCCATCCGGCGATGATGAGGCCGGCGCTTGGAAGAGATGCCGTCAGCAACGTTCACATGGCACAAGAGCAGCCGAGAGAAAAAGGGAAACAGGGAGTGGGCGAAATGCAGCAAAACTCACGTCAAACGGTCCTTGTTGGCGTAGCAGACCTCTTGGAAGATGGCGGCGGCGGTTTGCGTCATCGGGGGCTTGCCGTTGCGCATGGCGTACAAACCCAGCTGGTACTGGACGATATCTGCGACGGCCTGAGTATCGGCGGCGGAGCCTGACCGGCAGCACCAGATGGTGTCGTGGACTTGTGTGAGCTTGTCGGTGACGCGGTTGGCAATGTAGGCGCCCGTCGTTGTCCGGGAATCGGCACCTGTATGGTTGTCGGGCATCAGCGATTGACCCTTCTCCGACAAGTGTATTACCATCATTAAGAAGGCCTGGATTGACGGCGGGGGACCCATCCATCGTCGCATCAAGAGGGCGTGACGTAACATACCAAGGATGACACCGTCCTTGAAAGTGACCGCCATACTATCAGGAGTGTCAGTTGCGTCCGGAGGCGAGGTTCGAGACAGGTAGGCGTCGGATAGGTTAAGTAAAGCTTACATTGAGGTTCCGAGACTGGAGGTGCGGGTGGTATTAGCTTTGGCTTCAAGTAGAGACGTGCCCGGATCGTCACTCACTTGACCTCGCCCTTCTTTAATCTCTCCATGTCGACGTGGATGCCGTCTGTCCGCCCGCAAAGGGTTAGCTGACTTGCTCTGCCATCTGTCTGTCCACCCGTCCATAGACCACTCTCCAGTCCAGCTGAATACATCATCGAGCTCTCCTGCAAGCAGCGGCCGTACCTTCGTTCAGCATGCCGGTGGTGGTGAACTCCATTTTTGCTGCGGTGTGGGATTCGCCTGTGGAATTGATTCTGGCGTCTATTTCGGTTGTTGATAAGGGTGAGGGTGAAAACCGGTGTCGGGTGGTGGGGTGATGGGTTAATTCGTTTGATGTGTCGTCGGTGGGAAGGCGGCGGCAGGCTGCGGTTGCTCTGGGAAAGGCTGGAGCTCGACGAAGCTCAGGCAGCTCCAGAACGCGTTGGCCTTGTCCACCCCGGGAACACTGATGTGTGAGTCACGTGACTCTTGTATTATGTAAGACAGGTATATGGTGACGGCCCAACAGTCGCGATTGGTGCATAATAGATGCCAAGAAGTATTGCAAAGAGACACACAATCATTCTGAATCAATATTTACGACGTCTTCTTTCTGTTCAGCGCTGGACTGGTCATTTGCCCAATGGCGTGCCAAAGGTCACCAGATCATCAGCGTGTCATTATGGGCTGAGATTGGAAGTGTGTCCACGTCACATATCTCCACGTGAGCTCCCAACCCATAAATGTAATACACCGAATAGGAGGGCATCTCTTCAAATCTCGGGTGGCTCGTCGTCAGAACAGACCCTGTCTGCCAGAGGGCTCTTGGTGCTTCCGCCCAAGCCATGCCATTGCAAATGCGTCTCTGACCCCATATCAGCGTCTCGCTGTGTCCAGGTTGGCGGATCTGGTCGTCGTTCGCGACGCTGGCCCAGAGATGACCTCCATCTGTATATGTGTATAGAAAGTTTCCCATATGTTTGAAATCATACAACACTGCTATGTCCAAAAAAAAAAAAAAAAAAAAAAACCCGGCCAAATACGCTGATGGTTCAGTTCAGCTCGGCACATCAGCATGTTAAGCTCCCTTGGTCAGACTGCAGAAGATACGTCAGCATCGTAGACCATGCACTGAACCAGTGCCAATAGCAGCCCTGGCGAACCTACTCGTTCTTCTCGAGCTCCAGGCTGGCCTTCTCGCCGGCCTCGGCCTTCTTTTTGTCCTCGTCACCACAACCGCAGTCGTAAAAGTCGCCAATCTTGTTGCAGTCGAACTGGTCCTTTTTCAAGCGCGTGTTGACCTCGTTGTGGACGAAGCAGGCCCAGCCAGCGGCGGCGTTCCGGCTGCTTGTCTGGGGCGGGTACTTGGCCAGAAGCTTGCGGAAGTGCGAGGCGCAGTCGCCGCAGGGGTAGAGGCGAGCGAAGAGCTGGATGTATGTCTTCAGGGCGAGGCTGTCGTCCGGGGTAGGCTTCTCGGGAAAGCGGGCCATCATCGTGTGGAAAAGCTTCCATGAGGCGCGGCCGAGTTCGGCTCTATGGTGGGAGGCGTGTCAGTAATCAAGCAGCCCGTGCGGTTCTTGTGTGTGCTATCCATGGTCTTGACCCGAGATTCTGGTCCGGGGGCGGCGGGCTGGCGTGCAGTCGGCGCACGCAGGTGGCGGCGACCCTTCGTCAAGAGCGGGGCGCAGAGGGAGAGGGCAGCTTACTTTGCCGTCGCATTCTCGAGCTTCGGGGCGATGGACTCTCCGGATAGAATGGCGCTGGAGATGTGGCCTAGGTCGGCGGTGTCGGCGCTCGAGGAAACGGAGTCGCCCTTCGCAGGGGCGGCAGCGGCGGGCGGCGCGGGTGACGAGGGATCGGCGGAACCGCGCGAGAAGAGGTACGAGACGCTGAAGAAGGCGACAATGGCCAGCAGGACCATCAACGAAAGGTGTTGTCTCCGCGCCATGTTTGTGATGATATGCTGCAGNNNNGGTTGTGAGAAGAGACAGACACTGACAACGAAGGAAGAAAAAGGAAAACAGGAGGGGTACACGCCTCCTGGGGAAGAGGAAGGATATCGAGTTTGGACGAACTGTCACCCTTTTTTACGCGACTGGATTTCCCAGGGATAGAGAGCAAGCGACGCGAGACACATGCGCCAACTGCACCGGCCACTGCACCAAGAGCAGAAGGACTGAAGGAGGAGGGGAGGACAGTCTACACTCTACAGATGGGGGTAATTTGGCGTCGGCCCACACTACAGGGTCCACCAGACGAGGCTATCTTACCCGCTTCAGGGCCTTTGGCCGCTGTGGTCCAGTCGGCTTCGCCCAAGAAGAGGAACGCCCAGCCCTGTGGGGCCTCTCTGACCCGTCCGTCGTAGTGCTATCCGTACGGATACTCTACCCCTTAACTTTGATTCCCTGACCTAGGTACCCACCCACTCGGGTGACAAAAACAGCGCCGGTTGTTTGTTTTATCGGGGAGTTACAGTCAAGGCTATGCGTTCCTACTAACAGAAGTGTAATAAAAATGAAGAAAATCTCTCAAAATACTTGAATGAATTCCTACTGATATCTTTATTTTATTTTACAGAGTTAGCAGATTCAATAGGGTTTCTTGCTGATGGAAAGGTTGGCTTGATTTGACAACCAGCGCTGTTTTTTGTCACCTGAGTGGTACCTTAGTTGCTTAGGTACTGGGCTCACTCCACTTCGGGAGCCCCCGATGCTGGGACCTGAACACTTGGAGATGCTGGTCAAGTCTCAACCACTTGTCCGTACTCACAAGTGGGTAGCTAATATTGAGTTTACCGCATTAAGATCCTTGTATTCTCGCGAGCCTTTCTACACCAGACATCTACCAGACTTCTGCCAGATTCGTGCCAGGCTTCCCGCATGGCTCACGGTTAACAGAGCTAATTGGTTCGTCGTCGTCGTCGTCGTCGTCGTCGTCGATGACATCTCTGACCGTAAACTCGTTCTTCATCGTCCTTGACAAAACACCGGAACTCATACATCCCCCGGTTGAGCCCGTCACACAAACGTCAGGGTCTTGTTCTTGAAGGGAATCAGAGCTAGGATGACGGCATGGCGGTAGTACTCAGTCCGACCAATCACGTCGTCCGTCAATAGCCCGACTGACCCCTTGCCGCTCCTCGTGTTCGTCTGCCCGAAGACGAGGTTGTCCGCATCCCCAAGCTCCATGCCCCGACGCAGGCACGCCGCCGTCTCCTCGGCAAGGTAGTACGCTGCCGTACGCGCCTTACCCACGCGTCCGTGCCGGTCGAGCACCACGATCCACGCAAAGTTCATGATCGGCTCCCCCTCCTGCCGATCTGCCATGTCGGTGCCGCCCTCGATCCCGACCCAGTAGTCTGCCTCCGTCTCGCTCTCCTGAGCCCTGCGCGCCCTGTTGAGTGCCCCGCACAGCGTCTCCTCGTCCGTCAGCGGCTGGTCGGGCACTCCCGACGATATGCTAACCCCACGCATGTCGTACAAGCCCCCAGGTAGTGCCGATTCAAACCCAAGTTGCGCCGCCTGTATCTTTGTGGGGTTCTTGGAAGCGACGACGATGGAGGTGGTTTTGGTCGCCATATCAGATGTCTTATGTGTTGCTGTGTTTAGTGTATGTGTATGTGCTTATGTGGTTGTGTGTTGGTAGCGGACCTCCAACGCCTGCTTGTCTGACGGCATATAAAAATAAGTGTAAGCTACAGGCAAACTGCAGTGAAATACCACAATGTTTGGCATGTTCTACGCCATTTTAAGGCTGACTGGTTTGTAGGAAGTTTAAATATGACTCATTCGGTGGAGCGTGTTTCTGTCGTCGCATAGCAGTGTGACACCATCAGCCTGTGGCTAATCACAGAAGACCCGCCTTTAAGGCCTTCCTCGTAACACTCCTAACCTCACTCACTGAACATTACCATCTGTTCACTTAGGGGTGACACTAGTCTTAGAGATTGGCGAATGAACGGCTCTTAGTTCAATACCAGAGAGAGCACATAAGATAGGCTTCAACACTACTAAGGCGTTTTTCAATAAAAGGTTACAAAAGTTCAGTAGCCAGGCTACCCACATCACAACGCCAAAAGAACACTAGGACAATAGATAGGTCGCAAAGCCAGTTTCTTATTATGAATACCAAAAGCAAATCTAAAAGGGCTAGGCAGGCCGCAGAAACCAAAGATGAAGAGGCCCCTCTTGCTGTTCCGAGGCTTTGTTTGTGTTTGAAAGAAAGCTAAACCTAAATGCGTCCTCCCTATGCTCATCGTGGGTAGAGAACGATGGAGCAAGTCCCAAAGACGTATCCTTCCGCGTATAAGTCAATCGACCAAGTAAAGAACCCAAGCTGTCTTCCTAGCGGGTGCGCATATATCGTCTTCTGAACCAGAAAGACATATGGTTATTGCCTGAATGAAAAACAAAGCAACTCTGCGTATGATACGTCAAAGTACTGACGGAGCAAAGGATGAAGAACCTTCCTTCCTAAGACGTCGTATGGCCAAGCTGAATCTGCAGATTTTCTCGTGGATACCGTAGGGCCGATGTCTCGGATCAAAATGAAGCGTTGATCGCTTAAGGACAGTCCAACTGCGCCTGTTTCAGACCGCGGGCCTTGTCGAAGCCTTCGGGGTACTTTTCGGCGTAGTGCACTCTGCGCAGGTGCGCGCGCGTCTCGTCCTTTCTGGACCAGTGGCGGCCGCAGAGGTTGCAAGGCCAACGCTTCTTGCCTTGCTCGTCTGTATACCACTGGCCGGGAGCTCTATTGAGGGCGCGAATCCTGACTAGACCGGGCCGATCCTCTCTCTCGGTCTCCTGCTTCATCTCGTCATCCTCGCTCTCCGTTTCCTCACTCTCCGTGTCCTTTTCTCCGTCGTCTTCCTGGGAGTTGACTGTGTTCTTTGCGATTTTGATGGCACCTTTTGCGGCGGCTCTGTTCGTGGCTTTGATAATCGCTTTGCCGGAGGCCATGCTGGCGGTGTTTTCGGCGGCTTTGCTGGCGGGTTTATTGGCTACTCCGCTGCCGGTTTCGCTGGATGACTTGCTGGTAGGCATGGGGGCGACTCCGTCAACAGCTTGATGGACGGTTTTGGTGAGTTGATTGGCGACTTTGCGGTTAATCTTAACCTCCTCGGCCTTGACGTGGCTGGAGGTGTTGACGGGAGAATCCGACGGGCCAGTTACGGTCAGCTGGGGAGTGTGCAAGGCGGAAGGCATGGCCTGGTGATGGCTAGGTGGTGAAGCGGGGAGGAAGGCATCGCGTATATCGGCCGGCTTGCCCCTCTTCGGGCTGGCACCAAGCGTGCGCTTTGCAGGCCGAAATGAGTCGGCTAGGTGGGGAGGGAGTTGGTGGTTGGAGCTGTCCATTTTCTATGTCGTTTCGTCAACAAAGGAGATGTTTTGGGCAGAGGAAGCTGATGATGTTGAGAGGGAACCTACTTTGGCGAGACGAGAAATTGTAGTAGAAGGATAAGTGAACAGATGGAGCCTACTTCATTGAGAGGGAAGTAGAAGGAAAGGATAAGTGAATAGACGGGGCCGACTTTAGCAAGACAAAAATAGAAGGAGAGGATAAGTGAACAGACAGAGCCTACTTTACCAAGACAAAAATGGAAGGAAAGGATAAGTGAACAGACAGAGCCTACTTTAGCAAGACGAAAATGGAAGGAAAGGACAAGTGAACAGATGCAGCTTACAAAATTAACATCAAAACAGAAGAAAAATAAGCAAGCAGATTAAGCCTACTAAAGTAAGACATAAAGAGAGGAAAGAGATAAACAAAAAGATAGAAGAAGTCTGCTACAGCAGACTATAAGACAGAAAGATAAGAAAGGATAAGTAAGTAGATTAATTCTATAAAAGTAAGATAAAAAATAATAGAGGATCTACAGAAGTAAAATACAAAGAGAAGACATAAGTAAATACTAAGTGAGAGAAGTAATAGCTACTAGACTAGTTGCTACTAAGAGAAAGAGAGTAGGAGTAAAAGAATAATATAAGAAGGAAGAGAAGAAGTTAGAGGAGAATAAGGTTAGTCTAGGTAAGGTTATAAAGTAGTTTACACTAGATATAAACACAAGCTTAAAGCTGCTATAAACAGGATCTTATATATCGCGGTGAGTTTGTTTGTACCTGATGTTTGTTTCCCTAGAGCTAAACATTGATAGAACATCTAAGTGTCTTTCTGACAGCAAGCAGCATAGCTGTATAGTTATTAAAGCGGATAGGTCCTAGGAACCATTCAATAGACATTACACTCTGGATCGAGGTCAAAGTCAACACACTTGCAGCAAAGATAAATGGTAGTAATGAATTGTCATTTGTCTACATTGGCCTCGAGAAAGCCTCCGGACTGGGTCGGAGTGGCAAGTCCGAGTTTCAGTGGAGCCCCGCCGAGGGGGAACGGAGCGGAGGGCGGATGAAGTAATCAAGTTAGCGAGGAGAGGAGGCAATCAGTCCGACTTGGCAAGACAGGGAGGGACAATAGGCCCGAAATCCGGCATNTCCCCCCCCCCCCCCCCACAAAGACTTTTTTGAATTCGAGTTACGTACAGATACAGGTATCCGTACAGACACTATGAATACGTACCGCGCGTCGCTTTCGCATGCCTACTTACCTGCAGCAGGGTTGGAGAGGCTCGTGATGATGAAACAACAACAGGCCGCCGGATATAACCGGCAAGCTTCGGCGAAGCGAGGCTAGTTTGGACGGTGTTTCTCTCACGAAGCGTGTACGAGGTTGGCATTGGCTGGAACGGGTGCGAGCTGACAAGCCAACCCTGACTATTCGGCACCAAGTAGCCGGGCCAGATCAGGGTTGCTGCTGGGCTGCTGGACCGAAGGTTTTTGCCGGGGATATGACGTCAGGTGCTAGTGTATTCGTGGCCAAGGCTTGTGATTGCTTGCGACGCTTTGTTGATCAGAGTGTCGAGCTTTTTTCTCTGCAGGGCCCCTTCTTTTTCAATCAAGCCTAGCAGTGCCTGCGAGAGTGTGTGAGCCTGTGATGATCTCGGACCCCCCTGTCTCCTCTTCTCCTCTCATTGTCCTGTACTCTTCAACGCTCCGACTCCCCAAGCCACCCCCTCCGAGTCCCTCGTTCGTTCTTCGTTCGGTTACCTCCCATTTCAATCTCTCCGTCTCTCTCCCTCCGTCTCTCTCTCTCTCAGCTCTCTCTTCAGCCATCTCCCCTTCTCTGCCACTTCCTCCATTCTCCCAGCATCTATCAACCCACACCATTCCTCAGCTTGCTGCTGCCTTACCCACCCCTCAACCTCAATCCCGTGCACCGGTTCTCGTAGACATACGCCACAGAGGAGCACAACCATCCGTCCTCTCTCACCAAACCAGCCAACACACCCAAGCAATTCGCTCGCCAAACGAAAGCTTCTTTCCACCACGGACCAAGTGCCAAGACTCTCTTGTGATCCTTCCGCCGCAGACATTATTGGTCCCGACTCCCGGTTCACCGTTCAGCCCAGCAAGGCCAAGGTGGCTGCTAAGGTGCCCCTCCGAAAGTGATCGACGGACAAGAGTCCGTTCTGCCTGCGTCTGCCATCTGGTAAAGCCCCCCGTCTTGGCAACGGCCACGACATGCTGCAGGGATTGGGTTGGTCCTGAAAGAATCTACCGCTATCTGCCCTGCTCTATCTATCTCTCTATCTCTCTCCTCTCTATCTGGCCGGCTGCCCCCCCCGTCGCCTGTCCGCCGCCTCTCTTAATCTTAGCCCTCGCCAATCCAACCAACGTGACAGGGGTTCCTCCTACGCCTCTCTGGCCAGTCAGTCACTCGCTGGCATCCGAAGCTACGACTTTTGTGTACCCAAGAAAGATAGTCCCCTCGGCGTCGCAGCATTCTCCTCCGCGGAGATGTCAGCAGCGGGTCAACAAGGACCCAACGGGCACCCACAATCCCCAGATGGCGGCCCGTTAGACCCAGTCCCACCCGCCGCTCTCTCCACGGCGACGGCGCCTCCGACGCAGCCCCCGACAACGACTGTCGACACGGGTGGAAACGCCAACGGCCATGCTGTGAACGGGAGTGGCAATCCGTCAATTAACGGCCATCTCGCCAACGGTACCTCGGATGCGCCGGAAACCGGCGGCCACGCGGTAAATGGCTCAGCCCCAAACGGTCACCCGCCCTCCGATGGCGCTATTGCCAGGAACCAAGTCGCCGATGGCGCCGTCCCATCATCATCAGCATCATCATCAAGATCAAATGGTGGGCTACCAACCAACGGGGATGACGTGCCGCAGGTCAAAGAGGAAGCTCTCGAGAACAAGATCGAGGGCGTTCAGAACCCGGAAGCTAACGGTCACAAGCCACCCGACCAGAAGCCGCACCATCATTCTAGCGATCTCAAGGGCTTGTATGCCGAGGGTAAGGAAAAGGTTAAGGACAAGACGAAGCCCTCGGGCGGCTTCGACACAACGCCACTGCCCGACGCGCCTCCGGGTTACACCGTGAGGTTCATTTTCCACAGGGCAAGCAACCTCCCCGCCGCCGACATCGGAACGAGGTCATCCGACCCCTTCATTCATGTTACTCTCAGGGCGGCCGTGCCAAAGCGGCACAAAGAGGACCCCGATCTCGTCCACCGCACCGAGACTAAGAGGCGCACGACGGAACCCGTGTGGGACGATGAGTGGGTTGTGGCCAACATCCCGGCGGCCGGCTTCATCCTCAAGTGCCGGCTGTACGACGAGGACTGGCCCGACCATGACGACCGCCTCGGCAACGTCACCGTCAAAGTCCCCTACGTCGGCGAGGACTGGGAAGGCTTCCCGCAGCCTGGCCACGAGTTCGTGGCCAAGAAACGCATGGGCAGCAAACGGGCCTACTTCGTCAAGGCCATCACGAGCCATTTTGACCCGCGCACCGACATGTCGCCGAGGCTGTGGATCAGCATGGAGGTCTTGGGCAAGTCGGACCCGCCGTATGCCCAGATGTGCACCGTCGGGCCTACCTCGTACTTCAAGCACTTCAGCCCCATGATCGGACGTCTCACTGGCGTCAAGGTCAATCGGGACGAGGAGGCCGACGCCCGTTCGGACCTGTTTGACGAGCCTCAGGACAAGGAGAAAGACGGCAAGAAGACGCAAAAATACGAGTGAGTCAAAACGCACCGCTCTGAGCAGGGCTGCAGGATGGTCTTCACTGACAACAACAACAACAACAACTCCCGCGTAGTTTTCAATCCAACGAGATGCAGCTGTCGGGCCCGGTGCCCCCCGAGCTGTACCATCGCTATGTCGAGTTCCGCCCGATGATCGGCCTGATGTTCGCCAAGAGCGGCGTGAGGGGCAGGATCCTCAACAAGGCGCTGCACAAGCAGCACAGCAGGGTCTATAACTTTGACAGCTCGACCCAGTACGGCGTCTTCAAGGCCCGCTCGGAAGAAGCCGCTCTGCAGTTCCTCAAGCTGGTGCACTTTGACGAGGGGGGCCGCATCTTCACTTACGTGCTCACCCTCGACGGCGTCTTCCGCTTCACCGAGACAGGCAAGGAGTTCAGCATCGACATGCTGAGCAAGCACACCATGCACAGCGACGTCGAGACCTACATCGCATGCTCGGGCGAGTTTTTCGTCCGCCGACTCGAGAAGCCTGACGCCTCAGACGACCCGGACCCGGACCAGAGAACCCACCCGACCGACGACCTCTCCGGCGGGCCCCCGAACGGCCAGCCGCCGCACAACCCGTCCTACTACCAGCTCTTCATCGACAACGACTCCGGCACCTATCGGCCCGACAAGAGCATTCTCCCCAAGCTGAAGGAGTTCCTGCAGGCCAACTTCCCCGGGCTGGGCGTCGTCGCCATGCACTGCGAGGACGAAGAGCTCCAGAAGCTCAAGAAGGAGCAGGTCGAGGCCAAGAAGAAGGAGGGCCGCATGGTCAACATGGTGCTCGCCCGCAGCCCCAGCTCGAGCTCGCTGAGCTCGACCGAGAGCGCTCTGCAGCACATGGACGAGGCCGGCGAGGACGGCCCACCGGTGAAGAGTACTACGCAGAAAGCGCTGGACGCGCTCGAAGACCCGAGCACCCTGAAGAAGATGCTGAAGCCGGGCCATCACGGACACGAGCACGCACACACGACGGGGGGAGGCGAGAGTTCGACGGCACACTAGTTACTGCCATGGCTGGCTTCCCCCCTTTCCTGCCATTTTCCCTCACCGTGTTCTCCTTTTTTTCCCCTTTTCCACTTCTTCACCTCTGCGTATCTTGATACCTCTTGCATATTGGAACTGTTTTTCTGGAGGCACGGGCTCTTTTGCTTTTTACGTTGATATCCCATTGGAAGCCGTGGTAACTACCGTTATCAAGACGAGAGCGCAGGAAGGTCTGCAGGGTCGACCATAATATATTTTCTCACTCAAAAACTAAAAACTGCACGAGATGTAAAGACTGGCTCGGATACCATCATGTCCAACACGTGAGATCGTCTCCGGGAAGGCGAAGGTGGCGTAACTGTTCCACTCCAAATGCGATTCTCGGATCCAACTTCCAAGGCGACGACGGCCTTAGACCCAGCGCTCTCGGCGACCCCACGGCCAGCCAGGGTTGGGCTTGGGTCGCGGGAAATTGGCCGCCATGTTGGTCTCCTTCTGCCGGTCGCCGAAGTAGGTGTTTGCGGGGAACTTGTTCTGCGAGACGCAGTTCGGGTTGCACTTGTCGAGGGGCCCGGACTTGCCACGGGTGAGGTCTAGGACGTACGTGTCGTCTTTGCAGTTGGGGAGGACTGGGGAACATGAATCATCAACGGGGGCTCCTTATCAATGCGGAGGAATCTCGAAACCTCATACTCACCCTTGAGATCATTGAAAGGCATGCTGTTGAGGTAGCACTCCTTGAACTACGTCGAGTAGGCCGTGTACAGGCCGTTGTAGTTCCAGTACCAGTTCCTTTGGGTTTCGGTCAGCAACAGAAAACACATCCCAGCCGAAGTTTCTCCAAGAGCCGGGACGTACTTGTTGGTATTGTCAGCGGCGCAACCCAGCATGATGAGGGCGCCGGCTGGGCCGGTCTTGACGACCTCGGACTTGATGTCCGGGCAGCAGTAGGTCTTGACCTCGGCGGTGGCCGTGCAGTTGAGGGAGGCCAGGGCGCCGGAAGCGGCGGCTGCGATGATGAGGGTCTTCATGATTTGCGGTCGTTCTGTTCTCTGACTGGTCAATAGAACTGTGTCGAGTTTGGTGAGACTTCCGCCCTCAATGATTCCATCACCAAGTGCTTATATATCCATCCGAGCCCGTCTCTGGACCGACTTGAATCGTCTCACACGCTCAGCCTAACCTTGACTCCCCTCAGGAATGTTGCTTTAGCCTACGTGGGTCAAGTTGTTAACCGCCGCGTGGCGCCATAACTACCGAATTGTGGGGTTTTAGGCTATTTCCTAATTCACCCTCCACCCGTACGACGTAACTCTTCGTACCAGTGAGGAGAAGGGGCCAGTAAGGATAATTGGCAGAATTCCCATGCTGATCTCGGAGACGAGTTCGATATTGGGTCCGTGTGCCAAGACGGGTCTAAACGGGTCTTCAAGCGCAGGTCATCTGCCGTGTTCAATGTTACTACCACGAGCTGCGAACCGACTTCTCGTGATGTCGAGTTTGGAGTACCTGAGAGGAGCCCACTAGGACGTTTCGCCTTGTAGTCCGGTTGTCATGCCGGCCTCACTTGTGGGCAGGACCCCTGAAAGAAATCAAAGCCGTGATGAACGGTTCTGTCTTGGCCATGCATGGATGGGTTTAGGCGATGGAGTGGCTGCTTCTTTAGCCTAGGCTGATCTGAATGGTCCGAGAAAAGGGAGTATGATGTTACCTGGGTCAGAAATGAGCTGGTCCACGGTGGTCCCCGTCTTGCTGTGATCATATCAATACCCTTGGGAATTGACCTGTGATATCGGATGGGTTGCAGACCATAACCAAGCACAACTCAGCCTATTTGGTTAGGTACATGTCTGGCCTTGGATGCGTGAGCCCATGGGATGGCAGCATCAAGACGTGTCGATGAATGAAATGGCGGTGGCAAGTACTTGGCCAGTCCGATAGCAAATCATGACGGAGTCAGAGACTCTTGTAGCGACGTCCACCATGCAACGACATTCTCGAAATTGGCAAATTCTCGAACATAAAGGGGTTCCATTCCCCAGGCCGACGAAAAGCCTTGCCAATGAACCGTTTGCTCATTTCATGATGTATTGAGCGCCCGGCATATAATGCCGCTCTAGATTATCTCGTTGAAAAACTGCAGTCTGCAGTGGTCAGAGAGTCGAAGGCCATGGTATATGAGCACCTTGTGCCTAGAGAGTTGGGTATAATGTCTGATCAGTGATGCCGAAACTTGTTGGCAGTTCACTGCGAGAACTGCCGTATACAATCGTATATGTGAATATTTCGCAAGAATCTTGAACACCATTTCCCCATCATTCATGTAGGGCTCGCGCTTATTCGATGAGAACGGCCTCAGAAAGTGGCTGGCCCAAGTGCCGTCATGAGAAATACACTTTCTACCAGGCACAAATTATGGTTTGCCTAATAGCTAAACGCAAGAAGTTTATTCCATTGACTCAGGGTTCTTGTTACCACCATACTACTGCATCTCATGTTGTTGAGACGCTAGTTACACGTAGTCTGTTAGCGTCGCACAACACGTACAGAGAGGAGAAAAAAAAGAAACCTGCCCCATGAAAAACACCCAAGCCCCGTCAAATAATTCGCCACTCGACCTACGTCTCCTGAAAGAGGTACTGAGCGTGTTCTGCTAGCCTAGGCTGTTGTGAATAAAACCACAAAGTTGATGCCAATGGTGCTGGTCAGACTAGACCACTGGTGGTTGACTCTGGCGGTGTTGCTCAAGAGAAAGACTAGACGTTGAATGTGGATTCCCCCCCCCGCTTCCCTGACGGCTATCTCCCGTGCTCTAATACTCAAATATCCATGTTTCTCCAAATAAATCTGGTCAAATTGAAGAATTTTTCGTTGTTAATTTATCGCCTCGCACTAGTCCAGGGTCGTCTACGAGACACAAGGGTCCAGGCTAGACCGTCTAGCCGCACCCACAATATTTAAAGGCATTCTGCCACCTACCTCATTAATCCTCTCCCTTTATTCAACCAAGTTTTTACACACCGCACATCAGAGTTCCAAGTCCCCAGCATGAAACTCAGTTCTAGCTACATCCATTGTGATACGAAGCTGACCGCTGACCGCAGACTCTGACTTGGTCTCCTGATACTTGCACTCTCAGTGAGTAATACCCCAAGAAGCATCAGTCTTCAACAATCTAATTCGAAGCGACAGCCAGTTTCGAATCTCAACGCATTGCGAAAAACTGGACACCGACAAAGACTATTTGATTCACGGCTTCGATTCTGGACTTTGATTCACAACTAATCTGAAACCACTCACGATGGACACTACCGAAAGCGACGCTTCAACAATACTGACGGACTATTCAGCATCGAGTGCTTCCAGACCATCCTCGGCCTCAGCCTCATCCGTTACGTCCCTGCCATCAATCTCTGATCGAAAAAACTCCCTGCCACTAGGCGCTGCTTCCTCCGTGTACTTTGAGATCCGTGATACCCCTACGGCCGGACGCGCCGTATTCGCCACCAAAGACATTGACGCAAACACTCTGGTGTGGCGCTCAGACGATCTCACCATCTCATCTCTCCTCCGGGAGTACAGGCGTGAAGTCTGCGGGCAGTGCTTTGGATACAACTACGGCAGAGACCTGAGCATACAAGACCAGACAGTGGGTTTCGCCTTCTGCTCGCGCGAATGCCAGAAAGTCTGGCAGCAAGAGGCTGGCGAGGTAGGTATCCAGGCCTGGGCCGAGGTCAAGAAGTTGGTCAGCAAAAGGAGTAAACGGGACGACGAACTGGTTGACATTAACCTGGCACGACCCAGCGAAAATGAGATTGCGCAAGCATGGGACGGTACTAGGGCACAGGCAGCGCTGATCCGAACGCTCAGAATGGTGGAACTGATGGACGATGCCCGGAACGGAGACGAACCGCAAACCCTGACAGTCGAGGGCAACAGGGGCGGGCTGATCACCAAGCAACACCGCAAAGCCGTACAGAAAGCACTCCAACAACCCGTTCAGGCCGACATCATGGGATATTGTGTTGGCGGTATCATCGCCCAGTACGAGAACCCCCAGAAGTGGGAGCACTTGCTCTCGCTCGCAGTGGACTCGACGCCCTACTCCAGCGCCGGTGACTTGGAAGCCTTCACTCGCACCTATCTGCAGCTGCTCGCGATCCTCCCTCTGCCCCTGCTCCCCTTCACCACGCCCGAGTCGCTCTTCCTCCTCTCGTCACGCGATAGCCACAACGCGTTCGGCATCCGTTCTTTGGAAGACGAAGGATCCGAGCTCTTCGGGTTCGGCTGCTGGCCCGCAGCCAGCTACTTCAACCACTCCTGCGGCCCCAACGTCGAGAAGAAGAGAGTGGGCAGGGCGTGGGAGTTCAGGGCTGCAAGAGATGTCGAGAAGGGTGGGGAGTTGTGCATCACTTACTTGGGCGGAGAGGAGAGAAGGTTATCGAGGGAGACGCGGATTTCGACGCTGAAAAGGAATTGGGGCTTCGAGTGTCAGTGCAAGAGGTGTGAGGAAGAGGGTGGAATGAATGCTGTCTGACCTGCTTAGGTTCGTTTCTGCTGGTATTAATGAACTACGGACTCTGTGCTTTTCCGCATGTGTGCAAGAACGCTCATTTCATTTTGCCGGATTTCTGTCTTCGTCTCCTGAGTCCTATTCATTCCCATCGTGACTGAAGCCCCGCAAAAATCACAGCAGCCTTTTTTCTTACTTGCTTCCAGAACCGCTTCCCGGAGTGCAGGGAGACATCCACACGTATCCGACCGTTTGGTTCGCGATCTCCGTTTGTCGAGAAAGAGTTTAAATGACCGACGCCTTCCCGCCGTTTGGAAGCTTAGAGACAGTGAGCTCCGGTTTGTCCTGAGATTGTGCATGTATATACGTTGAATCTAAGCAAGCGTCTTGTGATAACTAGAAGTCATCGAATCTGAAGAATAGAGAGTGTGTACTGCCTCGAAGGGTCAAGTGAAGTCAAATCATGAGTGTGTGTATCTAGGTAGGTAGAGAGGAAGCTAGAGCTAGAGCTAGGGGGGATGAGCTGGTGGAAGTGGGTGAAGGGCCCCATTTTCAACTGCTTACTCATCATCCACGCTGACTAACCACCTAACACGTCTCGCAGGCTTTGCCCTCGAATCTGCCGCCCTTGAATGGAGTGACCTAAATAACCAAAACAGGCTCCGCGGGAGATAGTCGGTGTGTGGGTCACGGAACTAGCAGAGCCTTAATAGAATAGCTTAAAGGATTATTAGCCTATAGCAGGAACGTTGAGATGGAAAGGAGAGTATCCCTATCTAGGTACCTAGATAAGGAGGGTAGGTTGAGGTAAAAACAACAAACTAACCCCTAAATATCTACCCATTAGCAACTCTACTACTCCGTGCGGACCTAGGCTGTGATAGATAACTTTGAAATCTCTAGCAGAGACTGGTTGCATATTCACGTATGTGTGACTTAGATTGCCTAGGGGCTACGAGTTAATCGCCTTATACGATTATCGTACGTTGTCCTCTGCCGCCGCGGACAATACCCGAAGACGTCAGAAAGAAACGACATGGTGGCAATCATGGAAGGAAAGTTTTCAGTCAGATAACGATCAACAGCTGTGTGGCTGACATCTGTATTAATATAATAGATTACTGTCTATGAAGAAGGTTTACTCAAAGAGGTCAAAGAGAGGGAAGGATTCTAGTCTCCGTGAATGCCCACAGGAGGGGCGAGTAGTCAGAGCACCAGGCGTTGCCCGTGTAGTAGGTGCTTCTCTTGCCCTGAAGGGCGTAAAGGTTGCGATAGAAGCCAGCCTTGACTGCCTCCGGTGACACGTGAAGCTGGAGGTTCTTGTGCTGCTCCCAGGCGCTGAAGTTGGGACCAGCCGTGGAAGTCCCGTTGACAGAGGCTCCCAGCTTGTGGACGGCGTCAACAACCAAGCCCTGGGCCTTGGACGAGTCAGGCTCGCCAATGACCTTGACGGTCTGGTATCCGGGCACGCCAACTGTCTCGAGGCGCCAAACAAAAGGCTTCCGGGGAAGGGCATCCGGGGCAGTGACGTCAACATTGATGAAGTTGGTCTGGTCGGGCAGATCACTGTTGGAGACCACTCCAACGTAGTAGGGCACATCCTGCCACTTCTCGAAGACAGAAGTTTCGGAAGCGTCAAGGTCAAAGGGTGCCAGGTTCTCAACAGTAGGGGGGATGGTGAGGAGAAGCTTCTTGGCCTTGATGAGCTTACGGCCAGTGGCAGAAGCGACGACGGCCGTGACACCGTCACCAGTACGCTTGGAGGCGGCTACGACGCTGGAGTACAAGACATCGCTTCCAAGGAAAGCGCCGGCCTTGTCGTACACTTGCTGGTTACCGCCAGGGGCATACAAGTAACCGCTAGAGAGGCCAAGGAGGTGGGGCTGGCCGAAGTTCTGCAGAACGTAGAGAGTGGGCGTCTCCAAAAGGTTGCCGACACCTTGGGCAAAGATCCAGACGACCTGGACGACCTCGGTCAGGTTGTACTTCTCGACGAACTGTCCGAAGGGCAGCAGCAGGTCCTCGGGGACTTTCTTGGGGATGTCGTAAGCACCCTGGGCCAGGAAATCGAACTTGGCGATGGCGAAGAGGTAGTTCGCCAGAGGGTTGACAAGGGTGGTGGGGTCGACGGCCGAGGCATTGGGGACGACATAGCCGGTTTTGAAGTCGACGACTCTGCTCGGGAAGGGAGACAGGGTGGACGCGTTCAGCTGGACTCCGAAGCGCCCAAAGAACTGGGTCGTCTGATTGTTCTCGATGTACGCCTGCACACCGTAGTCGATAGGAGCGCCGGTGTCGGGGTCTCGGAAGGTGTTGACATGACCGCCGAGCCTCTCTTCGCGCTCGACAACGGCGACGGTCTTGTTCTGGTCCCGGAGGCGCACGGCGGCGTACGTCCCGGTGGCTCCTCCGCCGACAATGAGGACGTCGCGATGGATGATGTCTTCGGGCTTGAAGGCGGACTCGTCGTAGCCGCCGAGGTCGACAGGAGTCGCGCTAATCAGCGATGCGCCCAGGGCGCAAAGCGACAGAAGTTGCGAACGCATAATATCGAGAAGCTGTGGGGTGAACGAATGACAGAGGATCAAAGGAGTGACAGATGGATCGCATCTGTCCGCCGGCGCGGAGAGGAGTTGTGGCGCCAGACAAGACCTATCTATATACGTGTTGCAAAGGGGCTATAAGGGAGGCTAATAATTAGAGTGCCGAAACGAGCCAAGTCCAATAGATGAGGAGAGTTTGAGTCAACATAGGCAATGAAGTCAAATTGATTAAACGGTTGTGAAACTGTGATTGAACGGGCTCCACAACGACGGGGAATGTGAGTTGTACGTCTTAGGACGAGGCCGCCCAACAACTGACAACCAGCTACCTACACAACGAAACTACATGTTCGCCGCATCAACCCTTTTCAGCGCCGCACATTGTATCCATGATGTTGTATCCATGGTCCGCAGAGCTGTCGTCTTTTTCGATGGTAGTATCGGTCGTGGTATTCTTTCCCAGAGCCTCAGAAAGCGAGAGAAAGCCCGGACGGACAACCCGGAAATCCATCTCTCACGATGCAGGGATTGGGTAGCGTCCACTTTGGTTAGAGTTTACCGCATGGGCGAATTTTAAGCGGACATTAACAGCCAGCAGGGAGAATTAATCTATCAACCAGCGTTGAAGGTGGGCTGTGTGAAATGAGCCCGAACTCTGATCGACAAACGTCCCATGGACGTGGCACCACGCCTACGTGTTCGACCACGTGTTGGTGGCCGCAGCAAACAGCTGGCTTTCTGTCGGACGCATTCCCCCCAAAAACTCATAACTCCGGCGTTCCCGCGTCGTCCAAACCAAGCAGTTCCCGGCTAGCACTTGGCGTCCAACCTCTCTGTATTATCTCTGGCTTTGTCCCCGGGCATAACCTTCGGCGACTGGGATTTCTTGTCCGCTTGGCCGAGATGACGCCATCCGACTGCCACCTAACTCTAAGAGACAGCTCGACAGCCAATTTTGCAGCGAAGGCCCTGTCATTCTTTGCCGAGACCTTCGCTGCTCTGTCAGTCATCCGCGTCGGTCATGTTGGCGTTTTCTAGTCCCGGATTCATCCGCCTCTACTTATCGGTCTTTGACAACAGCGCCCGTTGCGCCAAATATCAAGCGATGTAGGTTTGGAAAAACCATCAGAGCAGGTCAACCGCTAAACAAACAAGAGAACTGATTGCCCCATATTTAACACATAATCATAAGAAGTGTCAAGGGAATACCACCAAGAGGTGGATGTGGATTATGGTTTGAGAAATTGAGTGACATGAAACTTGAAAGTGGGTGCTGCTAGCTTCGTGTTCATCTACAGAGTACACGCGAGTTGCCACTAGTAGGCAGGGGGGTTGACGAGCTGATGATAGGCAGAGATGCTCTACACAGTAGGGCAGTGCAAAGGCGCCACAAGAGGCTAAGGAAGTTCCTCGGGCACACAAGACTTGGCAAACAATCATCACCTTTTGAGAGCCTTGAGTGTACATTGTACCTTGGCAGACCTTTGTTTTAGCTGGCCATGCCATCCCTGAGATTGGATCCCGGCGGCGGGATAAAATAACAGTCCGACTGAGACCATTACATCAATGGGGAAGAAAGTTAACCCTCCTTTCACTGCTACCAATACGTCTTGCTTTACTGACTAGCATTACGGCAACATCTAGAGGCGAGTTGCCAATGGAAAGCTAATGTGACGCTGCTCGGGTGCAAGTTGTGTCCGTCCGGCAGCTCGAAGGTTGCCATCGTTCTCGGGACAGTGTCAATGTACCGAGAGAACTTGAATTTATTGCCCCATCAACGAGGAACATACAGGCTTCTACAAACTTGAAATCCCAATGGTTGCGTGACGACTTTTCTGATTCTGGAAATGAGGTTTCCTTGGCATCACTTTCGTTTGGACGAAAAGGTCCGTCAATTTACAACAGAAACCATTCCACTGGGTATCCCAAAAAAAACTGTTCCTAAGCTTCCCTTCTAGAGTAGCAACAGAGAGGATAAGATATCTACAACGCCGTTCTATCTAGTAGAAAACTGTTAAACTGTTCCCCTAATCTTAAGATTTGGCGGGTTGCGCTAGGTGGTGGTCGTTTCTCTCCGCGCAAGATCCAAGTCCAGTTCGAGTCAGCCCCGCAAATGATCGCCAATGTTAAGTAGACCCGATGATACGGGTTTGGCGTCTTCCGGGCTGCGTGGATCGATCTGGAGTCGAGCCGAGTAATTCCCTTATGTTGAGGTTGATCCTGAAATCAGTGGTCTAAACGACCTCGACCCAGACCACCCAGACCATCCATGATCCGTCTAGCAATCCCCTCAGCTGTCTTCTATCTCGCACATGCTTGACTTTAGGCTCAACCTGGGCTTCGGAAGTGGCCAGAGATTCAAGAGTATGTTTAGCTGGGCCACACAATCTTTTCAGTATTGTGCTTCTGACTGTCTCGGTTGATAGATTGATTGATTACGCGCCGTTGCCTGTATTACTCCATGAACTTCCATTCTGTTGTGCAGGCAGGTTTTCTGGTGGTTCCTGTCTCTGAACTTCTGTACTTCGTCTCTGGTGTTTAGTCCTTGCTCTCCAATATGAACGGAACTCTCTGTTATACAGTCCCCGGGGGGCGGTTGGTGGTATTCTACGGTCTCGATTTCCGTAGTTTCGACACCGTCTCTTATTTCTTTTTAGAGCCCAACGAAAAAAAAAAAAAAAAAAAAAAGAAAAAAAAAAAAACCAAGCGAGCATTTGTTACACCTGAGAGCGCCTGTGGAGACGGAGAAATTAGTTACGTTCTGGGTCCATGTCCCAGAACCTCGATCTCGGGAGACTTGGTCTGCAGCGGGTACAGAACAGAGCAAGCCGACAACGCGCGTCGACAACCGGAATCGTGGTGAGTATGGGCTGGAAGAAAATCAAACGGACCCCGAATACGTACCGTGATGAGCGTGACGCCGCCATGCCAACCACTCTGGTACGTTACAATAGTCGACCGAGGGTTCCACAAGTAACACAGTGGTGTAACAGGCATCACCAAGTCGGATCTTTTGTTTGCTCGTTAGTTGGAGACATGACGCGGACGATCTAGACAAGCGACTTCGGTTTGTTTGAGTAGTCGCCGATAGCCAATTGCCCGCGACGGCCGAGCCGAGTCCTGGAACTGTCTTCTCTTCGGTAAATAGCTCGGTTCTCTGTTGTAATAGCTCAGCCGCAATCACTGGACGCAGCTTCGATCCGGCAGTGTTGACAGGTAAGCCCCTGGAATAGATTGGCGAATCAGGGATGCGGACATGAGTTGAAACCGCCGCGAAATTCTTCCTGCATGCTTTCAACGGCCTGTGGTCGGGTGGTGACAGACAGATAGACAGAGCTAGTGCTGAATAGGGGCAAGCGAGCGAGAGAGGAAAGAGACGCAAGCCTACAGGGAGATTCGATGGTTCTGGAGCATTCAGCGGTGTCAATGGCTTCTTGACTCCCGAGACATTCTCAGGCTTGGTACCAAGGGTGTACCGGCCACTGGCGAACGGGGCTCTCGCAAGCAACGTCAAGAGAGCAGAACAGAGGAGACGCGGAGTCGGTTTACAGCAGAAGCGTGGTGGCGTCGACGAGATGGAATCGGCACGGGTGCAACGGCGCAGGGACTCGTGGCATACTGCAAGGGCGGGACAGAGGTTACCTTGGTCACCAGTTGAGTTACATCGCAAACATGGAGGTGCGGTGTCTCTTGCGGGCTTGCGGGGAAGCCGTCTTTCGGATGCCAACATCTTTGACTGATGATGATAAGCCGCCATCGGTTGGACGCCCATAGATGAACGTACGGGTTGTAGCGGATGAAAGAGGGGAGGAGAGGGTGCGGTGCCTTACAACACAGTGTGGAGCTGAATTGGCGAATTACCCAGACGCCCAACTAAAAGGACCAGTGAAGTTGGATGAGGATGGCAGGTCATTGTGTGTGGTTGTTACTGCAGGTACCTCTAACGGCTGAGATAATCCCTCGAGACTTGTGTGCCAATGCTGTCAAACTTTGGAAAGATTGTGTGTGCCGTGGTGGTCAACAACCTTCTCTCGCCCACCCCGGGCAGAGTGTCAGGGTATTGGTCGGCTGTACAGTCAGTCTATACGGTGGTCATGTCCGAAATCCATCCTTCAACGTATTTGAGGCACTCAGTTGATACGAATTATCCATCCATCCATCACCACGAGACTGCATCGACATTGGAAACCCCCAACAGCACAATCAACTTGAAACTCGTCAGCTCTCTTGCTTTAGATTTGATCTCGTTCAGGAAGCATCTGTACGGTGTCTCCTCTTTCCAAAACTCTTCAAAACGCCAGAATGTCTTCACCAAGCTCCAAGTCACAAAGTTGCTGTCAAAGTAAATGGCATGAGCGGTTGATGCAATGCTTTATCCGCAATGCCATTTTCGAAGTCACTCTGGCATTGGGACGTTATATTTTCAGACTCATCATACTACCACACAAATCGTTCTTCGTACAGCGTATGCGACGTGCAGAAATCACACTATTCCTCCCAGAGTGGATGCGGATAATCGTCAATACCCACGACGGCATGACGGACGACTAATTTTTGGCCCAGGCTGAGGCACTCCTCTTCATGGGCGGCTTCTACCTGTTCATGATTCTCGCAACTTTATACGCTCGGCTCACTCCTGGAAAATGGGATCCTGGTCTCATCTACTTGATGATATGCATTCCTGGTTTCTGCGTGGTCCTCTGGTGGACTGTTTGCATTATTGAACGTCGTCGCTTGGAAAAGTGTCTGGAGGCGGTGAGAGCAGAGGAGACGAAGGAGACAAAAGTCGAGGTACTGGATGCGGAGAAACGGCTACTCATCGAGTAGGGGGGCTGCTCGTTTGCTGAAACCGCCGAGCTTGCAGATAGGACCACGGGGGCAGGCAACTGCCTCAAAAACAAAAGCTCAAATCACGAGCGTCTTGTGGTTCGACACAATAATCTTTCTGGCTCTTTTTTCTTTCTTTTTTCTGTGACTATTCATCGACATGTAGGAGAGCTGGGAGCAAGGGAACGGAGGGGTCTTTCGGCATGGAGAGGACGTGGATCCTGGAATGGGTACGGCAAGGTAAGGATTGAGTTGCAGGTATAATGTCACATCGTCTATCTATGACAAGCTAGGGAGTCTTTGCAGTCCTCTTCGGACTGTTTAAACACCCCTTGTTTCTCGGATGTTTCCGCCTCTTTCTCGTCAAATGTTACCAACGTTGTTGCCAGTGACGGCCCAAGACGCCGGAGAGGACGATGGAAAGAAGAGTTGATGTAATATCGTGCATAGAAATCAAATAGAGAAGGGGTGAAACTACCAGGCCGTCCCCAAGCCACGAGACTATTTACCAGACACACGAGACCGGCGATATTTTCAACCTGCCTAACCATCTCTCTACATTACCTATGCAAGAGTATTAAAGTACCCATGTACCTACAATGGGGAGCATGCAAGCGGGTGTTCATCTACATGATCTCCGAGTCCGCGTTTGCGATAGCCAGGATCTCTCTGAGCGGACTATCTTGTTGGCATTCTGCTGCCCATTGGGTAAATCGTAGGTGAAAATCAGATACTGGCCAGATGAAGACGCCTGGGCTCTCGTTGCACGGGTTTTCTGTACAGTGCAAACAATGAGGCCTGATTTGGGTCCCAATGACACCCGAGTAAGTTCAACCACGGGGCAGAATGGCCGCAATCTAGGCGGCGCAAAGACAGCGAGGGTTCTGCCGGTAGCGACCACAGCGCCGGATTCCCCGCTGTATAGTTGGACAATCTGGCGTGCCGAGTCTGGTGGAACGACCAGAGATCTGACGGGTGACAGGGGCCGAGGTCGTGAGGTTAGAACGTCTGTCTGCTTCTCTGTGCTACGACAGCTTCTGTCTCTTCTCCCGGAGTCGATCATTCCATATAGCAGAGGCGAATCAAGCACTTGAACTCTTTCGCGCTGAGATTGACCGGGTTCATCGACACCTCTGCTCCTAGGGGCAGACACGAACCTGTCGTCGCCGGTCAAAATGAGAGTGAATCGGGAAAGCACATCAAGACTGTGAATTGGTAGGCCTGACGCAGGAAGTAGGGGGGGGTTGGTTCGATCATCCCACACCCCCGAACTGATTGCAGCATCGCGCAGAAGGTGACTTCCGTCGACGCTTACAACTTGGGGGCCTGCAGTGCAACGTTCAGGGCCTCTTTTATTGCGTCTGAGCAAGTGATACGCCTCCCAATCATGCTCCCTCCCGTCTTGACCCCATCTGCCAAGATGGCTTGGGGCTTACCGGAATACGTCGAAGACGCCCCCTCCGTCTTTGTGACCGAGTAGAGCTGCAGGCCTTTTTTTTTTTTGGCACCTCATCTTGTCTCTCCTTCCAAGTTATCGCCTGCTAATGGTCGCTGGATTGGCTTCCTAGATGCGGTCCAGGTGCACCCATTGCTGGTCGACAGGTATTGCTTCGGAGTTGGGACGCCACCAGGGTACCATCCTCCCACATTCAGCAGTTCCGCCACGGTCTCAGGTTTTGGCAGAACACCGTTCCGCGCGTGGGAGAAGACTCTTAAACGAGTGAGACAACTTCTCGGCCCCTTTCAATGTACCTTCCTCGGTACAACACCAACATCAACACAATAGACGAATGGTATCAACCGCCTTTCTGATAGCCATAGGTAGGAGCACTTCATTCCCCTTGGTAGAGGCGTGACGATGCGATATGAACGCCCTGGCTGGCAGTTGTCTCGGGAAGACAAACCCTCAATTTTCTGCCGTCGTCGCCGTCTGCTTCCGAGCCCATGACCCGAGTCCACGGCAAGGGCATTTCCAGGACCAAGCTGTCACGCATGCTTAACATCAACACGCCCAGCCCACGCTTGAGGAGGAGGGGACTATAAAGTACTTCTCTGGGTGCCTTCTCTCTCTTTCCCGTCCCCCATCCAGAACCGACTAGCAGACCGGAGAATCGACCCCCCTTCGCAAGCATCCCCTCCCCTCCTGCGTTGTGTCACTTTCCAGCCCGCCTTCCCGTGTCCACCCCAGGAGTCAAAGGCTCGCCGTTCAAGGACTCCTGTAGCCTTGGTCGCCGTCTTGTCGTCAACATGTTTGACGCTCAGGCAACTTCGGGACCGTCCTTGACGGCAACGACGACTCCCACACTCCCACAATCCAGAGCCTCCACCCTAGCATCGAGCGAATCTGGCTATGATGAAATGGAAAAGGAGCTAACCATCCCGAGTTCCGCCGCTTCACTCCAGGACATCGACGTCGACGCTGTCCCAACTGCTTCTAATTTATGCAGTTGTCCCACTCGAACACCCCCCGCCGAATCGGAAAAGAACATAACAGTGGACGACGGGGATAAAACACACTATCCAGGAGGCATGAAGCTGGCATTGCTCGTAGCTGCGGCTTGCTTCAGTGTCTTCCTGATGGCCCTAGGTAAACAACCCGGTTCTTGCCAGTACCGCCGTAGGCTCCCTCACCAACACATTCTTTTTCTTCAGACAACTGCATCATAGCCACTGCCATCCCACGCATCACCGACGAGTTCAATAGCTTAAACGATGTCGGATGGTACGGCAGCGCCTATCTTCTGACTACGGCTTCGCTCCAACTGCTCTTTGGCAAGCTCTATAGCTTCTTCAGCATCAAGTGGATCTACCTCATCACCATCGGCATCTTCGAACTCGGCAGCTTGATTTGCGGTATCGCACCGAACAGCATCACCCTCATCCTCGGCCGTGCCATCGCCGGGCTCGGGTCGGCAGGCATATTCTCGGGGGCCCTCATCATCCTTGCCTACAGCGTGCCCCTCGAGAAACGCCCAATCTATACGGGCATCGTCAGCAGCATGTGGGGTATCTCTTCCGTTGCCGGACCTTTGTTGGGCGGCTTCTTCACCGACAGCATGACGTGGCGGTGGTGCTTCTACATCAACCTCCCGATCGTAAGTCAAGGCTTCAAGACTCTATTGAGACGCCGCCTTCAACATCATCTGTACTGACATTGTCAAAGGGCGCAGCCACGGTCGTTGTCATCATGCTGTTCTTCCCCGACCCCGAACGATCCGTCCCTCAACAGAATTGGCGTACGCGTCTTGTTCAGATAGACCCTCTTGGCAACCTCCTCTTCATGCCGGCTGTCATTTGCCTCCTGCTGGCCCTCCATTGGGGTGGCATCACGTACCCTTGGGCCTCACCTCGTATCCTCGTCTTGTTCGCAATCTTCGCCATTGGCATGCTGGGGTTTCTGTTCCTGCAATACATCGGCCAGGAAAACGCAACGGTTCCACCTCGTATTTTCAAGAAGCGCACTGTCTGGTCATCTTCTTTCTTCTCTTTCACCCTGGGCGCTGCATTTCTCCTGTCCGTTTACTACCTCCCAATCTGGTTCCAAGCCGTCCAGGGAGTCTCCGCCGTGGAGTCGGGTGTCAGGAACCTGCCTATGCTCGTCGGCAATCTCATATTCTCTCTCGTCGCCGGCGCCGCGGTCACGGTCTGGGGCTACTACACCCCGTTCATGATGCTCAGCTCCGTCCTCATGAGCGTGGGTTATGGCCTCATCTCGACTTTCAGCCCCGACACCTCATCCGCGATGTGGATCGGCTACCAAATCATCGCCGGCGCGGGCGTCGGGGTCGGCATGCAGCAGCCTCTCATCGCCGTGCAAGTGGTGCTCGACATGGTTGACGTGCCTACGGGAACGGCCATCATCATCTTTGCGCAGCAAATCGGCGGTGCCATCTTCGTCGCCATCGGGCAGGCCGTCTTCACCAACCAACTGGTAGAAAGCCTGGCGCAGCACGTTCCCGACATCGACCCGCACTCTGCTATTGCCGCCGGCGTCACGGCCATTCGCAGCACCATTGGTGCGGAGCTTCTCCCTGCCGTTGCACATGGCTACAGCGACGCCCTGGCGCAGACGTTCCTCGTCAGTGCCGTGACGGCTTCTGCTACCATTATTGGCGCGGTGTTTGTTGAGTGGAAGAGCGTTAGGGGCAAAGCTATCCAGGCCACGATGGCATAGAGTGGGATTTGATGGCTCAGCTCGTGCTTTTGGGAAGGGTCTTCATCATCAGGACATGGCTCTTACACGTGCGGTCATCTCAGCTTTGCCCTATCTCGGCGGGTGTGCGTTGTTTGTTGTAAAAGCTGTATGATGGCAGGCTGTAGCGTCCCGGTTCGGCAAAGTTTCTTCTGACCTTGCATTGACCTTTGGAGGGTGGCAGTGGTTGCTGACATGGAATATCTCACTCATCCTTTGGCACATTCCTCTGGTTGAACGCGGAGGAGGGAGGGTTGAAGACATGTCAGATTCGCCCATTGTATTAGATTTTCCCGCGGGTCTTGTTACATTTGAACTCCAAGCAAGACCGACTCTTGTTCTTTGTCCATTAATTTCCCTCTGCGACCCGAATCACCATCTTCTTCGCCCGGACGGTTCCGTTCTGCAAGCCCTTCAGAGCGTGTTCTACGCCCTGCAAACCCTCGATGACCTCGTAGGGATGAGCCTTCATCCAGCCTGTCCGCAGTCCCTCGGCGAACACTCTGGCCCAGACCAGTCCAAACAGCCGGCCCTCTCCCTCGTCTTCGTGCACGTGTCCAACGCTGGTGACGACAACCTCGACGCTCTTGTCGATGGCGCTAAAGTCCTTGCCCGGCAGCACCGTCGTGACCCTGGGCCTGAACCCTGTGCCCTCCTCAGGCGGTCCGGCGATGGCCTTGCCGAGCATCTCGAACGAGCCCTTCTCGCTGACCGTGTCAAAGACGCGGAAGCACGGCAGCCCGGTGTGCTTGATGACCTCGCGCAGCTTCTCCGCAAGCTTGTCCTGGGACTCAAACTGCGTGTAGTCCAAGAACACATCCCCCTTGTCCTTCTCCAGCAGCGGCGTCACGAAGGCGCTGTTCTTGCTGCCCACGGCGATGAGCGGGTGCAGCCCGGCTTTCTTGGCGAGCTTCACGCCGAAGGCGCCGATGGCGGTGCTGACGCCGTAGATGATGACGGGCCTCCTCTGCGCCCTCGTGCGGTCCCACGGCGAGGGCAGCTCGAGCGAGTGGAACAGCGCCGTGGCGGCGGTGTACGCCGCCAGCGGCACGGTCGCCGCCTCTTCGTAGCTGATGCCGCGCGGGATGTGAAACGTGGAGAAGGCCGGGACGATGGCGTACTCGGCGAAGCTGCCGTGCTCGGTGCGCATGACGTGGAAGCCCGCGACGCGGTCGCCCTTGGCGAACTCGTAGACCTCGTCCCCGACGGCCTCGACGGTGCCGGCGACGTCGTCGCCCGAGTTGGACGGCGACTGGAGCATGTGCGGGAGTTTCCAGTCCTTGGGGTTCGTGCCGGACACGATGACCCTGACGAGGAGCTCGCCGGGCCCCGGGGTAGGCACGGGCGAGTCCTTGACCGTGACGGAGATGTCGGTGTTGACGATAGCTTCCTTCATTGTGGCGTCTTTTCCTTGGTGTTTTTATGTTCGTTGTTTACTGCTCTTGGTTCAAACTGACTTGGATTAGGTTGAGCTGCTATTAACTGAGCCTTGGTAAATCCCGTCTATCAATCTCGAAAGCATCTTAAGTCTCTGTACGAAAGTGACGTCAAGGACTTTACCGATACTGATTGGCGGCTCTTTTCTATACACTTCCATGCGTTAGGCCCGAATTGGCTCCATATCTCTCCATCCAAGACCCCGAAACCCTTTGGGCCCCCGGCCCCGAGAGAAGTCCGCTCTCTGCCAATCAACATTTTGCCCACCGCGGAGAGATGGGGAGGAAACACAGGTTTGGGAGCCCCGTCTCGGACTGTGCCCCGCCTTTCGCCGGTTCCCTCGCTCGCCCCGGTTGTGGTAATCTGATCGCACCATCAGATGAGGGGCTGCGGACCTTGGGAAGCTTACAAATACAACTTGGATGGCGTCGCATCAGCCTCGGCAACTCCGCTTGACGTCGACCGTTGCGAGCGAGCGTGGACTCTGCAGCGAGATGCCGGCGAGTGGCGAGTGGCCAACACTAGAGAAAGGGAATTGTATCACTTACAAGGCAGGCTCAACTTCGACCAGCAGACAATGTCGATTAGTCTCAAGGACTTGTAGAAGAACGAGGTTGTCAAAACCTTTCTGTGAGAGGTGATGTCAAGGGTATCAGAATTTCTTCACCCGTGCTTCCGTCAAAGGCATCCTCACTTGGTCTTTGGTTTGCCTGACACCCAGCAACCTTGACTCAAAGTCAATTGCAATATTCCAGAATAGAAGAATATTTTTAACAACCAATTGTGCTGCCCTCATGGTTGAAAAACTTTGGTTGCTGTATGCACATGTACCAAAGGCATCATCGAACAACTTAACGTAGCAATCCCACCCTAGGCAGCATTAGGTTGCAGCGTCTCAATCACGCCTCTCCATCACGGCTATTGGGATAAGTTTAGAGTCAGAAAGTAAAAAAGCTGTGCTTACTTGAATGAATGGTTACGTATCAGATGGATACTTCGACTACATCATCCGGCCCTACGAAGATCGGATCACAGCCATGAGTAATTGGCCCTTATCTTCGAATAAGCTGCATACAACGTTCTCAGTCAGATATGATCATGGGAGAGGCCGATGTAGTCGAAAAAGCTTCTGTTGGTCCATCTTCAAAGCCCAGGACCCGACCGGTTTATGCCGATCATCCCGTATCGATGATCAAAGCTGACAAACTCATTATTGTCGATCCACCTCCATTTCAGCGCGACGTCTCGGTTAGGGAGGGTCTGGTAGTACAAGCTCTTCTCGAAACCGTGCCGCTGCGCTTCGACCGGCTTCCCCGTAGCGGCGTATAAGGAAATCCACGGAACCAAGTGACACGGCGAGATCGATAGTAAACACCGTGGTGATCCTGCCTGTTCCGCGACCGCCGAGGACATCCTTGTACCAGTGATAGACGTTGGCGTGAAGGAGAAGGGAGGATGGGCAAGGTGAGCTGAGGTTCCCCACGATAAGATGGGACGCGGAAAGGGCTGTAAAAGTGGAGGCTGGGCACGGAACTTGTTGATAGTTGGCATACAGATGAGATGAGGAAAACCCATCAGCTGGGCCGGTATAGGGGACGTAAACGGATGTTGTGAGAGTGACCAGCAAGGGAGGTACCCGTCAGTCGTCTACACATGTCTGGTCCTTGTAGCTGTGTGAAGGGGGCCTACCTACCTACACGAAGGTAGGTATTGAGTTTGGAAAGGCCATCCGTCCATTGCACCTCTTAACTTTGGTGCTTGGCTTGCCCTGCCACTCCCGCATTGCTCTACGATAGAGAGGCATCCGGCTCATGCATGCATGGATGGCAACGGTCCATAGACCATCGGACGGAGTTGAAATCAATGACGGCTGATTCCTCGCAGAGTGTGGTACTTGCGTCTGGATATGCCAGCAACTCACCCTGCCATCACACGGCCTTGCAGAGCATGGCTGGAAACATATGAACTTGTTGGTTGGGGGACTGCCCCACGATTGGTGCTTCTGCTCTAGAATGTACACGTGTTTTCCCGGTCGTCAGTTCTTCCTGAGTCGAATTGTTCATGGGTCCGCATCGCCAGCCTTTCTCGCCTGTCACAGTGCCTGTCAGTCATGCACAATCGGTCGGTTGCAACAAGATAAAACCTACCCGCACAGCACTGGCGCCTCCCAGCTCTCTCTCGAGTCCATCGGGGAACTCTCTCGGGTAGGAGGGCTTGTCGGGGTAGTTGGCGGCAACAACGCCGCAGACGCCGAAGAAGGCGACGACGAAGGCCCCAATCTGGAGCAGGCCCTTGCCGGTGCTGGTCCAGGTATACTCGAAAGGGGAGAACATGCCGAGCAGATCGTGGTCTTCGTGGACGGGCTCGCCAAAGTTGCGGCGCTCCTGCTTGTCCCACCAGTCGCCGTGAGGGTCGCGGAACTGTCTCTTGATGAAGGGAGGGTTGATGTAGCCGCCGTTCTGCGCATAGGAGCGTTAGCCATGGCGTCCGGATCGTTTCTCGTCACCTCTTCACCGATTGCGGGCGTGGGCGTCACTGACCATGCCGGGGTCCTCGGCATCGGACAGGGTCGGATAGTCGGGGTACTTCTCCTCAAGGACCTTGCGGTCGTTGATTTGAGGCGGGAAGAAGGTTCGCTGCTGAACAATGGGAGTTCGTCGGGCGGCCTGGGCAGCGCCGCGGATCGTCGAGACCCGTGCGAATCGTTGGGACAGCATCTGCAACGGAGAAGACTGCAGGTCAGTAGGCGAGTCCCGAGAAGATCAATTGGGGGTTTCAGGGACGGTACCGTGGCCGAATTGGTGGGTTACGATGCAGCCCAGTTTGCTTTATCGTGGATGTGAAGTCGTCGCAGCGAAGCCGAAAGCTGCATCTGGTGATGATTGCTAGCCAAATCCCTCGATTCTGGTTGGTTGCTGTGGGACATGATGGCCTGAGGCAGCCAGGCCTCTACACTCAGTCCGCCAGCCTTTTGAGGTAATACGTGCCGGGTGGCAATAAGTGGAACTGCCGGCTATTCTCTGGATCCTGATTCGACCAAGTTCACACAGCTCTTGAACCTCCTGATCCAAGGGCAACTGACAGGGCATTCCAGTGTACCGGCAGCGTCACCGTCACCACCCCGTGGCACCAACAGGTCCAAGTTCTCTTTTCGGCTAGCCCAGGCAAGGCCGAAAGCTGCATCTTTTGCAAAAAAATCTATCATCAAACTTTTTGCTGGTGAAGCTGGATTTGAACCCCTTTTCCTTCGCAGCCGGCCACTCAGACGTGTCGCCATGGTCAAATTCCAAACTAGAATCTATTGAGCATCGACGATTCCGTAGACGTTAATTTGGATGCTTCAGATGCCGTGTTCGTCGAGATCACGGCCCCATCTCGCTTCCGCCCCCCGTTGCTATTATGAACAAGACCGCGTCGCCCGAGCCCGCGCATGCAACTCCCGACGCCATCGACTCCCGACGCGAAGAACAAACCGCGCCGCCCCTTCAAAATGACGAGGATCCGCCTTCGTCGCCGCTTGAATCCCTTGGATCCGACGATTTCAGGGATCAACTGACTCCTAACGGCAACGACTTCATCGGCCTCAGCCTGCGCTCTCCTACACCACCATCACCCACACCACTATCGCGATCATCATCGTCGCCGTCCCCATCCCCTCCACCGCCCGCTTCCGCTAGCGAAGATGACGACGAACGCCCCCTTAAACGACGTCGCGTTTCAACGCCCCCTGCACCTGGATCTGCCCAGAAGAAGAAACACATCTCCCCGCCATGGAAGAAGGTCACTGCGGACGGCCCGACGACTTTCATCGACAACGGTAGACGCAAGTCCGGTCGCATCAACACGATACCCCTCGAGTTCCACCCACCGTCCCACAAACGAATGACGCGTGGAGCTCTAAACCCCAGTCCTCCATCGTCCAAGAACAGGCCAGCATCAACCAACGGTCATGCGACGACACCGATATCGAATGGAACACCAAAGACTTCAGCACGGAAGCCGTCGGCAACGAAGCCGGCCCCGGCTCCATCCAAAGTGCCCAATCGAAGGTCTACCGCGAATGAGGCCAAATCGACGCCGCGATCGACGCGCAAACGATCCCCTTCCCCCCATGCCCAGCCTACAAGACAGTCCGCGCGAACAAGGAGGGGCCGTCGTGGCTCCATCGACGAGACCACGGCGACAGCTTCTCAGGACAGCCCGAACCGGACGCGAATCAAGCTGCGCGTGCGCAACACAGAACTCCCAATCGTTCACCCAGCCCAGGTCGGCAAGAGGCAAAGAATCGGGCCCAGCTTCGAGGAATACTGGGCAAAGGCACAGACGATACCCGTCGAGGAGGGCGGTGTTTTCGTACCGGAAGATGGACCAAGCTACACAGACGACATGGCCCGAAAAGAAGCCCAGGTCATCATGCGTATTGAACGGGCAGTCGAACCCGGTGGCATCCTCTCACAGGAGCGTTGCTCGCTGTTCGTACCGGAGACCGAAGAGGAGCCACCGCGACAATGGGCTCACGTCGATCATATGATCAAGGCCATGGCCAATTTCCGTAAGCTGATGGTTGCAGAGCAGCAGCGCCACCGGGCTCAAGCCAAGCGGGTTGCTGAAGCTTGCAGGGACGCATGGCTTCGACGCCAACCCAAATCAGCAGAGGAACTCGAGGCTGAGGTCAGGCTCGTATGGATCGGTCGATACAGAGTGGTGGTCAAGAGCATGTTCGGCACGTGGGAAAACGTTCGGCATGAGATCAATCGCCGGAGAGTGCAAGAATGGGAAGCGGAGGAACAGCGTCGAGTCAAGGCCGCCCTCCAGCAGGCTGTCAACTTGTCGGAGCAGAAGCTGCAAGCGCGCCGAGCGCACGCCGATTCGGACCTGTCCGATGATGAAGACCTCGATGATGACGAAGACCTCGACGGCATTGATAGCGATCTCGAACCCAGTCAGGCCATGTCGGTGGATGCGGACGATGACGATTCAGGCAACGACAACGACGACGTCATGTCCTCCTCGGGAGAAGAGGAGGGTGGCGAAGACACCGCTGGCGATGCTGGCGACGCCGGTGATGAAAGGCTCACGCAGGAGCAACTGATGGCCAAATACGCAAACCTGCCGGACCTCCCCCCTGACGAACAGGCCGACAGCAAGCTTACCAACGGCATGGAATCAGTTACAGATTCCAAAGTCGGCGCCGCTAGTGTTGACGACGGCGACGACGACACTAGTGATGAGTCCATCGACATGGACGATGACATGGGATCCACGGACATGGATGATGACACTGATGAAGGTTCTGATGTTGGCGAAGAGTCTGAAGGGGAAGACGAGGACGAGGCCCCTGCAACGCTTCTGGGTTTCCTCTTTGGGAAGTCCGAGCTAAAGAAGATTAAAAGTGAAGCGCCAACCGATGATGGGCTGGCTGACGATGGCGACACTCCAATTCCGACGACATCCGCTCCGTCTCCAGGCGCCGAGGCTTCTGGTCATTTTGCCGACGAAGCAGTGGAAGACGATGACGAAGTCTCGCTTATTCAACACCCTAGCGACTTGATCAATGGCGACGGGATGGAAATTGACGACACGACCCACGCAGATGAGGTGGCACCCATGACTGAGACCACAGTCAATCAAGTCTCTGAGGTGGAATCTGACAAGCGGACAGTTGCGCCGCCAGCGCCGCCCCAAGCAGAACAAGGCTTGGTCAACAGCGTGGACAAGAACACACGCTCACCCGAGACAGCGGGACCACCGGCTGTTACGCCAGTGGCAGAAGCAGCTCCCATCGTCACCGAAGATGTTGAGATGGAAGATGCTCTGCCAGGGTCAGCAACTGTGCCAGAGTCTGCTCCAACATCCTCTGCTATAGCAACCACGGCAATCCCGACAAAACACGTCAGCCCCGACACAGACATAGTCACCGTTCCGCCCAGTCCGGAGCAGAGCCACTCACCACCTACCTCCGACACGAAGCCCTCGGAGGTGGACACCGTGTCTCTTGCCACACCGGGGGTGAAGGATCTTGTCAGTCGGTCAGCCTCACCACACCAGCAGCAAGAACAAAAGACGGAGATCCCGTTTCTTCTCCGTGGAACACTACGAGAGTACCAGCACGATGGCCTGGACTGGCTTGCTGGGTTGTATGCGAATAACACAAACGGAATTCTCGCAGATGAGATGGGTCTCGGAAAGACCATCCAGACCATTTCGCTCCTTGCCCACCTCGCGTGTCACCACGAGGTCTGGGGTCCGCACCTTGTCATTGTACCGACGAGTGTGATGCTGAATTGGGAAATGGAGTTCAAGAAATGGTGTCCCGGTTTCAAGATTCTATCCTACTACGGAACGCAGGAAGAGAGAAAGCGAAAACGGCAAGGCTGGAACAATGACGACGTGTGGAACGTGTGCATCACATCGTACCAGCTTGTCATTCAAGATCAGCAAGTCTTCAAGCGCCGGCGGTGGCACTACATGATTCTCGACGAAGCTCACAACATCAAGAACTTCAAGTCACAACGCTGGCAGACCCTTCTCGGGTTCAACACCCACTCCCGGCTTCTCCTGACGGGCACTCCGTTGCAGAACAACCTTACTGAGCTGTGGTCGCTTCTGTTCTTTTTGATGCCCGCTGAGAATGGCGTGGGAGGCTTCGCAGATCTACAAGAGTTCCATGACTGGTTCCACAAGCCCGAGTCGCAGATCCTGGAAAACGGCCGCGAGACGATGGACGAGGAAGCCCGTGCCATCATTTCCAAGCTGCACAAGGTTCTGAGACCGTACCTTCTCCGACGACTCAAGGCGGACGTCGAGAAGCAGATGCCAGCAAAGTACGAACACGTGGAATTCTGTCGTCTGTCGAAGCGCCAGCGCGAACTCTACGATGGCTTTTTGGCTCGCACCGATACTCGGGAGACGCTCTCCTCTGGCAACTACCTTTCCATCATCAACTGTCTCATGCAGTTGCGGAAGGTCTGCAACCACCCCGACCTGTTTGTCGACCGCCCCATCATGACATCTTTCAGGATGCAGAAGTCCGTTCCAGCAGAGTATCAGATCACAGACCAGTTCCTGCAGCGGTCCTTACTAGCAGTAGAGCCGATGTCTATGGTCAGCCTAGGGGTGCTGAACATGATTCCCACGCAGCATGAGAACATGTCCAACACGACGGCAGAGCGCATTTCACAGCTCAGCTTGCACAGGATGCTCATGGAGTTGCGAGAGTCCCAGAACACCAGGGCACATCTCGCCCGCACAAATCTTGACCCGTCGACTGTCCAGTCGAACATCATGTATCTGGACAGTCTCGCTCGGTGGCGCCGCTTCGAGGAGCTTCAACACAGTGTCTATCTGAACGCCCTCCGCGGTCAGCGTCGTCCAATTTACGGCAAGCGATTGATAGACTTCTTGACTCTCGGGTTGGATGCTCGACCTCGAAAGCCCAAGCCCAGGGTCCCCAGTCAGATATTGAACTGGTTCGCAGAGGATTCCGACTTCCTTCGCGCCGTCATCCACACTGCGGATGAGCGAGCCGATTCCATGCAGACGACGATCCAGAAGTTCGCATGCGTCACCCCAGCCGTCATCACTCGCGACATGAACGAAGTCGTCTTGGGGAGACGGACCGCACAAGCATTCACGGATGAAGACCTCAAGCTGTCTGCACCAGTTCGATGGGCCCCGTTCATACCAAAGCAGTCGCCCAGCGATCCGTGGCACGAGTCTCGCATGCGTCTCAGCATCCAGTTCCCGGACAAGAGACTGCTGCAGTACGACTGCGGAAAGCTCCAAGCTTTGGACAAGCTTCTTCGCAAGCTCCAGGCCGGCGGTCACCGCGCCCTGATATTCACGCAGATGACCAAGGTGCTGGACATCCTGGAGCAGTTCCTCAACATCCATGGCCACAAGTACCTCCGTCTCGATGGCGCGACAAAGATTGAGCAGCGACAGATTCTCACGGACCGATTCAACCATGACCCAAGGATTCTTTGCTTCATTCTGTCGACGCGTTCGGGTGGTCTGGGGATAAACCTGACAGGTGCGGACACGGTTATTTTCTACGACCAAGACTGGAATCCGGCCATGGACAAGCAATGCCAGGACCGATGTCATCGCATCGGACAGACTCGAGATGTGCACATCTACCGACTCGTCAGCGAGCACACAATCGAAGCCAACATCTTGCGCAAGGCGTCACAGAAGCAGATGCTCGACGACGTCGTCATCCAAGAGGGCAGCTTTACCACGGACTATTTCAACAAGCTTTCGGTGCGTGACGTCCTTGGCACCGAAGGAAATGACGTGGTCGACGATGCCGCCAACGCCGCCATGGACCGCCTCTTGGGGGGGGTCGACAGCGGGCCCTCGAGAAGCGTGGGCGAAGACCTCAAGCAGGCCGAAGACCAAGAAGACGTTGAGGCGGTCGAGGCCGCGGAGAAGGAACTCCAGGAAGACGACGCCGAGTTCCAGGAAAAGAGCGGAGCGCCCTCGGGGGCCTCCAGCACACGGCAAGGCACGCCACGAGAAGACGCAACCGGCCAGCCGGGCGGTCCCGGCCCCGGCCCCTCCGGGCTGGGACGTTTCTCGGACTCTGCTGCGCCAGACGACATAGTGGCGCAAGAGGTCGAGCACAACGCGTGGGGCACGCGGATGTATAACATTGACGAGTACATGCTACGAACGATGGCGGAGCAGCTCAAGGGCACGGCTCTAGACCTGCCCAAGGACAAGAAGAAGAGTAAGAAGAAGGGTCGGGACACACGCAAGCGGTAGGCGGCGCTTCCGATGCCATGGTAATCATTATCCGGCGGGCTTCTCCTTTATTCATTTTTCTTGGTGTAATTATACGGAGGGTTGCGTCATGGGGGAAACATATGGACGGTCTTGAGTACCTAGGCATGGGTAGACCTTTGCACGCACAATCGAAATGGCGCCTTGAAAGAACAAGCCGTGCGGCATGGCGTTTGGAAAAGGGTTGATTGGGCGTGTTCCCTTGGAGCATAGACATGGGACGAGAGTAAAAAAAAATAAGATAAATCTCCGAGCATCAGTAGCGTTGCCATCAAATGCTGAGACGGTGTTTGCAGCGTGATGTGCTCTACTCTTTCTCTTCTCTCATTTTGATCACTGATATTCCCTATCAAGTTTGGTTCGACGCCGTACCAGAGGCCGACGTAGAGGGCGGTGGGCACGACGATGGAGTCGAAGTCATGACTCGGGCGGGTGATTTCCGCTTCGCCGGCGAATGCGGGGCGATCGGGCTGTGATGCGGTGCTGATGTAGGGCATCGTCGGTCGGTGTCGAGGCTGTCTGGCATGCTCCCTGGGACTTGTCGTCCAAGGCGTGGTCTTCCCCGAGCGCTGAGGGCATCGGAGGAGTTTATCGGCTGATGTGGTTGTGGCCGTGTGATGGTTTTTGTGAGTGTCATGGTATCCGTCTCTGGGCTCTCTGGGTTCGGCCCGGATGGTATGTTTCTCGTCCATCTTGTAGAACGAAAGGCGAGGTGTCTTTTGGAGGTTCAGGGAGAAAGTGGCGGACTGCGAGTAGAAGGATTGATCCGTTTAGGGGAAGAAAGAAGCGTGTGGGTCCATCCTACAAAAGGGCGGCTGGTGTTCATTAGCTACCTAGTTGTTAGTCAAGTATCATTTCCCAGCATGTGTAGTAGCAGGAGGCGTCGCATCGCCAAGGTCCCGACGAGGAGACGGATCATGACACTTTGGGGGGCTTCCAACGGAAAATTGGTAGGCAAGACTACGTATGGATTGCACTGGCCGGTCAAGCGGAAGACAAAGTGCGCGCGAGAGAGGGCGGGGGAGGCTACACGGAAGGTCCAGCGAGCACCACTGTGGTATATGGATGTCATGGCATGAGGGACGAGGGAGAGGGGAGCCACAAGGGACCAGAGGCTCCGCCGAACATGATGAACACGATGTCAGAATGAACGCTGTGGCGAACCCGAGCACTTTCGTCGTGACCCCCCCGAATGCTGCCTATTTTTCGCACCCAGTCATTTCAAGAGTTCGAGGCCTCTTTGCCTAGCTTAGGGGCCCATGTCCTACCAAGTGCAATCGATGGTGGTCGTTTATACGTGGGAAGAGAGGGTTGCGTGACGATGATCATGATGCTTGGACGTTGGCTGCCTCGCCCTGCTTGCTCTTCTGTGTGGCGTGTGCCAAGTCGATGCGTGGCGTCACGGGATGGACCCGACAGAAAAGGGAGAAAACAAAGGAAAAGAGCTTAGGCGGCGGCGGCGGCGGCGGCGGCGGCGCCTGTAAGACAAGCTCCGGCCCCGGTGCTCCACAACGTTTTCCGCTACCGTTCCCTTCCGAATCTTACCTGCTGAGTCATCAAGCACATCGTGTGCTTGTCCATTTCTAGCACGGTATACGGCACAGTGTCCCAGTGTCATATCTGCCCCCACAGGGCAGGCACAAGACAACCACAGATCACCACACCAAACCATACTGCTCCAACACCCAGCCTGCTGGTACGCCATCCATTCTCAAGCTTGGTTGGCATCATGGGGAAAGGGCATGCCCGAAACGGCACTATCACGAAGTTAGTGACAAGAAGAAGAGTCTTTCCAAGATCCATTCAATTTGTTAACATGCATTGTAGGACGGGTTCCATGTTATACCTGCGTCAACACCGGCGGCAGCTACTAATACCAATACAGCTTGGTACAGAGAGAGCATTGAATGGCCTTGCCGGGATGCCAACAGGCCGCACTGCAACCTCCCTAGGTAGCAATTTCCTTACTGCCAAGAGTCATACAATCATTATCAAGACGTGAACCCAATGTCAAAGTTGAAAAGTAACACTCCAATTGTAGGACAGACTCGCAGCGCAGCTGCTCTGGCAGCTCAGCTGACCCGCCATTCATCCACTATCAGTACAGTTTGCAGAAACGAACACGCTAATAGTCTTTCATATAATCATCAAATGCTCCAGCCAAGGATGAATCACTTTCTCTCTCTTTCTCACACACACACACACACACACACACACACACACACACAGATGATTTCTGCCTCGGGACGAGTTTAGGCAATGACCTCGGCGTGGAATTGCTCTGCGGCGGCGGCAGCGGGGGCGGCGGGCGTGGCAGGGGCAGCAGGGGCGGC
>NWBT01000046.1:301969-315731 GCA_003386485.1 Colletotrichum lentis
CGACAACGAAAGGCCAGGAGGGGGCGAGGGATTCGGCAACAGCTTTTTTTCTTTCGTTCGGGACTAGTTGGCTTTGTGGAGGACCGAAGCCAAACCGCTGACACCCTCTCGCCTGAGACTACAGGTCGGCCACAGACACCGGCCAAGGCAGCACTAACACATGTAGCCAAAAGCTTAGCTGGCGGCGCGTTCCCTGCCGATGGCCCGGCGTGCGTTGACGAAACGTTGGAATCACACTGCAGCGCCCCAAGGAAAAACTTGCTGTCCCGCCTCAGCCTGGAAGCGGGGTCGGGCGAATGAGATGGGCGGCTCCGGTTGTGAATCCATGACGACGACAGTGAATCCAGACCTCTCGCCCCCCGTCTGCAGAGGTGCCAAGCGGAGAACACCATCCAACCGCGGTGCGAGTGTGTATGGAAACTTGGGCGGCGTAAGCGAAAAGGACACCGCCTCGGTTCTTTGTTCCGTATGCGCGGTCGCTGTCGAGGCGGGATGATACAATGATAACGTTGCTTCTGGCGGCTTAGGAGTCGACGGCCAACTTCGTATCGATGAAGTCACCACTTTTACCCGGCTTTTGTGCACCGGATGCCGCCGGCTGGTATTACCGGCCCCACATCGCCGGGCCTAGCGCCGGTAGCCAAAACTTACCTACACTAGTGAGGCAGTTTGATGTCTGCAGAACAAAACTTGGCAACACCACCGGCCCTCCTTCTCTTCGATCTGACGCGCCCAAACGGCCGGCTAGAAGCATGTTAGCGTGTCTCTCTTTCTTAAAAGATGTTGCACAACAAACGCTCGTCGATCGCCAAGCCATGGGCCCGATCTGTGTCTCGCAACTCGCAACAACCATGATTCCTCCCCCCCACCCTTGCTTCAAAACGGGTCCGGTGACCACATGCTGAGCAGCAGCAGCAGCACGGTCACGGTTCACGCCAATGTTAGCGCCGGTCTTCTTTTCAGCCGAAATCTGCGCCTGAAAAGTTTCCGTCCTCGAAGCGGGGAGAGTTGTCCAAAGTGTTGCGGCCCATCCTTGCCATCGGATTTCAGATGGCCATTTCCATTGCAGTGGCCTTGGGCCTGGGGGGCAAGGCATGGTTTCCAACATTTCCCCTCTCGTGGACGTACCAATGCAAACTGCGTCCACGCGACAAAGATGTTGGACTGGCTGGTTAACCCCGACCCTCCGAGCGTTGCTTCGTCCCATGTCGTCACTCACTCAACACCAGTAATACTGGACATCCATCGGCGACTTTGGTTGCCGTGGCGAGATGTGCCCAAGTCGCCTACGATGTATGCGCATGTGTGAAATCACCTTGACCAAAGTATGACCCAGAGGATTGCTACTCAGATGGGGCACGTACCTTGTCTTCCGGTAGCAGACTCCGGCATAGTCAGTCGCACATGCTCCTTAGTTTCCACTCGGCAAAGTCGGTAGTCATTGACGTTCCTCTCTCTCATCTCGGAAAGGTTGATCCTCCTGCCCCTGATTATGATGGACGAGAGCAGTATGTAGCGAGACAGACTTATCGCAGACCCGGGCATCGCTACACACAATTCGCAAGAAATGGTCATCACTCCATCTGAAGAAGAGGCCATGGCCGCCGAGACTCGTCATCCGTATGTTTTTTTTGCTGTTTCCTTACAACTCTCCATTATTAGTACTGACTTACCGTGCCCCTTTCCACAGCTATCTGTCAGGCAACTTCGCGCCAATTCAGTCGTGTCTACCCTTGACGCCATGCTCGTATGAGGGCACGATACCCCCCGATCTCGCGGGAGGCCAGTACGTCCGCAACGGCGGCAACCCTGTGACGAACGACGACCAGAGCCGAGCGGCGCACTGGTTCGACGGTGATGGTATGCTGAGCGGTGTTCTGTTCCGTCGCGTGGGCGAGAAGAAGACCGATATCCAGCCGGAGTTCGTGAATCAATACCTCCTGACCGACGTTTACTGCCATGCGAAAAGCAACAAGTACCTGCGCCGGCCTGTGGTACCGAGCATTGCGACGCTCGTGAACCCCGCCGTCAGTATGATCCGCATCATATTCGAGGTCTTCCGCACAGTTCTTCTCGTCATGATTTCCCGCCTCCCGGGGCTTGGTCGTCCGATCAAGAAGATCAGCGTCGCAAACACTAGCGTTTTGTTCCACGACGGACGCGCACTCGCGACATGCGAAAGCGGCCCGCCGTTGAGATTCGTATTGCCGAGCTTGGAGACCATCGGCTGGTTTAACGGGAGAACGGCCGAAAACGAGCCGGTTCAGAGCGACGAGAGTGGCTTTGGTGGCACAGGCGTCAAGTCCTTCATGAGGGAGTGGACTACCGCCCACCCCAGAGTCGACCCGGTGACGAGGGAGCTTATCACGTTCCACGCAACCTTTGTCAAGCCCTTCGTTCGCTGCTCCGTGGTGCCGCCGACATCAAAGTCGACAATCGGTCGCCAGCCCCTCTTTGATGCCCCGGTCCCGGGAGTCGAATCGCCAAAGATGATGCATGATTTTGGGGTGTCGAGGCATCACACCGTCATCATGGACCTGCCGCTCTCACTGGATACGATGAATCTGCTCCGAGGGGTTCCCAGTCTATCGTACGACTCGGCCGGCAGGTCGCGCTTCGGGGTTTTCCCACGTCACAAACCGCAAGCCGTTCAATGGTTCGAGACAAACCCCTGCACCATATTCCACACAGGCAACTGCTGGGACACAACAAATCCGTATGCCGACACCAACGGCTCTCGCGTGTCGGTGAACCTCGTTGCGTGCCGCCTAACGTCGGCAGCCATGGTGTTCAGCGCCGGCAACTTACCGACGCCTGAAGTGAAGCCTGTACCTCCCGAATACGCCGAAGAGGAGCAATGCCGACTGTACTACTACAACTTTCCCCTCTCGGACATTCCCGGTGTCCAATATAACATCAGACACCAGTGGGCTCTGTCCGCAATCTCACTCGAGTTCCCATCCGTTGCGCCGGCATACTCGATGCAGGAAGCGCGGTACGTCTACGGTTGCTCGACGGGCGAGGCATCTTACACTGTTGCCCTTGGGAAAGCGGCAAAGATTGACCACTTGGCCAAGTTCGACATCCGAACGCTCATCGCCCGAGGTCTGGCCAACCCCCCGCAACCCGTCAAAGGATGCGTCGATACGCGGAGTATTGCCCAGGTTCGGGACAGCAAAGACCCGGAAGACCCAATCAAGCTCTTCCGGATGCCCGATGGATGGTATGCCCAAGAGCCACGTTTCGTACCTCGCGCAGGGCATCGGTCTGAGGACGACGGGTGGTTGTTGACGTATGCGTTCAATGAGGCACAGCTTGACGAGAGAGGCGAATGCCCCCGGGACGCCGCGAGTGAGCTATGGATAATCGATGCAACGAATATGAAGGAAATCGTCGCACGTGTGAAACTGCCCCAGCGGGTACCATACGGTCTGCACGGCACCTGGTTCGGCGAGGATGAGATTCAGGAACAAAAGCCTTTCGAAAAGGTGAGGAGCATGCAGCAGTGATGTTCAATGTGTTAACATGTATGGCATCCAAATATAGCCAGACATTTTTTTGAGGGTAACCTGGAGAGTTGGGTTTCATCGTGCGAAACATAATTATAATACCATGAGTCTTTTCAGTCAGGAAAATGACAACAGTTCTTGTCGTTATTTTGCCTTCTTCTGGTGCCGCTACATGTGGTTGGATTTCTCCGGGTTCGCAGGCCGCGAAACCCTACCACGAACCTAAGCCCAGGAAGCCTGAGGAAGGCCTGGCCTGACGCTGTTGTAGGAACCCAACTTGGTGTTGTGAGGCCCAACTAGGAGAAACATGATGTTTTGGCAAGCCCATCTTGTGAGACCGAAAACGGAGGCCGAGGGGCTTGCTCGGTCCTCGGGCCTGTGACGCATCTCCGCTCCGAGTGACGACTAACAGCTGGCCCATGCACCGGCTCGTCAAGGCCAACAGCGCTAGCTCACGTGTCTATCAGCGGCGGCAAGCCCAGCAACCCGATGCCACAAGCGTTGGTCCATGGTTCGTCTTGAGTAAGTAGTCGTGACGAAGCGTTGCGAGCTCAAGGGGTTCGGACGACACGACACGCCGTCTTGGCACTAGAGCTGGTCGACATCAGAGCGCGGAGGCGGTTGCGCCTACGAACGAAGAATAAATGTGGCCGGCTTGACAACCCGCCGATTCGATGGCAAACCGGCCGGCGGCTGTTCTCCGGGACATTCGCGTACCCATCGGCCTCCCCCGGCCCTCGCTAAAATGCTGTGCCCGCAGCGAACCAAGGGGGGGGGAATGTCCAGTCACCCAGTCCATTGAATGCTGGACCATGGTCTACGCCCCTCACCGCTTCAGCTTCCGCTTGCAGGTTGGTCGACGCAACTGGGCACGCTTCGTCGTCGCCCAGAACCCCGGAACCCACACCCTCCCTCCCTTCTCTTCCCGCAGCGGCTTGTGCTGCAAAACCCCCCTTCCTCCCTTCATCAATAAGGCGTTGAGGCTCACGGGCGGAAAATCGTCAATCCCAACGACGTCCGTTGTCATGGCCGCCGGACGACATTCGCTACGACCTCTTCCGACGCCTGTTTGCGACTTGGTGATTGCCCAGACATTTCGAGGGCGCCGAGAAAAACGACCCCGCAGGGCAGTGCTAGACGGCGGCGACTATCAGCGAAGAGAGGAATGGGGAGGTTTCGGCGTCCAGATGTCATCTTTTGGCCTCCGAGACCGTGAACGATTGAAAGTGTGTGTGTGTGTGTGTGTGTGCCTACTAGTACGCCCTGGTCCCCATCTCAGGCCAGTGTGTGTGTGTGTGTGTGTGTTTATGTGTGTGATGGATCGGAAGCGCGAGGTGGCCCGGACCACGGACTCATCCCCGCGTTCTCGCGGACGATGTCCATTTCCCCCCTCTCTGCCCCAGGTTCCCCGGCATTGCAATGGGCCCATAGTTCGTGTTCGTGCAGCAGCATCTTGAAGTGTCCCTTCGTCTCTTCCAACCTCTTGACTCTTGTCCTGTTTCCATTCTCGGCCGTTTTCGTTGGAGGGCGGAGGGTTGGCAAAAGGTTGGCGACATGGGGCACCCCCACACTTGTCATCTCGCGGCAGACAGATCTAAGCTCCGTAGATGGGGCCGTCGGTTGGCGCAAAACTTGGGGCAATTAAGCTTAGCAAATGCCAAACGGGGCTGCTGCACGTGGTACGGGTTTTCGATACGTGGCAGCAATTGCCGGGCGACCGAATCTGCCAGCGTATGTCTGGTCGCAATGGTTTGTCAGTGGGTGTCAGATGGCAATACACTCTCATTGATCACCACTTGATGCTGTTGTTGCAACACGATAAACGACAATGATGACCACTCTCAGATGCCTGTGTTTGGCTCACGAGCCTGAATGTGGCGACACTGTTGTTCAGGAACTGGTTCCAACCGAGAAGAGACGACGTCGCTGATGTTTTTGTGTCTTGGGTGCTTCTTCTTCGACGTGTCGGTCTTGGCCATGCAGGATAGAGGGGAGGGGAAGATTCCTGCAAGGTAAGTCGGCGAAGGGAGGGTGGATCAAGCGCGGCAGATATCACAGGAGAGCCCTGTTTGCTGTTGCTTCGGGGCTCTCTGGCTGGTCGACAAAGTCACGGTGCCTGAGCATTGTGTCGGAGGCACTGAGATACTTTACACGTGGAGGTAGCCAAAGCGATCGGTTACTCTCGAGGTTGCACAGGTACACGACAGAACAAAATACGCCGGTGATGATCCCCAGGCTACTTGTGCTCGCCGGTTTCAGCGCATCTTGAGCTTGCCGAGCGGACGTCACTAAACGGAAAAGCAGCGTCGACGAAGCTTGCGGAAGCCCACAGCTAGTTAGTGTGGTCTTGGCCGTGTTGCGCAATGCGATTCGACGAGAGAGACAAAATTCGCAAAAAAAAAAAGGGCATCATGTCATGTGCCCGCGGTGCATTTCTGGTACGCTGGTACGCGAATCTTTCCGTTTGATATTGCGCGCAACCTGGCCAAGGCCAAGACTGCCGCTTGGGTCTGATGAGGGGAAAATGGAAACAACGGCGGCGGGACGACGGCGACTGTGTGTCGATGTGTGGAACATTGTAGCGCTGAGATGTCGCAAACCAGGTACCCCGCTTAGCAACATTGAAGAGGGAGTATCTGTGTGTGTACCTCTGGATAACACCCAAGCATGCTCGGATACCGAGGAGAACACATCGTAAGTCTGTCAACAGTCAGCAGTCAGCGGTTTATCATGCCTTGGTGGTTCTGTTGGGAGTGATGCGCCGTGCTCACCTACCATTCTGGGAGGGCGAGAGTGGGTGCAAGATTGCGCCATTGGCCACCAGGGATGACGAGGAGGACCGAAGATTTAGGTTATTCAATCCCTTGGATGTGAGGCATCATGCGAGGTGGTCGGCACCTCATCCAGTCTCCCCATCCAATGTGAAGCTTCCATGTTGGGATTGAATTCTGGTTTGCAGAAAGCATCTCGGTTTGCGTTTCTGCATGTTGTTGTTGGCGGCGGAGAGGAGATGGACGGATGGACAGATGACGGGCGCTGATCAGTTGTTGAGGCAGTTTTGTCGGAACTCAAGCAACCGGAATGGGATCAAGGCGAGGTGAGGCGAGACGAGGGGGTGTTGCCGACAATGGGCAGTGGGAAAGCAAGGCACGAACGAGGCAAGTCTTGGTATGATGTCGACGTCGGACTGTGCCCGTCCCCGTCCATCAGGTATCTAGATATGCCAGAAGGTGAGCTTGGCGGGAGACGGCCAGCCTATACTAGTACGTACATGTACACTGCGCGGGGTCCGCAACGACCTGTCTGTGTCTTTCTCGTCTTTCTTCTGTACCGCTTCAAGTAGGGGCTCAGCAAGGAAAGTGTGCGGATACGCGAGTCGCATATCAAGTCTTTGGAGAGGGCAGAGAGCACGGATACCTAATCTACCTACCTACCTCATAAGGTAATCAATTGCTGGAGAAGGAATCCCGCAGACAAGCGGTTATGTGCTTGGCTCTTTCCCCAGAGGCCAGCCAGGCCCTTCAAGTTAACCGCACTGAGGTGGAAAGCGCTATCAAGCAATGAGGTGCACCTTCCCTCCCGTCGTTGCTTCCTTCTTTGTTCTGGAACGGAATCCCTCAAAAGTGGCAAGCAGGGCAGCGATAGGCTAGCGCAGCACGCCAAGAGCCGCGTGCCACGCGGCCAATCGGATCAATGCGTGCTTGGGGGATCAATCACCGTATCAGCAGGTACCTACCCAACCATCCGTACGGTTACAAGAAATGTGCAGAATGATGCGTTATCTACAGTATACAAGTCGAGGCAGTATGCAGTATCTATATACATTGTAACAAATACGATGCAAGGAGGAAAATCAACAAGGCGATGCTTGCAGCACCTCGATGCCCTTCATGACTTCTACGATCACAGTGCAGAGTACCCCACCTACCTGTACCTGCCCACTACGTAGTACCTGCCCACCCAGGGACCGAGCTGGCAGCTCGACGGTTTGGACGAAGCGTTTGCACAGCCACCGTGGCCGCACCCTATCAGCTGGACTGAAGCATCGCGACCCCGGCCGTTTCGCGGCCCCATGATTGGATGGCGGGCTCCCTCCTTGCCTGATGACGACGACCAGCCCGCTCTCGGCGGACATCGGTGGTGCTTGGCGGCGCCGCTGGTCTGCATCTCCACCCCGGCCGCCGGAGTACGTACTGCGGATATGTGGCTGTCAACGAGCACCGTCTTCTAATCCGTCGCCTCCCCTACGAGAGTACAGCTGCTGCTGCTGTGTTAGCGATTGCCACAGGCCAGTCTTCAGGGAGAGGGGGCTGTGGCATCGATGCGTCACGGTTTCGCCTCGATGCGTTAAGAGAGTCACGGAGCGTATCCGTACATTACGCAGTCCGCAGCAGCACAACAGTGGTTTTCAGTCCTTCCCCAGTGGCTTTACAGACGTTCCCTTTGAGCACGCGACCGCTGGGGCCAGTTGCGGATTGCTTTCCGGTGGACGCGGCTTGCCACCGTCCGTCACCTGTTGTGTGCCATCTGCCACCTGCCCTGTGTTACGCCACCGAATCCCCATTCGCGGTGCCAGCGCCAGCAAGGTGAGGGAGGTATACACGTGTAGAGAAAGTAGCTACTTCCCTTTCACCTGCCCTTTCCTGCGAATACGTATCGGTAACTTGCAGAACCTACCTACCTACCTACCTACCTTTACGGTTCTTCGGTAGGTATATCCATCCGTACGGATACTCAGCCATTCATTACCCTCCCCGTCGCGCTTCTGCCGGTTCCCCGCTTGTCAAGCAGCGGCAGCAGCACACGACACATTGGCAATCAGGACATCGACAGGTGTGAGCACCTAGTAACCTCCTCCCCCCTGCTGCTTGCCAAGCTTCCCGCCCACTGGTGCACCGCCTTCTGTGTCTCCCTCCCACTCTTTCTGTCTCTCTCTCTCTCCCTCCCTCTCTCTCTTGCTGTGCGTGTATCTGTATCTGTATGTGTATGCGACTGGTTATTGACTCTGCTGACAGTGTCCCTATTGGGTACGCCCACAGCAGAGGGATACAGGGGTACCTCCCGGATGGATCCCCCGCCATTCATCACATCAAATCACCGCATGATACTCCGTACAGTACATCTCAACCCGGCACCCAAGTACGAGAACCTACCTACGTAGTAGCGTAAGGATACTCCGTATCTATACACCTATTCCCAACCCATCCCATCCCATCATCCACTTTTTCTCTACCCCGTACCCATCGTTCCCTCACTAACAGTTGCGGCCCCAGCCCGGTACAGTCTACAGAGAACTGCGCCAAGACAAGCAATCGCCCAACGGATACGCTTCGGTCCTCACTTCTTCGGTCCATCCACTCCCAATCCCGTTCGGTCGGAGCTACTTTCGCACCACCGCACCCGCACCCGCGCCCGCGCCCGCGTCCCTCCCTCTCTGTATCCTCTCCTGCTGCCGGTGGTGGTCTGTCTGTCTGTCTGTCTGTCTGTCTGTCTGTCTGTCTGTCTGTCTGTCTGTCTGTCTGTCTGTCTGTCTGTCTGTCTGCCTGTCTGCCAGTCGGTCTTGTGTATTCGGAGGACACTCGCGTGTAGCCTGTAGGACAGACACTCCTCCCCCCTCCCTCCCCTCCCCTCCCCTCCCTTGGCATCCGTTCCACACGCCAAAAGTATAACTTAACGCCATCTTCCTGCCACACCAAGCAGTTATCCCTCTCTCTTCTTTTTCTTTCCTTATCACCACCCCGATCACCCCAAGCTCTTAGCTTGCCCGTTCTCTCACCTTTCCCCCCTCCCCAAACCACCTCATCTACAAAAAAACGACACTCAGCTGGGCTTACCAAAAGCACCAACATCCCCTCCAGACCCCCGAGCGCATTCTAGCAGTAACCTACCGATATCCGATGGGAGAACCCGCAGCCGTCAGGCATGGTGAACACAACACAGCTGCCGCGGAAGTCAACCCCGAGCAGGACGAGCCGCCGTCTATACCGCGGCCCCCGCCCATTCCTAACCCCATCCCTCAGCGGCCTGCCCACACCGTCCCCGTCACGGACCTAGGCCTTCTCTGGCAGACCAACCTTGAAAATGGCCTCTCCAAGGCCGAAGCCTCAGCCCGTCTTGAACGGGACGGGCCTAATCGTATCGAGGGTGCGAAGGGCCTGTCGGTTTGGGAGATTGTCATGAGACAGATCTCCAACAGTCTGACGCTCGTCCTCGTGATCGTCATGATCCTGTCCTTTGCCATCCAAGACTACATTGAAGGAGGTGTCATCACCGCCGTTATCCTTCTCAACATCGTCGTGGGGTGAGTTCTTTCTCTGGCCCTGCCTCTGTTGCATTCGGTTTCCCGTCTTTGCCTTGCGATGCAAAATACAAGCCCCCCCGTGCCTTGCCTCGACTTTCCACACGCTTCTGCCTTCGCCTGCAAATCCTGCTCTCTGTCCTCGAGGCTCTGGGGCAACGCGCCTCTTTGTTGGCCGACCTGCCATGGGTGGTTGGTCAGCAGGTGCTCTGTCTCTTTGTCTCCCCAAGTGTGGGGATAGGCTGGGGCTGGTTGTGTTTGGCTACTGTGTGCCACTGGGTTGGGTGACTGTTGACCGGGCCCTCCTTGTGGCACCACCACCCGCACCCAGAGAGAGACTTGGGGACATCGGCAAGGGTCTAAGCGGCGTGACGCGCCAATCCTCGAGCACACCTTCTCGTCGTTCCCCAGCATACTACTTTCTCCGACCCGTCGTTGGCATGGGACAAATCATTGGAAATATGAGGCTGACTTGGTCATAGCTTTATCCAGGACTACAATGCCGAACAGACCATCCAGTCTCTGTACGCGCTGTCCGCCCCGACATGCAAGGTCATCCGCGACGGAATCGCGGAGACCGTCCAGGCCCAGACCCTCGTCAAGGGTGATCTCGTTATGATCGCCGTTGGAGATGTTGTCCCGGCCGACCTCCGTCTCCTCGAGGGAATTAACCTCTCCATCGACGAGGCCCTTCTTACCGGCGAGTCGCTGCCCATCAGCAAGCACCCCGAAGCCATCCTCGACGAAGACGACATCCCCCTCGGGGATCGCATCAACATGGTGTACTCCGCCACCACTGTTACACGAGGACGCGCTCGCGGTATTGTCACCACCACCGGCATGGAGACCGAGGTCGGCAAGATCGCCATGATGCTCCGCACCACCCGCAAGCGCGACGAGAACGCCTCTCTGCCCGTCCGCGCCCTCATGCGCGCCAAGGCTGCCTTCAAGAGCATCCTGGGTCTCGAGGGCACTCCCCTCCAGGTCAAGCTTAGCAAGTTTGCCCTCCTGCTGTTCGGCTTGGCCATTCTCCTTGCCATTATCGTCTTCGCTGTCAGCAAGTTCGATATCGATGACCAGGTTCTCATCTACGGTATCTGTGTCGGTGTTGCCGTCATTCCCGAGTCCCTTATCGCCGTCCTGACCATTACCATGGCCGTCGGCACCAAAGCGATGGCGTCTGGTAACGTCATTGTTCGTAAGCTGTCTTCCCTCGAAGCTGTGGGTGGTGTCACCAACATTTGCTCCGACAAGACCGGCACCCTTACTCAGGGACGCATGATTACCCGAAAGGTCTGGCTGGCCGAAGATACGACCGCCATCATCGAGGGTACCACCGACCCGTACGACCCTACCAGCGGCAAGGTGCGTTGGCCCGGTTCCGCCGCATCGAGCTCGACCTCTAGTGGAGCGTCGACTCCGACGGTAGAGAAGTCGGACGACACTATTCACTCGTCGTCTTTCGGCGCCTTCCTCAAGGCCATTGCGCTCTGCAATAACTCGTCCGTCACCGATGGCAAGACGTCCACCGACACCGAGTCGATGACGACGGCCACCGAAGTCCCCGTTACGTGGTCCGCCATCGGCGAGCCCACCGAAATCGCCCTCCAGGTCTTCGCCATGCGCTACGGAAAGGGAAAGAACGACCTCGTCTCGTCTGAAAAGACAAAGATGTTGTACGAGTTCCCCTTTGATTCGTCTTGCAAGCTCATGAGTGTCGTCTACGAGTTCCCCGGGGCACCCCGCCAAGTCTTCACCAAGGGCGCCGTTGAGGTCATGATCTTGCGCTTGGCCGAATCGGAAGAAACAAAGGCAAGAATCGCCGCCAAGGCCGACGAGCTCGCCTCGGAGGGTCTCCGAGTCCTTTGCGTCGCTCAAAGATTCCTCGAGGACACGGACAATGCCAGCGAGAGAACCGAGGCGGAGACCAAGCTCCGCTTCCTGGGCCTTGCCGGCTTGTACGACCCTCCCCGCGTCGAGACGCTCGGCGCCGTCAAGCAGTGCAACACGGCTGGAATTTCCGTCCACATGGTTACCGGTGATCACATCAAGACTGCCACTGCCATCGCCCACGAGGTTGGTATCCTCCGCGGCGGCGAGCAGCCCACCGCTGTTATGGCTGCCGGTGTTTTCGACGCCATGTCGGACAATGAGGTTGACGCGCTCGAGGCACTTCCCCTTGTCATTGCTCGATGCAGTCCCATGACCAAGGTCAGGATGCTCGAGGCTATGCACCGTCGCCAGGCCTATTGCATCATGACCGGTGACGGTGTAAACGACTCTCCTGCCCTCAAAAAGGCCGACGTTGGTATTGCCATGGGCAAGAGAGGCAGTGACGTTTCCAAGGAGGCAGCAGACATGGTCCTCACCGATGACAACTTTTCGTCCATCGTCACCGCCATCAAGGAGGGTCGTCGTTTGTTTGACAATATTCAGAAGGTATGTTCGTGTCGCCTGCTGCCGTCTTCTTTGACGACCGAAGCTAACCGTGATCCAGTTCCTGCTCCATCTCCTTATTTCCAACATCGCCCAGGTCATCCTTCTCCTCATCGGTCTCTCCTTTAAGGACAGAAGCGGTACCTCGATTTTCCCTCTGTCTCCCCTGGAGATTCTCTGGGTCAACCTCATCACCTCGTCGTTCCTGGCCATTGGTCTGGGTCTCGAGGAGGCACAACCCGACATCCTCTTGCGTGCACCCCACAGCCTCCGCATCGGCGTCTTCACATTTGACCTGATCCGCGACAAGATGATTTACGGTTTCTTCATGGGCTCGCTGTGTCTGGCCGCGTTCACGTCCGTCGCGTACGGTCCTGGCGCCGGCGATCTCGGCAGCTTCTGCAACGACGGTTGGAACGACACCTGCAGCGTCGTCTTCAGGGCTCGCTCTACCGTTTACGCCACCTTGAGCTTCCTGCTCTTGGTCACTGCCTGGGAAGTCAAGCACTTCCAGCGCAGTCTGTTCAACATGAACCCCGAATCGTGGACCGGCCCCACCGCCGTGTTCAGGACTATCTTCAAGAACCGCTTCCTCTTCTGGGCTGTCGCTGGCGGCTTCGTCATGACTTTCCCCGTCATCTATCTCCCCGTTGTCAACCGAGCCGTGTTCAAGCACGACATGATTTCCTGGGAGTGGGGCATTGTCATTGCCTGCCTGGTTGTTTACATTGCGCTCATTGAATCCTGGAAGGCCGTGAAGCGCCATCTGGGTCTCGGCATGAATGCGCGCATTCCGGATCAACAGGTATAGTCTGGCCGTGCACTTTAGACAGCTATAGATGGGTCTGCTGCAAAGCGGATGGTTCTGTGCTGCTTCGAGGCAAAAAAGAAGAAAAGAGGAGGAAGATTACGAGGCGTGTTCTCTCAGTGGCGCTTAGGTGTCAATTACTTGGGATTACTTGAGATTGTGACGTGATCCAACATCGGCGAAAGGGAATCAATCAGTCGGAATGAGGCTATTCAACATTGGCCTGGTAGGCTCTCGGGTTTTGGGGGTATTGGCATTCGTTACACTCTTTTAGAATTATTTAAGTACCTGGCTCAGGCTGTTGAGTATCTACTCCAGTCATGCCTTGCAATGAAAAAGAGCTTGCTTCGCTCAGTTCCACCCACAAATTTCTGAGGTTCTCCGATGGCCTCATGATAATGTGCTTGCTGTGATGACTGCAAGAAACTCACCAGACACTGGCTTACTTTCCTTATGCTCTTGTTTCTTTCCCCTCTTGACCTGTTCCTTGTACTCAACCCAATCAACGCTCCTCGGAAATGGGATATCCGGCACTTCGACGCCCAGAAACTCACACAGTGGCTTCCACTCGTCCCCGGGGCGAACGGCGCGCCTCGTCATGATGCTCCTCGAAATACGCCCGCGGCACTTGGGCGTTACGGGACCTGCTATGTTAGGAAGCTGAGGCCGGAGCGGAATGGGTCGGGATGGGTGAAGGATCCGGGGGCTCGG
>NWBT01000046.1:322669-337570 GCA_003386485.1 Colletotrichum lentis
CCCCGCCTTCTCACCCTTTCCCCTTTTCAGGAACAAACAAGAACGAGCCTGCTAGCGCGAAGCCTCAAGTCTCTTGGTTCGATGCCCCGACGTCCGGCTCGGCGGGAGCACGGTCAGGGCACGGCCGGCCCGGTGCCACTTAGCCTCCCTGCCTGCGTCTCCTGCTACTCGCCCCCCCGCGAGCCATGCCGTTCTGAACCTGTCCGTCAGTGGCGCAACGGTCCAGTCACCCACACACTTATTTGGGGGTTCCGGGCGGTGGTGTTGATAGCCAGAGTTGATAGGGGAAAGGGGGGGGAGGAGGGGAGGGCAGAAAGGCCTGTCTGAGCGAAGAGGAAACGAGACCTCTATAAGAAGGTCCCGGTCGGTCTTTGCTCATCGTGCATCACCAGCTTCGTTTTCTCACATACCACCAGTAGTAGTCAAACAGATCCTCACATTCCTGCACACCACCACCGTCTCTTTGCAGATACACAGCGCCTCAAATCACCCAACATGCCTTCCACCGTCGTCTCCACCCCCGTCCCCGCCGGCGTTGACCGGGCCGCCGTCCTCTCCGCCATCCACAACCACGACCTCATGGTCAAGACGCTCTGCCCGGCCCTCATCTCCTACAAGCTCGAGTCCGGCTCCATCGGCCTCGGCCAGTCCGCAACCTACTCCATCACGGACAAGAAGCCCATCGGCCAGACTACCTACCAGCTGACCATCACCAACCTTGAGGAGGGCGTCGACACCCTCGTCAACGCCAAGCCCCCCGTCGGCACCCTCGTCATCGCCGGCAAGTGGCGCATCGTCCAGGAGGCCAGCGGCCTCGTCCTCCGCGAGGAGGTCGACATCGACGCCAACGTGCTCATGAAGAAGATGGCCAAGGGCAACGTCGAGAAGACCCACCCCGAGCAGCACGCCGCCCTCCTCGTTCAGGCCGGCAAGGCATAAACGATGGACGGGGGGCGTTAACGACATGAATCCCATTGGTTGAGCTTTTATCACCCTTTGGAAAGCTAGCGGTTCGACCGGCGTTTAAAGGATTATGGCATCTTGTAGATACACAACCTACAAATAATGGGAATTTTGACAATTNTCCCCCCCCCCCCCCGCATGCGATGTGATGCTTGCGTCTTGTCTCGACTATTCAAATGCGTTTCTCCCGCGCATCGAACGATACAAAGTCAACTTGCCCGAGGTCCCAGGTTCGTTCAAGCCTTCGCAGTGCCTTCAGGGCCATGCGCAACAACCTCAATCTCGACGCGCATGTCGTCTTCGCCGAGTCTTGGTAACCTCCACGCACGTCCAGATGGGCTTGTGGTTCGGCATCCACTTGTTGAAATTGAATCCCCGACAATGCCATCCATCGTCTCGTTGTTGATCGGCACGTGGTACAAGTTGACCCTGTGGACATGTTCCCAGCCCTTACCGCCGGCGTCCTTCAAGTTGAGTTCGACATTTGCAAACGCCTAGTTATTTCATTCAGAGCGGTTCGACGAGGCAATAAATGTAGTCGGCGGATAGGAAAAGAGAGATGATAGTCCGTACTCCTGTAAAAGGCAAATGGATTGTCCTTGGTTTTTATAGACGGCCGTAAAGGAGATTATTCTTGGTATTGTAACTTCGCCGACGTCATGTTTGTGGAAACTACACTCCTCCATGTGGGAGTTGACTTGAGTCAATACCATTCTCATCATGCCCGAGCCCATCTACATGATAGTAGGAAACGCGGGAGAATGCTTTGGTCCAAAGGTACAAACAAACATGAGAAGGAAACCCAGAGAGGCCCAAGTCCGTCTCAAACACATTTTACTTGACAAGAAGGTTGAGCCTTCATGTAAGGGCAACGCTGGTTGAAGAACAACGCAAATGAGTAAGAAAAAGAAACATCTCAGAAACTCGAAATACAATAAGAACAGATGAACACGAGCAAGAAACAAACGAGTATCTCACCGCCTTATCTTCCCCCGCAGCAAAACCCCCTCACCGAGTTCCCTGCTCATTTTCCCTTACACCCCCACCCATGCCTCACTCGCCCTTCCCCAGCAGGACCAAGTTGGCCACGTTCATCGCCGCGATGATGACCCATACCAGGACCGCGAGAGCCGCGGTGTACCACGAGTTCGCCATCTTGACCAGACCGCCCGCGTCTTCCAGGGTCTCCCCGTCGACTCGACTCCTCGACCGAGCCTCGCCATCGCGGACCGTCATGTACTTGTGGCGGCACGTGAAGTAAATCAGCGGCGCCGTGACGAACGGCAGGACGACGCTGAGCACGACCTGCGACGCGTTCAGCGCCGCGCTCACGCCCTTCTGGCCGACGGCCCCGGCGATGACGATGCTCGGCGTGACGCTGATGCTCCGCGTCGCGAGGCGCCGTAGCCAGGGCCGCATCTTCCAGTGCAGCGCCCCCTCGCTGACCATCTGCCCGGCAATCGTGCACACGATCCCGGCCGAGACGCCCGAGAGGAGCAGCGCCAGCGCGAAAATGGTGCCCGCCGCTCCGGAGATGGAGTCCGTGAGGAGCCGGTGGATGCCGAAGATGTCCGCGTCCGGGGCGTCCCTGTTACCGAAGAGCGAGGCGCCCGCCACAATGAGGATGGCGGAGTTCACGAAGAGGGCAAACGTGAAGAGGGAGACCCCCAGCTCGGCCGTCGACGTCTTGAGGCAGTGTTTGATGGCTCGTACCGACGGGACGTAGTACTCCTTATCGGTGCTTTCACCGCCGAGCTCGAGCTCCCCTGTGCTGGGAGGCAGCAGGCCGTGCTTCGTGTCGTAGTCCCGTAGGCGGGTTTGGACGATTCCGGAGCCGAGGTACAGGCTGTGAGGCATGACAGTCGCTCCAAGGATGCCACAAGCCTGGTACAAGCTGGGGACCATCGACATCGGGCCTCGTCAGCGCAGTCTCGGACAAACAGGGGGCCCGTAGGGCAAGTTACCCTTTCGACTCGACGACGGCATGGGAGGGCAGGTAGCCACGGAATACCTCTCCAACCGGCGTGTCTTTGATCAGCGAGAGCTGGATACAGAAGCAGACCACCACGGCCAAGACGAGGCCGATGACAAAGTACTCAAACATCCGCAGCCCTCTCATGGATCCGTGGGGCCGGTAAAAGACGAGGATGATCATGACGTCGAGGATGGAGATAGCACATCCCGCCACTAGGGGGATTGCGGGAACGAGGAGGTTCAGGCCGATGGCGAATCCGATCACCTACATCCCGTGTCATTCTTCGAGCCCCGGCGGCACGATCTGAATCTCGCAGCATCGCCACAAGCCCCCACCCAGGTGACAGGTCAAACAACGTACCTCTGCAATGTCGGTGGCGATGATGGCCACCTCGGCGAGGACGTAGAGGAAATGGTTCATCCACCGCGGCAGGAAAGCCCGGCACGCCTCGGCCAGGTTGAGCCCGGTGACAGTGCCGAGCTTGGTGCAGAGGCTTTGGAGGAAGATCGCGAACAGGTTGGCCAGGAGGACGACGAAGAGGAGCCTGAAGCGGTAGGTGGCTCCCGCCGCGACGCCTGTGGCGTAGTTCCCAGGGTCGACTTAATCGCGCAAAACGCGGAATGTCAGTCAGACCGGCCCGGTTCTCTGGCTAGATGGCTTGTTGTGTGATGCGGGCTTACTGTAGGCGACAGAGATCATGAACCCGGGCCCGATGAAGGACCCAAACTTCACAACAGCACTCCTGGCACGAACAAGGACGCCCTTCCGGACCGAGCCCTCTTCTCCGCCGTGGGAGGGATGCTGTGGGTGAAGGGTGGGGAGAGGGGCCGCAAGGGCATCCTCCCCCTCGGGTCGACCAAGTCCAGCTGGCTTGGCCGACGGGCCGCCCGCCGCCGGGCCGACGCCGTCTTTTCCCCAGTTGTCGTCGGAGCGCGTGATAGCAACATCCCCGGCCCCGGCAAGCGCTTCTTCGCTGTCTGGTGCCGGCCCCAGCTCCCTCGCGTTGACGGTCCCGTTGAGGTCCTCGTTGGTGGTCAAGTCGTTGGATAGGGGGCTCGGGCTCTGGTTGTAGCCCTCCCCCTTGTAGGGCTCGTCTGTTCGAGACGGGCGGTTCATGGTTCCGGCGCAGCTTTGTGGAAGAAGTTTGCTCCACGGCTTCTATGAAAGCTGGTGTCGTCGTCTACTACGTAAAGTCCCGGCTAAGCGGCAACCAGGATGGACTATGACTAATCAATCGCGATAATTTTACGGCCCCATCGAGCCTCAGGTGTTGATTCAAGTAGACGACAGCTGCTCAAACTTGCAGGCTTAAGAGAAGTCTATAAGTCGTTGCACGTCTAGATACGTTGAATTGCCTTTGGAGTAAGCCGAGCAGTGGTGTTTAACCGTTTGGGTAAAAATGCAAAGCTACAGCCCACTTCGCCAAGCTGCCAAGCAAGTCTTAAAATAAAAGCCAGGAAAGTCGGAGAGCGTGGCCTCGCAGCCGCCCATCCCTTCCCAGCCTCTTCCCAAGACGGCCTCGAAAGAACGAGTCCCGGCTGGCTCTCGACCCTGTTTTGAACCCTCTTCTCGTAAGAGAACAGACGGCAACCAGGTCAAAAGAGGAAGCGGATGTAAACCGTGTCTTGCCTGCGGATGATGGCTGAGGGAGTGAAGGAAGAGGGAGCTTCTTTCTACCTCTGATTACAACCGCGGAGCGTTGAAAACACTACCAACATAACGACTATCAGACGAGAAAGCAAGGGGGCAGCCGAAGAGCGTTAACTCCCCCGATCGACTTACGGCTTGTCTCTGTGAGGAGCATACTCGAAACCGTAGCCGGATAAACCAGACTCGGCCGCAGAGGAACGCAACCGGCCCCGAGTCTCCAGCATTTGCTGAGAGTTTGTGTAACCAAGCAGGCATGCCACCAGCAAAGCTGCCGCGCATGTAAGACCCAACGCCAGACGCGACATCTCGGTAACACACAAGTTAGACGCGGACAGGGGGGAGTCGATTGGATCAAACGACTTGCAGCTGTTATTTGACGAATCGATACCAGGCCGGCTGCGTGTGATTTGCACTCGACGTTCGTTCATCCCAGCTCAACCACGAGATAGTCGAAAACCTCTTACCCACCCCCCCGTCTTTCATCGCCCACACCCTCCTCCAGCACGCTCTCGAGATAGGTTGAGCCGTGTCACCGTCGCCAGCATGTCCGATGCACCCGCAACCCCGCCCCCCCGGCGCCCGGCTTGGTCATCGCTCGGGTCAGCGTGCAACCAAGCATCCTCGACTTGTCGTCACATAACCCCCCTCGCGGCAAAGGAAGCCCTGGGGCTGAGGGACGAATGACTGGAGTCTCACAGACCTAGCGAGAGAATAACGGGTTGAAAATGCAGCCCGCAAATCGCATCCGGTTCACACGTCCGGCATCAAACCGCAATCGTCCCGCTCCGCGTGAGGTTGATCCGACAACAGATAGAAGGGCAAGGTCGTATCCGTATCCGTTGATGCTTCGCCAGCTGGCGTGAGCAATATGACACGTCCTTTAAGTTGTCGATAACCCCCTTCCCTCATATCTAAACCATCTCTTGCAACACAAAGTGACTGGCGTTACCGGAGACAGTGGCTGCTCCTCGGACCAACACCTTCTCCCATGCCCCGCCTTCCCTACCCACCAATCGATCGGTGAGCCTTGAGCGAAATCGATAACCGGTGGCAAATGACGTCGACGTACATGGTGTAGATTGTAAGCTGCAGATCGTCGAGTGTGGCGCGGAGCAGGTGAACAGCCGCAGCTCGGCGTTTGACATTGGAGCCCTGTTGTTGCTGTTGTTGTTAATGGGTGGGTGCGCCTCTTGCGCGAAGCCAGCTTCGTAGGGTGGTCAGTGATGATTACCTTCACCTGGTCGGTCACAAGCGACGCGCCAAGGTGACTGCAATGATATTCGTGGTTCAATTCCAAGGTCGATGCCTTTCCTCGCCTATGGCAAGGTATATACATAATATGCGAACGTGAGACCCAAGGCCGGAAGCCCTTACCAGTAACCGAAACGCCCAATGCTATCCAATGCCCAAAATGTCATTTGACGGTGTCAAAACCCCCGAATGATGACGATGATGACGGTGATAATGATGATCGTTAGTATACAAGTCGCGAACCGATGCAAGATTTTTTTTTTCCCACTCCGAATACCGTGTCCGTGCCGTAAGCCATAAACGAGTCAAAGTATAACGCTGTAGGCCAGCTCGGCCACAAGGGGGTATCATGCCCTGCACGGGCTGTGTCCGATTATGCTGTGTAATGAGTGTCCCGGGATCGTGTCCCAGAGGAAGGGGTTGGCCCTGATGGGCGTCAGGGTGTGCATAACCCGGCGCCGCAGTAGAATGATGACCATGTTTGAGGTCAAGGAGACGCGAGGCAGATGCCGAGTGTCGGGTGCGTGTCGACACGGCCGGGCCATTGCGATTTGATGGTGTCTTGGTCCTTTTGTCAAGGCCCTGTCTGTGACGGTTTGTTCATTTCTTGCCCTTCGTCGGGGCGGCGGTGATTTTACTCGTCGTCATTAGATCACCAATATACTTTTGGAGGAACTTGTTGTTGTTATCAAGCTTGTCGTGTTCTTCCCTGACAGCCTCGATTCGATTGAAAATGGTCAAAAGGGAGTCTTGGAGAGCCTTTGCGTGTCTGGGGGCAGAGATGTGTTAGCCGGGGGGGAGTTCGCATGGCGACGATTGCGACATGTGCTCACCTCTTCAGTTCTTCCCGGGCCTCTCTGCCAAGGGCTTCAATGTCCTCGCTGGTCCTCCGCGGGCTCATTGCCCTCACATCGTCGGGTCCAAACTCGGCATCGTTGGGGCCTACAGCCGAGCTGTCGCGGGGCACAACCAGTGGGCCGCTGCTCTTGCGGCTGGGCAGGCGAGGGCGGATAGGCGTCGGCTGGTGAATCTGGTGCTCGTCGTGTTCGTGGTCAACTGAAGAGGAGGATGAACTGGACTGAGAGCGCTCAATGTGGGGCGGGAGGTGCGAATGTTCGGCGTGCTGCGCCTGGTGTTCGTTGTCCATGTTTGGGGCGGTGGTAGATTCGGTGGCCGAGCGAGTGGGGTTTGAAGTGAAGCGGAACGTCGAATAACGAGTATAGAGTGTCGAACGTCGGCGCCGTCGATAGGAAGGATGGACTAGTCTCGTTGTTGTTGTTGTTGTTGTTGTTCCGTAGGACTGTTGCAATTTTTCAATCGGACCGTGGTTGTGGTGCGAAGATGCGTTTGTGTGCTTGAGTGAGAAAGTGGTTGTGGTGTTGTGTGTGTGTGTGTGTGTGTGTGTGTGTGTGTGTGATAAAAAAAAAACTGCCTGCAGAGGAGCGAAAGGGCGGCTCAAAAGGCAAATATGGATTGGATTGAATGGGACTCCGTCACCAGGTTGCAGGCTGAGAAACGGGGTCTTGCCACCATTTAGTGTAAACAGGGTCAAGGCTCTGAAGGAGGTGGTGAGCGGGCAGTGGCGGAGAGGAGACGAGGATGGCGGGAGAAAAGAGTCAGGTGGTTGCAGAGGCGGCAAGGCGGTAATGGTGGGGGGGGCGTGGACTATTATGGAATGTAGGGGTGTTGGTGGTTGTGCTTCCGGAAGCAAGTAGGGTCCTACCGGTCTCAAGAGCGCCAGGGACAGACAGAGCCGGTGAAGCAAGCAGCAACGCGGGAGATGAGGGAGAGGATGTGCAGAGTATCCGTAGCGTACTGTGCAATAGAGTCGTAGGAGTGAGGGAGGAGAGGAAGTGAGAGACCACGAAAGCCGATGGGAGAGATAAACAAGCCGAGTCGTCGAGCAATAAGAGTAGAGGAGGAAGAGGAAGAAGGGAAAGAAGAAGAAGAGACAAAAAAAAAAGGCGCGGTGGGCCGGAGAGAAGGGTCCCGGGGGTACATAGTAGATGAGAGACCAAGTCTCGTGGGTTGGTGTTGGTGTGGATATGTGCGGGTGGGTGGGCTTTTCTTCTTTTCTTCCCCCCTCCCGAATAGGCTTCGGTCCTTTCCCTTCTTCTTTTCCTCTTCCCACTTTAATTCCTCGCCAGCGATATCTTTTCGCTTTCCACTTCTGCTATGCTTCCATGGGAACCTTTTTTTAGGTCGCAAGATTTTTGTTCAGGTCACCGCCGCCTCGCGCCAACTGCTACGTACTGCTTTCCCTACTGCTCCTTGTATCTTGTATGTGGGGGGGTTGTATGGTAATCGGAATCTAAGCAGCAGGGAGAGAAAAGAGACGAGAGACCCAGAGAATAGGTGACTGGGAAAGGTGGGAATGCTGTGGGAGTAGTACGGGACTGCGAAGACGGTTGCGTCGACGGCGGCCGTCGACGCCGTACACAGTAATAGCAGGCTTGGTGGTGTCTGTATCTGTGCAGAGTACAGTACAAGCAGAGCACAGCACACAGTGCCCACTGGCACGTCTCTTGACAGTCGAGTCGGCAAATCACACTGCAAGAGTCAGGCTTGAGAAAGCGTCGTCGCAAATGGATGGCTTGGCCGAGTGGGTTTGCTTCGATGTTGACGTTCACAGACGGCCAACTCTGTCACGATCTGCGGTACTCGGAACCAGATGGCGGACGTGACTTGCAATGGCTGGGATGCCCTCTCTGTGAATGGTTGTTGTTAGGCCTTGGGTGTCGATCGGTTTGCAGGCTCTGTCCTTGACTCCTTCTCCAAGAGAGGGAGCGGGGGGGGGGGCGTTGACCCAGAGCTCGGGGGCCTTGGGCGCAAGGGTGGCCGAGGGTGGTGTTGGACACGACAGGGGGTGAGAGGGGGAACAGGGGTCAGAGAGGGATCCAGCAGCAGGTTGCCAGCTGGACAGCGAGCCCGTCAGGCTGAAGCGGCGGTGTGGGGAAGAATGATGTTATCGCAACCGTTTTTTTTTATTATTATTTCGGCGGCACCTGTGTCGTCGGGTGTTTTGCCTCTGCAACTCTGTCCTGAACGGAAGATGTAATAGGCACGCCGTCGTCGGGTGTAAACTGTGGCGGCCATGTGGGAATGGTAGAATAGACGAGTGTGCTACTGAGACGGATCGAATGCGCCGTAGTACCACTTACCAGAACCAGAACCACGATGCAGTGCGATGCGGCGCCGAGCAAAGAGAGATCTTGGTCGTCCTTGTGCCAACTTGGGTTTGCTGATGCGCCAGTGATGCAGACGGCGGAACGTCCCTGTCAAGTCTTGGATGTACTCTGTAGGGCGAGCGTTGGTGTGGCTGGTGAGGTGACCCGAGCCAAGGACGAGAAGCACATCTTCGTCTCTCTTCCTACAGGTATGCGATGGGTGTGTCGGCCGTGTTTGGAATGAGCCCAGATTGGAGAGCGGACCGTGAATTTGGATCGCCGAGAGTTGCTAGGCAGTATTGGATCGTCGTTCGCGGCGAGATGACTTGCTGTACACCCTGCCTGAACAGAAAAGCATCCATCGTCAGTCGACGATAGCAAGTAGTTGTGCTGTTTCGTCGGTAGCGCCCAACACTGAGACGGTCGGAATGCAAGCCCGACGGCGGCAGCCTGTGTGAGCGTCCGCATCTGCGGAAACGGACGTTGTATCTCACCCCAGCCAATAAATAGTACTGTATCCGTACTGTGCTTGGAACGATTACAGTACAGAGTGGGTAAGACCCGTCAGAAATTGCACAAGGAACCTTCCGTTTCCGCCCAACAGCCAGCCATCCAATCATCGGTCATCCCAGTCGCTCCTTCTACCCTGAGTACCTACTGTGCACTACGGATACGGAGGAAAGAAAGACATGGTACGTACCGTATCGGCGGGGTCCTGTAATTCGGGGACCCAAAGGACCTAAGGCAGGCGTTTTTGCCCACATGTCACTCTGCCTTTTCCCCACACATTTTGACGCCGAATAGAGTACGTATACTCATAGTATGAGGCACTTGTCTTTCCGCATTTCGTCTCACCTCTCAAGCTTGTACACCACAGATGCATGTACCCTGTAGGTAGATATCAGTAGGTAGGTAGGTACTGTAGGTACGGATAGGATAGGTAGGCAGGCATCCGCAGCATTGAATTTTTCTCCCTTTTCAACCTTTACACCCACACTTCCTCGTCATGTGCGATGTATGTACAGTATCCGCCATCTCACTCTTATCCTCGGCCTCTGGCTGTCGTGGCCGTCGTCCACCTTGGAGCATCTCACGATGCCAACCTAGTGTTCGGAGTATCTGTACCAGAGTGAGTACTTTACTCATACCCGACTCTCCTCACGCTCGGAGGGGTGGGAGGAGATGAACACGACCACAAGAAAGAAGTACACACACACACACACACACACACACACACACACACACACACACTCCCCTCAAGGCAACGTATGGTGGGTGGGACGGAATCTTGCCGGACAAGACTCCATGTGGCATGCGACTCGCTGAGAATGCCCAGCCCTCGTTCTAACTTCTTTTCTTTTCTCGTTTTCTTCCTCGTCTGCTTCCGTCACTTTCCCATCTCTTCCCTCATGGTATCTGTACAGTACGGAGTACGCTAAATCATGTTGGCTCATTGGCATTGCGCCCCCCCCCGTCGTCTCAATCAAAGCTGTACTGTACGACCGTTGATGCCGCCGATCCCCTGTCCTGTTTCAAAACGGATACCACAAACCGCATTGCGCATGAATGGCAAATTGAAAATGACCTCTCTTCCTCTCCCGCTCCCTTTCTCGGAAGCGTACCTATGCCGGAAAGGCAATCCCCCACAGACATCACAGATGTCAAAAAGAAACCAATCCCGCCCTCTCCACGTGCTGTCCATTCCATTCAGTTGATGTCCTTCTCTGCAAGGCAACAGCTGCTGGCTTCGTGACTCGACATGGGCTTCGGGTGCACTAACATTCTACTCTATGTCCGTAGTTTGCTTTACATCGTAAGAAGCCGCAGTCACCCCCCCGACGTCTGCGCCTGCATCCGCGCCTGCGTCTACGGTCTGCGTCTACGGTCTGCGTCTCCGTGTGGATGCCGCCGCCGCCGCCGCCGCCGGCGTAGCATACGGATACCTACCGCAGAATGTGTTCGTACCGAAGCGGGAGGGGTGGCACTTAGGAATTAGTGATCACAGATACAGACACCTCTCAGTCTGCAGAGGGACGGTCACTTCCGAGCGCGTGTCTGTACACTACCCGTACAGAGAGCAAATACTGTGTTATTCCCCCTCCTCCAAGAGCTCATCCCTGTCGACCGACTTTTTGGCTGATCAGCGCCTCTGACGCCATACCCTCCAAGGGCAAGACTGGGATCCCCTCCATCTCCACCATTCACGGCGAAATCAGCGGGAACATGACTTGGGACTTTCAACCTCGAGATACCGCCAAGCGCAGCGCTCGACTTCTGACTGGCGTGCGATGCTCCCCGCCGCCCACTCCCGGCAGAGCGCAGCCGGTTTGGCGGCTTTGGCGGCCCCTTCACCCCCTCCTCCGTCCCTCTCTCTCCCTCTCGTCGCGTCCGCCAAGGGAATATCCGTATATACTGTGTGCGAATAGGGACTCTGCCGTGAGATTGTGCCCAGCACGAAGCGGATTCTGATTCCCATGTTGTTTTGAATCTTTCTCCGCCAGCTGGTCCCGTCGAGCTGTGCACGAGGAGCCGCCCTCTTTTGCGTTTTCTTGTCCGTCGGGCATCACAGGGGGACCACGCTAATACCCGATGCGACCTAGGAAACAATCGGACTGGTACGGGGGCACGAGGGCGGCACGCTGAGCGAGGTGGGGGGGACTTTCCCTCCCTACTTCGGTCTGCCGTATCCGTGCTGGCTCCTGATTCCTCTTGAGGTTCCTTCGACGGCCCTGCCATCGGCCGGATCACTCATCGGTCCGGCTTGACCATTTCTTCTCTTTGAACATCCATCTACTCACTCGTGCTTATATCCGTATAAATCCTACGTCGGCAATGTCTGGACATCTGCCAACCTCGGGCGAAGGATTCGGGTTCCCCAAAGGCGACATGTCACGAACATGACATAAGACGACGGCTAGGTAGTCTGCCTTGGCGTCTTGTTTTCATCGTCTCTACTACGTAGTGTACACCACATACGATACTCGCTTTCCTAGTAAGGGACCGAAGACGCAGCTAACACAAGCGGCAGTGGGCAGCCACGAGAACGTTCCGACGCGTAGCACCAACATCCATCGCCAGCAGCATCCGTCGCGACACGATCTCTTCTTGTCACATCTCAGGATACCGCCGTCGGCAAAAATGTGACAGCGTCCCCTCCCTTCCTCCCTCCCTCCACGGTAGGCCCCCAAGTTCCAACCATTACCAAGTAACTTGACCCCCACTTACCCAGGACCCTGCCGGCCCCCGTTCCTACATTAGAGCAACCGCTCACCCAAGCTCTACTTACCGCGCGGTGCAGTGCGTGTGGTGTACTAAACGCGACGCACTTCTTGTCCTTCGCATACAACACAGCATTACCTTGGCCAGCGCCACGGGTCCGCGTGCAACAGCAAACGGGCAAAAGCGACAGCGGAGTCAGGATAGTAGGCAAATTGCAAGGCAACACCGTGCCACCACTTGTACAAGACGGGACACGCAAGGAAGAAAAGAAGAAGCAGGTTGCTGTCTCCGATGCAAGAACCCTGGAACGAGGTCTCACGATCTCAGAAGCATTTTTCTCGCTTCGCTTCACACAAACTGCCTCTCCCTTGTCCACCGGTCGGTCCCCTGTCCCTTGGGCTTCCTTTTCGAGCCCGTCAACGACCAATGGGCGTCTCTCGCATCTCCTGGCTTCTGACTTTACGCTTGACCTTTACTCTGGCTTTGGCGTTGGGCTCTTGACTCTGGCCGACCCCCCCTTAGCCCTGCGCCTGGCCTGTTGGAGGCCTGATCCCTTCCTCTTCAGCCTCTCAATGACGGCTCAACGGTGCGATCCGACAGGCTGGTGTTCCCCATCATTTCCCTACCTGCGCCTCCATGAGCAACCCCAGCGCAACCAGCAGTCGCATCTTGCAAACTCTCTTTTCTAACAGGAAAAGCTGACACACCGAGAGGAGCACCCGGGCAAGGTACCCCGGAGCCCCCTGACATCAGCCGAGTGATGTCATCGGATCGAAGCCCGAAACTTGTCTCTACTCTCTCCTGCCCGTCAGCCTCTCGGATCCTCTGTTCCGTTGCGTCCATTTTGTTCCCATGCTTCACGGTACCACCAGAACCAACGTGCTTACCAAACGTCTGCGACCCTATTGCCAGCGTCGTTTCACCACGTTCGCCAAAAGCCCAGCGCTCCTGTCGTAGAGTAGCGACATGCTTACATCATGAAAGGGGTAACCCGGGGCCTATCACCGAGTCTGCATCAGATCGTCTTACCCTCCCCCCCCCCATCCTCTTCCCTCTATCGCTCCAGGCTGGCTATTGCCGGATGCTCTCCAAGGCACCGACTGGTTCAAGCAAGATTTGGTCGATTATGCCACGGAACCACAAACATGGCCAAGTGTACCGGAGATGGTGAGCGGACAGGATCATCATTATTACTGCACGTCCCATCGAAATATGGGCAGGTGGTCTGACTTCTCGCACTATCTCGTGTTGGATCTTCGTCAGCGGACCAATGGTTGGACGAACCATGTCCCCAATGCCGCAAAACCGCCCAACCCACTTTCTCCATGGGCACACAACCTCGAGGCGGTCTCCATCTCGTTTCCATTCTTGAGTCTCAGTACGGATATGGATATCGGTAGACACGAACAGTCATAGGGCCAAGCATTTGGTTCTTGTTTTTTGCTCAATCGCACAACCTGCCCTCGTCCAGAAACACCCCCCCCCCAGTAGTACGGATATTCCTCACCCTCTTCCTCTCCATGAGCTCCGCTGGCCGGAACTCAGTGAACTGAGAGACCAGGAGAAAATAAGGACGCGCTCATCCATCCTTTGTCAGTGTCCCGCACACCATTCGGCGTAAGCTCCGAGAAAGAAAAAGAAGAAGAAAAAAAAGATTGTTAAACTGGCATTTCGCAAATGCGCCATGGCCCCGAAACTTTGTCCCCCATTCTGCCAGCCTCTATCCTCAGGCGCGGGCCGCTTATTTAGATACATTGATACAAAGCGTCGTTTCCGTTGTTGCCTACCCTTCTTTGGAGGAACTTGGCCCTGACAGGGTGATGAGATACTAAGGTACGTGGCCAAGGCGGTCCCTCTTGAGGTCGCACAGGTACACAATATAGAAAAAAAACAATAGGAAACACAGTATAAGTGCTATACCCAGCACTGAAAACAGTATATGGTTTCTGTGGTATTAAGAAACGCAGAATCATGAAAGCTTCCAGGACCATAACCACCCTGTTGACCAACCCTACTGCTTGAGGATATCGGAGATGCTATCTAGATAGGTCTATAATAGTGATGCAGCATACTTGGCCAAGCTTCGCACAGACGACTTCAAATCCTACAGACAAGACATTCTCGGCGCTCTCTCGACGATCCAGATGATGGGCTGATAATATGGGTTAGAGGATTGGGCAGGGGATGGGAGGGGTGTATGGCTGGTTTATGGGTGCAGAGATTGGTGGGCAAGGGTGGTGGTGGTGGCAAGGAAGTCAAGTCATGAATAAAACACGGTTCCTAAGAACACTATGTCCCTTCGAAAAGGGGGGTGATGAGATACGTCTACGTCTCGTCTCCCCCTCTTCCCTCCCGAGAGTTCCCAACGAGGCAATTGCGACAAACGATCGGCGGTGCCCAGCATGGAAGAGCAGCGCCCGGCATTCAGAAACAACGATGATCCCACAATAAGCCCGACAGCAGACTCGGCCGATCCGTCTCCCCCGACCAATGGCGGTTCCAGCGCGGGGATCGTCATTACACGGGGCAATCAAGTGCACATGCATACATCGATCTGCCCAGTGCTGTCCATCTACCTATTCCTGCCGAGTTGGACCAACGGACACGGCTCCCGACCCGACGGTGGACATGCAGTGAGTGGTTTGCTGCTGCTGCTGCTGCTGCTGCTGCTGCTGC